>JASVER010000032.1:10317157-10464367 GCA_030449065.1 Oceanodroma leucorhoa | reverse complement strand
TTTTTTTTTTAGGGCAGATCCTGGATGTGCTGGCGAAATATAATCTGAGTAATAAAACTCTTGTATACTTTACGTCTGACCAAGGGGCTCATGTTGAAGAAATCTCCAGTTCTGGAGAAGTCCATGGAGGATACAATGGCATATATAAAGGTGAACATTCTCTGATGATTCTTAAAAATTGTGTCAGAAACTATCATCATCTTGTTTTGCTCCTAAATGGTAATGTACTCTGTGGCCAAGAAGGTCAAAACTCGATTCCTTAATAGTAAACTTCTCATGATTGTCATTCTAAATTCAAACATAGGCAGTAAATACAAGGGGTTTACTTGTCAAATACAGCAGCTCAAACAGAGTATATACCTAGCCAGAGCTCTGTGGGGTTTTAAGACTAGAAAATATACTTTTGAACTGGGCAGAGATACAGCTTTGGAAGGATGTCAGTTAGTCACAGGATGTCACTTTACTATAATGGCTGGATAGAAGAATAGAAAGGAAAAAAATGTGGTTTGTGAGTCATCGGGAATCGTAAATAGGAGCTAAATACAATGGAGTAAGTGGGATCACGCGAAGATAGGTTATAGAGAAGATGGGAGAACCAGTAACAGAGTCCAGTGTATTCATTACAGAAAAAGTAGAAAAGGAAAGTTAGGTTAAAAAAGAAAAATGAGGAGTTGAAYTGAGTTTGGGATGGACAAGTTCAACAACAGCCAGAAGAGGACAGGATTTCAAGCAGAAGAGACTGAGTTGGAGAAGAGAGTTTTGAAAATAATGCATAACACACTTACTGAACTGAAGACTGATTTGGAAATCGAGAGACTTTAGTTAAAAGGGCAGAGTTTAGCTGTATTCTTTTAGTGCAGGTCTTGAGGAGATTAATACTCCAAAATCTGTTTAATCTGTGGAGGCTTAAAATGTGTTTAAAGTCTACCTTATTGTAACACACTTTCTCCTGGTGATATCACACAACAATACTGAAAGGTACTGCTTTTGTTGCAATATGTTGATCTTGTAGAAAGAAAAATTCCAGCTTAGCAAACAGCCACCTTCATTTTGTCTGTGCCCATATCCCTGGCATTGTGTTCCCTTCAGTCAGCAGGAATGTAACACAGCACTGAATACCTTCGAGAACATGGTTCCAACATGGGGATGAACATAATTATTGTCAGATAATAGGGTAATAGGATGAGAGAATGAAGGATGTGGAGATGGAGCAATTCTGCTTGATAGCATGGCTATAACATTCAGTCACGGATTGGTCATAATCAAAGATTATGATTATTCAGTCGCAGACTGCTCATAGAAAACATTGTCAAATATGAAATAAAGGATTCCCTCTGACAAACTACAGAAAACAGTGTTTTCCAGTGTGTGAGTGGTAGACACATAACATCAGGAAAATGAATGTCAAAATGTTTTTAATAATCTTCAATCTTATTGAAATAGGGTAGGAATGCTTGGTTTTATTATTTTTAATGAAATGCAGTGAACATACTTGTCCTTTTACCAGAGATAAAGTTCTTTTCATTCTTTCACTAGGAAGTGGCYGTGTAATTCGTTTTCCCCTCTTATTCCAGGGGACAAGATCAACGAAATTCAGCAGTTTTTGGAAAGTCATTTACCAAACTTGAAACTTTTAGTTGTAGAGAGAAAGAAGTAAATTGCCTTCAGGTATGATTTTTAAAAAAAGTAGTATTGCAGAACTACAAAATCAAGTAGTAGTTGAGTCTGGAAGGCACCTCCCAAGGTCTGTAGTCCTAGCCCCTGCAGAGCAGGGTCAGCTAAAGCAGGTTGCTCAGGGTTGTGTCCAGTCAAGTTATGAAAATCTCCAATGACGGAGACTCCACAGCCTCTCTGGGCAACTTGCTCCAGTGTTTGATCACACTCACTGTAAAAAAAAGCTTTTTCTTACGTTTAAATGGAATTTTCTGTGTTTCGGTTTGTGCCCATTGCCTCTTGTCCTGTCACTGTGCACCACTGAAAAGAGCCTGGCTCTCTCCTCTTTACTCAGGTAAATCCGTGTATTCATAGAGGTGGGTAAGATCCCACTGAGCTTACTCTCCTCCAGGCTGAACAGTCCCAGCTCTCTCAGCCTCTCCTCATATGTCGAATGCTCCAACCGCTTAATCATTTTCACGGCCCTTCTTGGAACTCACTCCAGTATGTCCATGTCTCTGTTGTACCAGGGAGCTCTGCACTTGGACCCAGCACTCCAGGTGTGTCTCACCAGTGCTGAGCAGAGGATAAAGATCACCTCCCTCAACTTGCTGGAAGCATTCTTCCTAATGCAGCCCAGGATGATGTTGGCCTTCCTTGCCACAAAGGCACATTGCTGGCTCACGTTCAGTTAGTTGTCCACCAGGACACCCAGGTGTTCTCTGCAGAGCTGCTTTCCAGACAGTCAGGCCCCAGCCTTTGCTGGTGCTAGAGGTTATTCCTCATCAGATGCAGGACTTGGTATTTCCCTTTGCTGAACTTCATGAGGTTCCTTTTGGCCCATTTCTCCAGCCTGTTGAGATGCCTCTGGATGGTAGCACAACCATCAGTGGATCAGCCACTCCTCCCAGTTTTGTATCATCTGCAAAACTGCGAAAAGGAAGAAAGATAGACATATACAGTAAGCAATAACAATAGTGAGGTTTTCAAGTGAGAAGGCTTCACAGTTTTTAGTCAGTAGGTATCTGTCTGAGAAATGGCCCTTATATTTTAAGAGAGCCATGAAGGAAGTGCTACACAAGCAAAACAAGCAATGCCAAAGTCATGAGGTTACAAGCTATCAGATGGGTCCCCTTGGGCTAACACCAGTGTGAAATGTGTCTCGAACATTAGCACATAGGCCTTACATAGTGATTTAAGTAATTAAGGAACCATATGGTTACATATCTGTAGCAGTAGGCACAGCCTGAGCTGTTTTAGAAGCTCTAAAAAATATTTGCCTTTTAGAATGCCAGACATAAGACACAGGATAAATGACGAGGAGAAAAAAAAGACAAATACACTGGGGAATATGCCTTCCTGAGGAACTTTGATTGAATGGAGTCTTTTCTATCAAGCCTCGCAAAATTTTCTATTCATACTTACAGAAAGGAGAGCAATTTGAAATAGATCTTACCTGAATTAATAAAAAATCTGATTGATAGGGTTACTTGGAGAGTGATGGGGCTTCTTAATTTTAAAATGAATTGTGTGGTTTACAGTTACTACCTATGCTATGCTGGCAAATAATGTAATATACTGAGGATAGAAAATAATCACTATTTAAAAAGCAAACCAATTATTGTATGAGAGATAGTCTTAATAAAATAAAAAGAAATTAAAAGACCCATGCAATCAATTGAATATACTTTTACGATTTTAAAATACAATGAATTCTGTTTTATCTTCTACTCTCTCCATCTCCATATCAGTCCTTAATTTAAGAGGTATATTATGCATCATTTTCAAAAGGGCTGAAGTGGAAGTGATCAATTATTTGCATAATTAACAATTTTCATACATAATAATTTATTCATATTAACAGTCATGTACAATGAAAAGTGTTAGAGGTCTGTACATTTCTGGCAGATTTAATGAAAACCAGACCTGTGAAGCCCTAAGTCTCAGGCACTGAGGTAGCAATGTGCCTAAAAATGCCAAAGGATGATCTTTATGCTGCTTGTGCTCATGTGTGCATGCACTAGGAATTTGCTTCATCTGATGAGTAGTTTACAAAACTGGGAGACATGCATGTCCTTTCTCCATGTCTCTGCTAGACAATCTCCGCTACTTACCTTTTTGTATATGAGCGCTGCATGAATGCAAATATGAATCAAGCCACTTAACCCTCTTGTCAGAGCTAGAGCAGTATGCTCAGCAATAATTGGTTCTGCCCTAAAATCAAAAGCTCTCAACAGACCTCCACAATCTGAACTCACTAATTTGTCTTGATATCCAGCCAAATGAGCACCAATAATAAAATTTAAGAGGAGTTTGGAGAGTTAGGCTAGCGCTGCAAGACTGAATGCAAAAAGGGGAAATTGCTGTTTGAAGTTTTTATTACTCTGGATTCTGACTGTGGAACAGTCACYGTAAATTTGGATAGCCCTGGAAATTAGAAACTAGAGCTAACATACTGTTTAACTAGTTGCTGTCACACACAGTCTGGTTTATCTCTTCAGTATCCTTTTTTAGAAGACTTTATAGAGTAATATTGAAGTGATGGATCAAAATCATGGCGTCTCTTTCCAGTGGCCTTTTTCTGACAGTTGTCAGGATCAGAAGCGTTGGAGGAAGATGCAGGAACTGTGCAGAGAATAAAGAAGATCCCTAAGAAGATCTCCTCCTAATCCTAGATATTATGACCTTGGTTTAAGATGTGAATCCTGACAATTTAGATTCTACAAAGAGTTTTAGCATTAATTATATAAATTTTCATCTTATAAAGATGGAATTCCACTTTGAGTCTTTCTAAATTCTTAGCATAGCCTAAAACATTTGGCAATGAGAACACAGTGCTTTCATTGACTATTTTGAAATGGCACAGTTGCAAATTTCATGGAACATCTTGAAGTTTAATGTTTCCTCACTGATGTAGGACAAAGGAGGGGAAACTTATTACACCTTCCCTAGCTTACCTTTGTTTTGTATACTTTTATTGTGCCTCTCTCTCTTTATTTTGAAAAGAATTGTCTCGTCAGTCTCTCATCAATCTTAACTGATGAGTTTTTCCTTGTCCCTAATTTCTTGTTATTTTCTTCTGTGAACTATTTCTAATTGTGCAATATATTCTTTTAAAATGACTTTACAAGTATTGCCTTTCAGGTTTTGCCATGAAGTATCACTACCTATTTATTTACTTACTTTTTAATATTATCCATTTCATCCTATAGACTGCCTGTTGTCTTTGTATCTTACTGATTACAGATGTGCATTAAGCATTAGTCTTTGCATAGGTTCTTTTTATTAAGTATGCAGTAAAGGTTAGGGTATGAATAACTAAGGCTGTAGACCCTAGTTCAGTTATTTTTCCTCTAATGTTCATTGTACTGCAAATATTTTTACAGAATTTGCATCTTGTTTCCTGTTCATCCAACCTCGTGTGAAGTCCGTTAACTTTTCTTCTGAATTTGATCAGCGTGTGATACTTTGTGTCATACGTGGATTTTTCAATCCACAGTTCACTTCCCTTCCAAAATTGAAGTAAATATATTAAAATAACAAGGGAGTTGCTACAGAGTAGCATCAAGGTAGTTTACTATTGACTTTTTTGAAAAGTGTTGTAGGCTGTTTTATCTCTTTGTTTCCTGCCTGTTAGACAGATTTTGATTCATGACAACCTTTTGTATCCTAACCCATGATTAATGTTCCAGAAACTTTTCCTGACGGTCCTTCTCAAAGATCTTTCAAAGGTTTAAACCTAGATACAGCCTCTAAAACAAAAAACAGTGGCTATTTTAGTAAGAATTTCTTCCCAAAAACTCAAGACCTTCTTACCTGAGCTCCTGAAGGACTCCTGGGTGCATACATGGTAATATATTTTTCCTAGCTACTTAGTTTTTTGATCAGAAACTGATCAGAGAAATTATTAGTTTCTCTCAGAAACCTAGTAGTTCCTGTGGACCTATTGGGCCAATGGGTCCTTTGAGTCATTTGGGCCTGTTAGTTCCTTTGGGAACTTCCAGTTTGCGATACATTTTTTTGAAAAATCTTTGTTTCTATGTATTTTCCTATTATCTCTTTATCATTCATACCAKATCACTGAATGCTTTTTCATATATTGGCATATAAGTAGTATCATCTGATGTATAATTTATAACCTCTATATTATTTATAACATGTAAGTTATTATGACTTATAACGTATAAATTATGGTCCTTTTAATCCTGTTAATATTAACATTTTCAGATTGAAATATGGAAACTATTACGTTTAACTGAAGTTTTTTCTTAAAGCTTTCTATGTAATTTTTCCAGCAATTATTTTTTTTCCCCAGTTCTGTGACATTTCTCTGTTAAAAAGTACAGAACTTCGAGGTCTTGTTTTTGTATGTGATATCCAGGTTATCTGGACTGACTTCTTAGGTGTTTTTCACTGTCTTTCTCATTAGTATGACATCTGCAATTTAAGCATGTCCATTTGAGCTAGTCACCTTAGCTTTCCTTTAGGAACAGAAATAAGGTTAGATTTTCTGAAATATTTAGGTCTCTACTTTAGAATAAGATGACTAGAATAAATAGATGAATAGAGTATTCTGTCCATTGAATAAACAAGCAGCTTAAGATGCCTGGTCTAAAGGATGCCATTATATTCTTCTTTGGTACTCTGAGATATTGAATCTAATTATTTTGTGGTAATTTTTGTTTAGTTGCTTAGTGACTAGTTTCTCAAATTAGCTTCAATGTGTTATAAAATATGTCTCTCCTTTTGCATACTTTATAGCAGTAAACAGTGAAGACATTAAAAACTTTTCTCTACACTTTTTCTCATTATATTATTTCACCAGTACATATGCAGACAGTGGAAGTCCTCCCTCATTATCACTTGTTGACATCTATCCCACTCTGTTACATATGGGATTTTCTATGAAGCCTCCTTGCGTCTCTCAATACTCTTACTGTCAGCTTCTTTTGGACACGTAGCTAAATATATTTTGACTGTACCTTGGACCAGAACATTAGGAACACTGTCTTTCTTTGTATTTATGAAGCATTTAGCACAATGCATACAGGCACTTGGCTACTGTCATGCTGCTAGAGTGGGTCATGAGTTATGTTGCTAGTGGAAAAGGAGTAAAATGCTGTTAATGGCAAACCATTTAAACGACATTCATTTTAAGTGCTTTATGCCTTAGAAATAGATATATTCATAGTTACTTTGTTAATATCCATTAAAATAATAAATGAATGTTTCTTAAGGACTTAGATGCTGATTTTTTAAAATCACATCTACTGCAGATCTGTGAGAGCTAAACAAGGACTGGAGGAAATGAATATCTAATATTTTATTGAAATTTATTATTTTTATGCAATTTCATATACTGCAGTGATAAGTTCATTCAGCAGTGTTTCTTGAAGCTGTTAGTAAACCTTTTCCTATCTGTAAGTCACAGAGAAATCAAACTGCCCATTACTTTGGAGTTTCACTTTTGACTTTAATGAGAGCAAGAATTGACCTTTTTTTCAAATGTACTGTATTTTTATATTCTCTCTGAAGTGAAACAGATTTTTAAATAATCAACCCATCTTGTAATTTTGACTGAAACAGAAAATATCGTGAGAGACAATTTCATTTGATTGGAAGAAAAGCACATGAAACGATGTCTATATGAGCTACATCAATTAGATTCACCTGCACAAAACCAGCTCAGGTTGAAAATTAACAAAAGCAGTACATGAAACAGATTAAAAATCAGTAAAATAAARACTGGGCTTGCCATTGAAAAGAAATTGTTGTTTGTTTTATAAGGTAGGCAATAATAACCAGTTTTGGTTGTCGATATTTGTAGCACTACAGTCCACTACAGATGAGTAAAGTAATTAATTTCCTTGTATTTTTCTATCATTCAAGAGAATAAATTGGGTTTGGAAGCTTTGTTTTTAGAATAATACAAGGAGGAAGGAAAGGGTAGTATGGTTATAATCCAAGTGGTCTAAGAAAGTTATTTTAAATGGTTTTCATCATTCATCATTCAAAACATTAATAGTGAGACACCACAGAGTTCTCCTTTATATATCATCTTTTGTAAAAGCTCTATTCCCAGAGTTGGGTAATAGCAGTCAATTTAAATCAGAGGGAGAAAAAATAAAAGATATTCTTTTAGCTAAGATTTGAAATGAAGTTAAAATGGAAATTTGACATCATGTTGTGGATGACTGCAGAGTTATGTCGGCACTTTGCCTGCTCCTGCAGATTTTTCAGGAAAGGTGAATGTAGGCTATTGTTCAATGTAACACTGAAGGGTGCAACTACTCAGAAAGCATAGATAGCTAAGCATGAAAATACAGCCTGGGGTGTTTTATGCTGTTTTAAAAACATTTTTAGAAGAATTTAAGAGAACAAAAATAATATATAGCTAGGCTGCCTAGGGTTTGCCAGGCATATAGACTACTAGGTTGCTGCCTTTTTTCTGTTTCAGTGTTGTCAACTCCAAGCAAAATACAAAACTAATGAGTCAGATCCTGAAATATCAAGAGATTTTATTTTTAAATAATGATATTTTGTGTATTTTTTTATTTTCCTTCAAATATTTTAGCCATTTGGGTGTTTGCTTCATGTTTCAAGCATTAGTAGTGAAACCTTGATTTATTTTTTAAGGAAAAAAGAATGTAGGTAGCTTGAACAATGTTTAACAGCTAGAGTTTTAAAGACAATGTATATCAAGGGATTTGTAATCATATAATGGCATTAAGCAACTCTAGTGATGTCACTAAACGCAGTTCTAATAAAGATGAACACGACGTGGGCATAGATAATAGAAGACAGTCTTCCGCACTGACCTGTAATTCCTGCCCTGGTTCCCTGCTATTCCTAACCTCCAGAGATATCAAAAAATTATGCTCCAATTAGTCTTTTGAAAGGAAAATAGCAGTCACTTCTTCACAGACATAAGCGAGGAGGTAGCCCTGGTGTGGAGTCCATTTTGCTTTTTGTACCTCACAGCAGGGAGGCAGAGTTTGCGGAGTGCTCCCTTTGTGCTTGGGTAATGTGCAAGTTTTCTCTTCTGTTCTGTAGTGATTCAAGAAAATTGTACTATGAACCTAGAAACTGTGAAACTGATCCAATATCTAGGTTTTAAGAATTGTAACATGTGTGGGAATGGGATTCACCACTTACGTTGAAATTGGTCTGTCTTCAGATTATACAGGAGGCAACAGTAAAATGAGAATTTATATTTAAACAATCCAATCCAGTTAGCACTGTTGCTAGGTTCAGACAGGTATACAGAAATAAAAGGAACCTTACACTTAAAGCTACCTGTGGTATAGATCAGCTCTGAGAGTTTTCTCTGTCCATACTGTCCAGCCAACAAGCTTTTGTGATGTTTACACAGAACTAGGATCCAGCTCATGAACTAAATAATCTCCCTGGCATAACTGTTCACTGAAAAATATCTTAATTTGAGAATATCTGTAATTTTATGTCCTTATACTTTTCCTGGATTTTTATTCAGATTTAACTGCTCCCGCTCAACAGGATTTTCTGTGATCCATAACTCAGGATATTAATCTTGACACTTTCCTGCTAGGTAACACATAATCCCCACCAAACTTTTAAAATCCTAATGACTGTTGTACATGGATAGAGTCACCTTTTCTACAGAAGATGCACACAGTTTATTGACATCTACMTTGGTCTTGAACTAACATCAGCATATTGTTGAGTGAGCACTTCCTTCTGCTAGGTGACAGGTGCTTTAAACCTCACCAAATAACACCTTTATAAACTTAGATCTAAATTTTCTTTAGATTTTTGTTTTGAAAATCATATTTTTTATAAGAATTTAAACAAAAATAATCCATGTATCTCATTCCTGAGTTTTAGAATAGATAGCCATGTGCGTTATGGTGAGAATGGAATCACATTTGATGCAGTGACAAGAGTAAATTTTTAAGACTGCTCTAAAAGATGGATAGTCTTGTTGAGATCTGAACTTCGCACTGCTTTCCAAGAACAGCTTAAGCAAAGATGCTTGCTTGATGTAATGCTGGATCTTAGACAGTCTAAGTTTTCTGATGTCAGACTAGATAATCATGTGCCCCTGACTATTCAATATTATGAACTCTGATAAAGCCCATGAAAAAAAGTAAGCAAAAATCTGGTATAACAAAGAATCATGAGCTAAAGTTTTTTCAGCCACAAGACTGTATATGTGTATAATGGGTAAAGATCTATGCAAAAGATGGTTTTCTCTCTTGAAGTTGCCACTTACCTTTATGAACAGTAAAAATTCTGTAGAAAACCTTATTGAGCARTGAAAAACCTGTAGAAAAATAGGTGGATTCTGAATCCTCCAATGCTGAAATAGAAAAGATCACTGAGGAGTCAGTGAGATAGACAGCATGTATGGCAAGACTTGGTCTYGACAATAAAGATATTAAAATCTGTGTGGTGCTTTAAAGGTCTAAGAGGCTGAGGAGACAGAACTATTGTGTACTTCGTTGTAATATTTTGTTCAGGCTCATAGTATTTTTGTTTGACCATGAATTGCTGTTGGATTCAGTTAGTGGCTGGAGTTCAACACACATATTCCTCTTCTTTCAGACATTTCTATTGTATAAACCAATCTCAATTTAGTTGTAAATTCCTGGCCCAAACTATGCTTAACCACATCCAAAACCCATCCATTTACCAGAAATATTGTTTTTCCAAGTGTTATATTAATTTCAAAGATAAACCTGAAGTGCTGTACATAGTCGCATTACTGTGTAAGACATTAATAATAGTACTTGTGATAGCTCTTCATACAGAGTTTCATCAATCATATGTTAATTAATGGTAGAAATGTTGTCACAGAATAAACACATYGCCCTTCTCCAAAGATGTCAGGAGGACTGGGCAGTGATGGATATTGTAGAAACAAAGGAAATGGCTGCAATGTAATGTTGAATGCAAACAGTTGATAGTGTATTTGATGCAACTGTGCCTGTTTGGAACTTTAAAAGGTCTTCACAGCATCCTGAGATCTACCATCACTGTAGCGAATTTCTTCCTAATGCATTGAATTGGAGAATTCAGTAAAATAGGTAAATCAGTACTTTCTTCTATCTGAAGTCATTAAACACCATTTTTAATAAAATATCATATATCTTCTCTGGGTTCATACCTCAGACATATAGGCACACATAAATTTATTTTTGATACCTGTTTTTTGGTTATATCTTCCCATACCTATGTGGCACACTATCTAGACCAAATTCTCTATGAAGATTTCTGCAAGGTGCCTTTTTATCTCCTACAGCTGTTATTTAATTTTGTTTGTAAACTAAATATATTTTATAAGCTCTGTCTAATACATATTAGTAGATTTATTATGAGAAAGGTACTGATTGTAGTGGAAAATCTAAACCTAGCAGATTAAAAAAAATTAATTTAAATTAATTAATTAATGTGTTTAATGAAAAGATTCTAGCTAGACAGAATGTTTAATATTTAGAAATTGAATCTTGGGGGGGGAGGTATTTTTCTAAGAAGTACTGATTTTTTAGCAAGTAAAACTTCAATTTTTCAGGTGGAAAATCAATGAACTGGGAAGGAGGCATTCGTGTGCCAGGGCTTCTCCGTTGGCTTGGAGTCATACAGGCTGGTGCTTATATTGATGAGCCAACAAGTAACATGGATATATTTCCCACCATAGTCAAACTTGCCGAGGCACAGTTACCCTCTGACAGGTATGCTCTGTAGTTATCTCTGTTTTAGAGAAAGTCTCATGAGCGTTTTATACATTCCAGTGATGTCTATTAAGATAGAGGTGAGAATGAAAAGAAAAAATTACATTTTAAAAGCACYTTTTTTTCATTACTTATAGTAGTATGTTGTCTCTTTTCATATGGACATACTGATACATTTTACAGAAACGTATGCAAATGCAGCTTAACTTGCAGAACAAGCACCAAGCAACATGAGGGTAAGAGAATACCACCAAGAGCAACATACTGTCAAATTGTGACCTGGAATTATTTACTAAAAGCCAAAATGAATGTATCAAAAAAGGCTCTGTTCTGTATGAGTGAACGTGATAGAAAAAGGAACTGCAAGTGTAAATTATTTTAAACTTTAGGAGCTCAACTTTGACCTGCTTAGTATAACAGAGCACATCAAAATGCCAACTAGGCTTTTCTCACAGGATTTTTTGTTGTCTACCAAGTTAGTGAAAATAATCCCTTACAGAGTTTTGCAGCCTGATAAGAAAACCCACTGGACTTCTAAAATTCATAAGATGCTTTATTGACACTCCTACATCCCTATGCTTTGTCTTGCTCWGTAGATACCCAGTCTCAGCAGCAAGGTGCCTCCACCTAAACTTTGTTGCCATCCAAATGCAGTAAGTGGAGAAACCTGCTGACATGCATATGCTTTGAACACATTTACCATACACAAACAGCTTTTGAGCACAAAGCATCTAGAATCCGCATGAGGAAAACCAGTCATAAGCAGAGGCACTCTGCTAATGATGATTCATTGAGTGCTTGAAGGAAATGGCAGGGCAGGACATGTGTAAGACATGAAAAATTAATTGGACTGGTCCTGAGAGATCCCCTACAAGCCGTAACCGTTGAACCTAAGCGATTCAGGTTGTTCTTAATGTGGGCTGATATTATGCACTTTGTTTTCGATATTGCTTGAGTGAAGACTAAGCACTGATGTTTTATTTTGATCTCTTTGATAGAAATCCCAATATACTTATGTAACTTCCACTTGCAAGTTGCTCCACTCTGATTCTTCTGTGTAGACCAGGTGCCATAATTACTGCTTCATGGTAGGTCAGAATGGGATGCCATGGACTAGCTTGAAGCATCTTTGATACAGCAGCTGAATTCCTATCACTCCAGTGAATCCTTCCTGCAAAATAAGAGAAATTACTACAATTAGGATTCAGTCACTTGGACGAGCAGGTTAAAAAGGGAACGGGGAGGGGCTCCTAGTTAAAGAAGAAAAGGAAGTAATCAGAAAGAAAATGCTCATATACCACCCTCACCCCCACCCCCTACTCTCCCCCCCAACCCCCCCCGAAACCAGCAGATGTGGGAATACAAGAGTACTGGACATATATTACTGGAGACACACTTTTCTCCATCAACAGGCTATAAAACAGAAAATGTACAATAGACATGCATCTGTCCTGCTCTCAGCTTGATAGTGGGCAAACCTGCAGGGGCGAGACAAGAGTGCATTACTCGGGCAAGAAAACACGACAATTTGAGAGTGGGAAAAACCCTAATTCAACAGATCCCCACAGACAGGGATGCACCCAGAAAGCAGAGTTATCAGACAACATTGCTTTAGGAATTCCAGTATGTTTTCCTGCCCATCTTTGAGAAGAGTCCTACTCAGAATGGTGCTGTTGCATACAATTGCTGCCAAGAMTTTCATAGTCATACGTATCTTGTGGCTTAAAAAGCTGAAGATAGTACCTGTCTTGTAATAGTTACACTAATGTGAAAAGGTTTTTACATGGTAATGAAAATTAACRTAGACATTTAAGGATTTAAAAGTTTCAAAAAAGTTTTTATGAGATGTTGCTCAAAATGCTTAAAAAATAATTACCCACTAATCTCTATATCAACAGAAAGTAATTTCCTATAAAATTTCTTGCAAAATTTGTAATTCACACCAGGTCAAAAATGCAGATTATGATTTCTCCCCCGCCAGCTGATTCCAGCAATTCAAAGGCTTAAACTATGGAAACATTTAGATGCCTTGCTTATTTTGTAACTCCATTTTCATGTATATTGACTGACTCCTTCAAAGCATAATCAAAAATGTCCAGTAGCATTTAGAGATTTTATATGTGTGTGTGTGTGTGTGTCTGTGTGTGTGTTGTTGATAAACACACATTTAAACATMGTTAATTTTCAATTTCAAAATGACTAGTTGTGTGTTTAATTCTGGCATGCATAATTTCCTGGACAGAGTTCTTATCATTACTTCCAGGGATGTTGACACAGTGCAGCATATATTTCTTGGTTTAGGGTTACTTTGGCCAGACTACTCCCAAACAGCTTGAGCAGGTGTATGTGTTTATATACCTGGAGGATGTGTTGTAGCAATTTACTCATATATGTCTTGTCACTTTCTCAGAAAAAGAAAAAAGATAAAAATGGGTTGAGGAAGCAACCATTCCTTATGGCAAAATGTAAAACTAAGGTTTCCTTAAATAATGTAGAAATCAAAGGGGAAAAACACCTGAAGGTTTTTCTCCAAGTTGACCAACCAGAGGTGGCCATTCAGATCATGAGAAGAAGATTTATTTTTTTAAAGAGTGGAATTGCAGAGTTATAATATCTTCTCAGTAAAGTGAGATTTGGGTTATTCTTCTGATTTTGAAATGCTTTCTTACCTAGAATTATTGATGGACATGATCTGATGCCCTTACTTCAAGGAAAAGTTACCCGATCCAAGCATGAATTTCTCTTCCATTACTGTAATGCATATTTAAATGCAGTGCGCTGGCATCCAGCAAACAGTAAGTAAACCTGCCTGCTCACATTTTAAATATTTCATATAATTTTTATTGCAGATTGAAAAGAATCAGGAAAAAGCCTCGGGCTATAGTAACAAATAAATTGTTTAAAATATCTAGGCTTTTTCCTTCTTTTTCACTTCTCTTTTGGCTAGAACACACCTATTTACCATTTTACTGTTTGATATTTGTTGCTATGCGTTAGTGTTACATATCAATACAATACTGAGATCTATAGTATCTGAAAATATTTTTTTTCAACTTGCTTGAGAGATAGTCTGTGTTACAGAATGAAGTAGTCAAGGTTAACTGTTACATCTTCCTAAAAATGTACAGGTAGTAGGATGGCTTGCTGAATAAAGCACAAGTATGATGTTGTATGATGTATAATGTCAGCCTGGCCATTTTTATTATTGAGATAACAAAGTATAGAAGAATCACTGAGTCAAAGCCACAATTATCCAATAAATGAATACAGCATTAAAGGGTCCCTTTTCGTCCTTTTTATGAATGATATAATTGCACTTCGTAGGCCAAGGAAAAAAGCATTTCCCACTGATCTGTTCCTCTTTAACTAACAGCTCACTGTTTCTGGTAGCAACTTCCACATTAACAAAATCATATTTCCCTTTCCACAAAAATCTCTGTTCTGAATGAAGTCAAACACACATTTGTCTCATCTCAGTTGACACTCAAAGTGACGACTTGTGTTACAGCTTCAAAATGATAATCCAAGACAGGCTTTGGTGTAGCATTTTTTGGTTTAAGTACCTTGGGAAAGTTGCTCAATACTTAATGTGCAAACTTAAAATGAGTTGGAAACTTTGTCTTCTTGGTCACCTGTAGGCTCACTCTCTACCAGTCTTGGGCTTTAAGCTAGGAAAAGGGAAAATATTACATGTAACATTTATTTTGCTACTACTTTGTCTATATATCTTGCRTTTGATAAATAATCGTAAGGAAGAGCCAAGCAATTGGAATATGTGGTTATCTGAGGTTGGATGAAATTATTTTGCATCATGACGAGAGAGGCAGGCAGAGCTCCAGCCAGGCAGAGAAGCTATTTTTTCAAACATACACCTCTGCAAGATGAAGTACCCCTTGTCTGAGGAAAGGGTCAGCTTTGTTATTCACTGAAGGTGAATTTAATGGGAAATGAAGGGGAGCAATGGTGAGGGGCTAGTTTRTCGTATTTACTTGAAGGGCAACAATGTAGATTGTGATTCTCCCTTTATCCTTCCTCAAGGCAATCAAAACTCAGAACCTGGCAGTAATATTCTCATAACACTGGGCTGATTTTTGTATGGAAAAATTTTTGAAACACTACGTTGTCAGCTTACATTGTAGTGTGAGAGTAAGCAATAGCCAGATATTCCTCTGTACTCTCTTTTGTACGAGTGCCCTGGGAGTGCTCAATGCCTGCTTCTTTCTTACTTGTCCAGTCTCAGATCTTAAAAAATGCCTTTTCCATGTAGACAGTGCAATCATATTTGTAAAGATATTTGTTGCAGTCAGCTAAAGGTTTACTCCTGTTTATCTCTCTCCCATCTGTTATTGTTGTATAGAGATAAATATACTTGCATTACAGCTGTACGCACCTGATGATACTATCAACATTGTGGGTACTCGTGGAAAAATTAGTGTGGTTGGTTTTTCTTCTGATGTCTCAGCAGCTCTATAAGAAGCAACTGATAAGTTCAAAGTGCATTACATTACTAGTTAGAGTATTATTGTCTTCTAGCCTCCCACCACAGCTCGATGTTTACAGCCAGTCTCAGAGTCCATCCACAGTCACTACTTCTGCCACTATTAAGTGATATTTTAGTATATGAAAATGAACACAAGTGAAGCAGAAATATAATGCAATGCTTTTTATKTTTTTTTTCTGGAGAAGCAATTATTTCAAACATTTGATTCAAAATGTTGCAGAGCTTTTGCCTAGCAGCAAAGAACTAGATTAAAAGTATCCTATAGCAACAGCTCATTCCCTATACTTAGGAATACATCCAAGACAGTTAATGAGGCCATGTTCATTAAAGACAGACTAGAAAGCTGGAAAATTGTGCAAATTTCACTTAACCTCAGTTAATGCTACTATTATGTTACAAGGCTGTAAGTCTTCAGGGTTTGGGTATAGATGGATCACCATTCCTATCTCTACATGTATTCCATGTCTAACACACTTTATGGCCTAAATAAGTACCACATACCTCCATGAGCACACACATTTTCCAGTATCCAGAAATGGTTGTAGGATCTCTCATCTTTTAGTTGCATCTTGCCAATGACTGTAGTCAGGCAAATAGCACTCAATTTACAAAGGACCACCACAATCAGATACTGAATATTCTTAAGGATAGTCTTGAAGAGGTGATATTCCTGATCGAAGAAAAATCAGGAAATTCTTGAAAAAAACATCATCAGGAACAGTTGTCTCTTTCTGTGTACTGTAAATGATCTTTTAGACCAGGAAATACTTGTGTTGTTCTTGATCTGTGTTCCCCAGATAGTTAACTGGATTGACTACAGCTACTTTGGAACTGTGTAAAAACGTGCTACTGGCAAACTATGCCTGTACGTACAGGCCAAATGCTGACCAGCTCTGCCTCTCACTAGACCTGAGCCTTAGCGGAAGAAACTCTGATAGTGTGAAACTAATAACCCCAGCTATGTTCAGCATCTTCTGCACTGCTCTGGTGATGGGCCCTTATTAAAAGGACCCAATTGTCCAACTAGTCTGAGACTACATTATAGACTGATAATCCCTTCATTAAATATGTCATTTCTATTAATTTTGAAGATACACTTTTTGAAGAAGAAAGCAACAACAGCCAGAAATTCATGGAAGAGGAAGCTTACAATTGCTAAGGAAAATGTTATTTATTTATTTATTAACTGAAGTACAATCCATTCTAAATAAAAGGTAAAGGGGCATATACTGCATATATGCAATTATTAATGCATATGTTCTCATATTTCTCACTATATTTATTTCCTGGGAAGTTTTAGTTTGTATGTCAGCTTCAGCATGTGTATTCCACTTTTTTTCCTAGATRCTCAAAGTGTAGGATTAGCTTTGTTCCTAAGGAAAAATGCATATACCAGGAAGTGAGAGGGAAGCAAAAATTCTGCTTAGTTATTTGATACTTCATTGCCTCCATCACTCCACAGTTCCCTTAGTAACATTATCTTTGCCATTGTTAGATTTCCACTGTGCTTCAGTCCGAAATAAAATTTTTTGGTTTAATTTTTGACTCTTAGGCTATATATATGAAAGAGGTAAATTTAGTGTATGTGAAATTTATAGTTCTTGCACACCTTTCCCTTGCTTGCAGGCTTCTAAAGTCTGACTTAAGCAGGTGTGTTTCTCACATTATCCAGGGAAGGTCAGAAACTTCAGGGTGAACAATTACTATTTTACATTTATATATTTAGAGGCTAAGCATTCCTCATAACCAAATCAATATGCATCTTCATTAAGATATATTAGTTAGGTCAGTTACTGCATTTAAAATATACTTTCCCCTTCATCAGTCCTTTGAAGGAGCATTTGGAGGATGTGTGCTACGTAAAGCTCTTCTCAACCAACACTTCAAAATTTAAGCCTTGTCCTTTCTAGAGAGATGTGAGGAAAAGAGTCTCTCTTTCCTCTACTCTCCTTTTCTTTCCCAGCCACAGAAAATAAGCTAACATCATTTTCTTCTTCATCTCTCTTTGATTCCCATACATTTTGCCTGATATTAAAAAATAATGCTCATTATTCTTCACATTCTGAATTTAAAAAGGAATGAAATATCAGGCAATTTTCTTTGCTTGTGATTCATGTCTCACTCTCACAGACTCGTGCATGCTGACACTTGCTATCAGTGCCTTGGAAACAGCCAAGACATACAGTCCTAGTCCTTGGAGGATGATTTCCTGTTATTTTGAAACCTTGTAAATATGTATAATTTAATTGATCTGTTAAAAATACAGAGAGGAAGACGTGCTAAAACAGAATCAGCAAAGTACTGTGTTTTCTTATTTTCAATGGTTATTCTCCATGGCTACCTGGTGTACCATATAAGTACCAATATACAAAAGCAACACCTTTGGGAAAAAAAAGCCAAACCCCAAAACTTTTCTTCGTGCCTAGTAAAGTGTAAACATTTAGGTTTTTTTAATCATTAAACATTTACCTTTAAAACAAAGCAGGTGTAGGGTTTGCCTTTACTTTCTTGAGCTGAGCCACCCAAAGTTTTATGTAGCTTTCTGTTAGTTGTGTATGTCAGCTTATGCTTTGGCCTAATTTAACTCTGATCACATGTTCTTGTKGTAGTGCAGGTAGACCAGTACTTGTATATTTGCTAAAGTTATAATTTAGCATAACTGAATACGAAAAAACTATCAAGAGCTCTGTCTCCAGAACATTATTGGCATATGAATCAGTACTATTAAAAATGCATTGCTATGACAACTTAATTATAAGGAGAGAATTCATCAGATACAGAGCAAATCTASAGTTGAATGGAACTACTGCATCTTTCAGGCTCCTCTGCGCAAAATTTTCATTTGATAAGGAGGAAATATATTGTAATCCTGTGTAATAAATATTGAAAAATGTAATGCAATACAGTCTGTACTATAAAGAAATAATAATCTTCACAGTATTTTGGTACTACTAACAAAAATATACTGATGTTTCTGATAAAAGCTAGAGTGACTTTACTAGCAGCAGTTCACCTTTTCTATTTCAAAATGGATTTCATTAATCAGTGGAAAGTGTCATTCAGTAAACAAAAGAAAAAGAGACTTGATATGGCAAGTTAAATAGAAGCACAGTAGACAATAGAATCAAGCTAGCTTATCATGCAAATATAATGACTTTTAAAGACAGTAGAAGTTCACTGAAAAACTTTACACAGAAACTTTCCACTTTGCCTCACTTAACAAATAGGATACATTTCAATTACTGTTTATTCTGAGTTTCTTGTATGTTGTGATAGTTCAGTCAAATTCACCAACCAGGGATTTTTTTTATATTATTGTAGAATCCATAGCTATTGTGATTCCTGACTGTTGCAATGTCCTCCAGCATCCAACTCTCTACTATATTTCATGAGAGATATTTTGTTCTTTGGCTAGAGATGAGGGGGATCTTCCTAGCCATGCATTTAGCCTTTTCTGCAGTATCAGCTGTTACAGGTTAAAAACAAACAAAAAGAGAATGAGAGAGGAATATTTTCTGTTTTGCTGTTTTCAGGTTGGATATGTAGGATAAATTTACCTAATAGGTTGTTGKTTTTTTTAAGAGATTCTTCCAGGTTCTGTTTGACTAAAGACAGTAGAGTCATAATAAAGGGAGGGCAAAGCGTGAAAAATCTGCTCAGAAGGGCCATTTTGTAACAACTTCTGGTTTGGACAGGTATAGCCTTTCTTGTGAAATGGAATTAAAATAACATCTCTTTCTGAAGAAATGAAAGTAAGAAGAGGAATACATTGCACTTTTCCTTACCTCTCGAAAGGACTATGATATGCATACCTTAAGGGGTAATAAGGTTTACCTTATTAATTAAGAGGGCTTGCATTATTTACAATGCCATTCTTAGCTTCATTTTTGGTAATACCACATTGAGTCTTAATAGTTAAAAAGTGTAAACTGAATTCATATGCTTAAAGAACGCTAACTTGTGAACACAATATTGTCCTGAGAAAGAGAGAGTGCAGGAGACAGACCTTTTGCTGCAGGCAGGTAGCAAAAACTGGGAAACCTCTATGGAGCTCTATAGAACCAGCTTAAAACTCTTTTTTTTTCTACAGTCAAGTTCTCAGTGTGAGGGTAGGTGAGGCTAGTGGTTGTCAGTAGCCAATGGAAATGCATTAATTTGTGTGTGAGAGATATTTTGGAGTGTAAGTGGTGACAATATGCTTCTGTTTGAAAATTCCAACCCTTTCTTGTTCARTCCTCTTAGGGCATTTAAGAAACATAATCATTCAGACATCCACRAAGTAAATTAATGGTTCTGTTTTCTCTAAAATAGAAAGTATTAGAGATATCGCAAAATATTTGGTATGTTAGAGATATCTCTTAATATTTATTCCGTTTCTCTAACATAAACAAGAATTTTCAATTCATAGATTCTCTGAAGCCTCATAAGTGGGTTTCCCACCCTCCTTCTCATTGCTTTCTTAGTAATAGGAGAGCAATTTTTTCATTGCGTCCTTTGCCGTACAGTGAATGAATGCTATGGTAGCTTCATATGTAAACTTGAGATGTGCTTGTCATACCCAGTAGACTCATTGGCAGAACCCATACCCTTGCCTAGCTTTTTCCTATTCTTTTGCTTGCTTCCCTGAGGAGCTTTTTCCATTTATGTTTTACTTGCTTTCTSTGTGGTGAACAGAGGACTTAGAGGATGCTGTTACAGATTAGTAAGGATTCACATTGACCATGAGAATGCCAGCAGTTATAGTTACTTGCTTTCATTGCTTAACAATACAAAGGAAAATAAATTTAATAGAAGTTTGATCCAGGACCACCTTCTTTTGCACAGCATCTTCAAAAAGAGAGATAATACTACCATGTGACTATAACTGCTGTCAAGGAAACATTTTCTTTTCTTACAAAGAAATGTCTTTTTTTAATCAAATCTTATCATACCAACCTCATATCTTTTCTCAGAAAAGAACAGATGGGAAAGGATAAGAAAGAAAGGATAAACTTTTGAAGGAGTAAGATTTTCCTATTGTTACAAAAATTTTTGCTTTCTAGCTAGAAAGAATAGACTTCTTTAGTCATAGTAAAACTGATGTAGGAACACTTGTCTCAGCCATTCTCCCAGTGAAAAACCGTGGTAAATGTCCTTTGACATTGACGTTATATACACAGACTTTCAGTGATCATATCATAGTGTTTTTTCTTCATATAAAAATAGCAACCATAACATACTGGTCTATTGAATCCCAGATATCCTGACCTAAATTAGTAATGTTCTTAGTGAACAGAGAAAGGTTGACAGGTTTCAGTGATCATATAAAGGCAAAGGCATTTAAAGTAGCTAATTCAGTATTATTTAAACTTCAGTTTGAATGGCTTGCTGTCAGATATTGTGTCATGCACTTCTGACAGTATAAAAAAAATCTTATGAATTTTTTTTCTGTATACTCCACAGCTAACACTTAAATAGAAAAAAATGAGTTGTTAGAACAACTGCCTGATAATTTTTTTTATCTATTTATAAAGTTAGCAGTAGTCAAAACAAATATAAATAACAACAACTACATAAAAGAATAGATAAAAATGCAGTTCAACTTTCAAAAATGAATTTCAGCTTACCAAGTAACATAAAAAGTGGGTCTTTAACAATTTCTGGAGCATTACACTTCCAAAAATATCTTTAGTTCAGTGTTGGATTTGAGCCTGCAGCATTCTGCATGTTACATTCAGAATGTAGCACTGATTCACCCTAATTTTAAAATCAGATTCAAATGGCATATGTTGTCTTAGGCAATGTTCTTCAAGGGAAGTAGTTAATGCATGCACAACCCACATAGAATATTCTGTGTGCCACAGCCTCTGACATCCTATTACTCCTAGAAAATAAGGCAAGGTATTTGTTTATTAGAGAAATTCCCTGGAAACCTGACTGTCAAGAGCAAGATGACTTCTCAGTATGCCATAAAAGACCGTGCCATGAAAGGCAGAAGAAATAATGATAGAAGAAAACAGTGGGTGCTCAGAGGGTGGATGGACTTGGACAATATTATGCTGGAGGCCAGTGTGCATCTGTGGACAATGTGCACTCTGTACCGTGTAGTTGGTTCTGAATGCAAGTCCTGATCAGTACTTTGGAAARCCAACACAACGAGAAATATTCAATAATCAGTGTAAATGTCCTCAGCCTGAGAAAAGCTCACATCCCAGTACAAACAGTGACCTTTCTGTTGATTTCAGAGCTTTTTATGTGGTCTCAAACTGTTAGAGGACACATAATGCATTACATTTTTCAAGTATCTTTTGTTAAGACATCCAKAGTTTCCTAAAACTAAAAGGAAGAAAATAATCCAGCTTTTTAAATTTGTTTCTTGTTTTGTTGTTCTTAGTAGGGAAATTTTGTAGATGGATTTGTATAAAAGCTTTTTGAAACTGAAAGACACTGCATTTCACTAGTAGTTTTTTGTCATAGTTCTTTCAATGACCTCTTAGTAGAAACGCAAAGTCCATGAAGTAGTATAGAACAAATTCCTATAGAATGTGACATTTTTCAATTTTTTTCAAAGTTTTAGCCAAAAATTTATTGAAAATAATTCTTCTCCTGCAGTTCAGTCATATTCAGCAGAATAATAAATATAATACATTTATTTTTATTGACTCCTTGGTCGCCTAGATGTGGGACTCCTCTAATGCAAGTGTTTGTGACACTCACTCACTCACTCACTCCTCTTCAACATTGGCATTTTAAAGCAAAATAGGTTTCTACCATTCATCGTAGGAGGGGGAAGTTAGAAATCATGATGCAGTCACAACATTAAAAGTCAACAAGACCATAAAAATCCCATAAAGATCATGATACTTTAGCACTTAGAATTAGCACTAGTGCCATAAAGAAAGACTGACCCTTTTAGTATTAGGAAACGTTAGTCATCCATAAGACAATTTTGTCATTACCAAGTGTGTGCTAATTTTTCATTTACAACCTGTTACCTGTAATTTTTCATTTACAACCTGTTACATTAATTTTTAGATGATATTATATCACAGAATCAAGCTTCTCAATCATCTCACTTGTTCAGTGAGAAGAGTAGCATCTTCAAGACTCAGTAGAGTCTTCAAGATTAACTTAATTATATTATCTGGGCTCTTTTCAATGTCATAGGATGATGTACAGGCAGGTTTTCAGTCTGTAGCTCTGATCCATCCATATGGTCCTGTTCAGCAACAAGTGGAGACTGAATCTCAGTCCTAAAAGCATTATAGTTCATATCCTTGATAGCACAACTACTTAGCCAGCAAAGCTTTATAGTTTGGGCTAACAATGTCTTGACCTCCTGTGCTGCTGCTGATTCCAAACCAAATGTAATTCTTTACTCTAGCCCTTCCTTATAGAATTGTCATTTTGGAAGGTTTTAGTTGATTCACACCTTTTTCTTTTTTTTTTTTTTTTTTCTGAACAGACAAAGTGCCCCCCATCCCCGATTCCAAACTCTAAATATTTTATATCTTCCAAAAGCCAGCACTGCTAATTAATCATGTGGTGGAGATACTAAAACACTACCACGATACATATATACAAAGTTAAGAAGAGAGAGAGAATAGCAAAATATAAATGGTCTCATGAAGATTTTGAGTCTAGCACTACAAAAGTTTGAGGTAGAAATGCTAGACAAGACATTGTGAGTAAATAAATCTACCTCAGTGAAGAATTACTTCTTCTCTAAAAATGGTATCTCAACACTCTGTGGAGTTTCTTTTGAATACATTTTTCTCCAATTCYATAACACTGTGGAAAACATTAAATTTAGGACTCATTAGTTCCTCATGGCCATGGTGTCTTAGAACTGCAAATCCTTTAGTCCAACTAGCGTCTAGGTCCACTCTTTCCTACAGCTGGTCATGGAAGCACTTTCATGCCCTTTCTTTATTTTTCTTCTCCATCTCTCATATTATCCCAACATTCAGCCTAGCAAATGGGGATTCATTGCAACTACATTCCTCTATGTTTTTAATCAGCTGTTACTTTTTTGTCCTAGATGTGRTTACATTGTATTAAGGGAAAATGCAATTCCTGCCCACAGTATGTAGACTGTGGATACTAAGTCATTTATATAAAAATGGAATTTGGTGTAGCATTTCCTTCTGTTTTATGCAGCATACCTAACTTAGAAGATAAAACAATGCTTTTTGCATGAAAGTCTCTCCCATATTTTTATCTGCATCAGGTGCACTATACGATATCATGTTTTTATTGTCTGATTTCTCAAAACCTAATCCCCAAACTTGATTTTGATTCAGAAGTATTATATAAAAGTTTAAAGTTATGAGTTGCACCTATAGAAGATCATACTGACAGTTCTATAATACTGAGTGGTAAATTGCTTGTAGTATTTATAGCTGACAAAGATTTTTGGATTCTGAAAACAATGCAATTGCTATCAAAGACAATTTTCAGCTGTAGCCAGAGGCACTAAGAGCATATATCTTTATGATTCAGAAACAACTGTAGCTCGTGAGTGTTCAGGTCAGTTTTCAAAAAGCAACTTAGAAGAAAGCCAGAGAGAAACAAAACTTCTTTTTTTTTTCCAGAGCAAATCAGTTTTACCAGTAAGGACTATTTGTATGTATGCCATGAAGGCTTGAGCTTATGTGTAAGTATGAGGAGAAAAATATGTTCCACAGAAGTGAAGATGGTTTAACTGTGCTGTGAGAGGGAAGATTTGCCATAAAAGCTTGGAATTTGCTAAAAACCCTAAATATCATCTGGAAGAATTCATCCTAAAACAGAGCTAGTCAGCATAAGAAGACCAAAGGTAGAATCAAGCGAATGAGGGAGACAAGAAAATGTAGCTGTTGCGTCATGCTGAAATTGAGGGTTTGAATAGATGATTTTTTTTTAAACAAATATAGAAAGCACATAGRATTCTGTTTGGAGTCCTGTTTGTAATGGTCACTTTTAAACTTTGAAGGAAAACTTTGAGACTTCATACATTATTTTAATTTTCATTCTTTATTTGTACCTTTTTAATACGAAAAAATGTTAGTAATCTTTAGTTTATCTTTAGCTGTAGAAATATTATGAAAAATGTATTATAATACTTGAAATACTTGGATTATGACATTTGGGTTTATCAAAATCAGCAACATTTACAGATTTTTTTACAACTAAAATTATTCTATTAAATATCATACTTTGACAGTTTGCAGGTTTATCCTTCTGAAAATCTTGCAAAGTGCATTAATGGGCTTATCTTAGCACAAAAGTAAGTACTGAACACAAATGTCTCAGTTTAGTTTCATGGTCAATGGATACATAATCAGTCAGTGGATAGAAAAGCAACTGGGAATTGCAAAAAAATGTACAAGAATACATGTTGTTCGTTCATCTGCTTCAGTTAATTCAGCTCTGCCCTAGCAGAGCTGCTAGGTCATTTAGATGTTCTGGTGATCTCAAGAATGCCAAGTAGCTCCAAACACCAGGCCTATGTAGTGGCAACAAAAGRCTGGCTTAGAAAACTGTGCTGATGTTCACAATGAGGCTGTAATAATCAAGAAAAGGTGCTGAGAAGTGCTTTAACTGTATTTTGGAACTTCATACTAAGTAGATTATACAATGCCTGTAGCTCCTAAGCATTATCAAAGGCCTCTTTTTTCCCCCTTTCATATGCCAAAATATTTCAAGTCTCCAGTTAGGAAGTGTTTTAATTTCTGCCAGTGCTTTTAAATAGTTATGACATACTGATTTCTGGGAGAAAAAAAAAATAGAACTAAGTTCTGAGAAGTATATTTGTATGTTTAGCAACTAGCAGGTTGAACTAAAGAAAAATGAATATACTATTCGTATTTCACAGAATATTTTTGAGTACATATTTTTCAAAATATTTAATCCAATTAAAAGTAACCATGAGAAGTGTTCATATTTTGAAGCTAGATAGAAAATATGCAAAAGTCAACATATTACTGTGTCTCTTTAACATAGCTTAAATTTGGAGAAGTTTATAAATTGTTATCTTGTAATCAAGTGAGAAAATTAAGTATAAATTATTTGAATATTGCAAACGATTATTCCATTAGTGGACACTCCTCAAACTTAAGATGTTGGCAAATGATTACAACTAACAAGGACAGTGTCTACATGCACAACAGCCCGAGTATTCCCCACTAAGTATTTCTTCATATTGTCAAGCTTCATAAATCTGTGTTATTGCCATGGCMTGAAGAAGTCAGCAACAGGTTTGTACCTCATCGACATGTGAACCTCAGTGCTTGGCTGAGCCTGTCAATGCAATCTCTGCCTAGACACATGAGAAAAAGTTCCCACGACAATTTTATTTGGTCTTTCCTAACCAATTTAAAGCGATTTGTTCACTTTGTCGACTAAATTGACCTCAGATATAGCCTTACCACTATTCATTGTTAGATTTGGTATTTCAGTTGCTACCTATTCAGAAAGGTGTATGAGAATACATTATGTCTCAGGCAGGGAGAGGAGCATCTTTAGGAAGGCTTAAACTATCTGCATYCTTGGTCATCCAAGGATCTACATGGCCGTGTAATGTGTCTGTATAGGGGCATATTATTCCTCCTCTGATAAACTTTGGTCTGTTCTTGGGGAGATGGCTGTGGAAGCAGACAACAGTTTTTACATTGAAGTTTTTGGCCTTTTTATGTTAGATATAGACAAGAAGAAAGTAGTGATCCAAAGTTCTGAAGTTAAAACTAGACAGGCCTGTAAGATTCAGTAAGACAGGAAAACATTTCAAAGTGAAGGTGAGGATCTGAGTGACAGGAAAATTGTTTACCAAGTCCATCTGCCTGACCTGACTTCARTTTGGGGAGATTTCCTAATCTCTAATCCTAACCGAATTTCAGGTTCCTTTTTATGTCTAAACAGCCTAAGTGCCAAGACCTCAGTTAGGAATATTGACTCAGTATTAGTAAAGAAACAGAGTTTAAGCTTGGGCATGTTCAGCATGAATGCCAGTCAGAGACATCTTTGGAAGTGTAAGAGAAAGTTAAGCAACCATGTAAACATTATCTGAATTTGTATGTTTTAATTAATCACTAGACTGAGGTTGTGGTAAATGTCTGTCAGTGTGCAATGCACTATGGTATGAAGCAGAATGGATTACTGCAAACCACTACTGAATGCTAAACCAAAACTGGTTTACAACTGAAAATCATTTATGTAATCCATTTTCTTTTCCATTGCAACAGATGAGGAATGTGTGTATGGTTACTTGCCTTGTGGAGAACAGCACAAAAATGCATAGAAGAAGGAGCCATGGTAGTGAATATAATAGGAAAACATTTCATGGTGTTTCCTGTTACTGATACTATTGTCACAGATTTTTAAAGAGTATTTTAACAAAGAAACCAGCTAAAACCGAGAGATGAAGACCGAGTTTGCAGAACTATGAATTAAAAATTGAATGTAAGCTTCAAAAGCCACTATGAATTAAAAATTGAATGTAAGCTTCAAAAGCCAAAAAAGAACTACCAGTATGCAGATGTTTGTATTTCACAACATCCTTTGAGTGCTGTCATCACTTTTAACTGCAGTGGGGAGGGAGGGCATATATAAAATTTATATCTTGTCATGTAATGCCAAAAGCGCTTTCAGTAGTTTAAGGAAGTACAATGAGTAACTGAATGACTTTAGACTGCAAGCTGTTTTATATTCTATTTATTTCTATTGCTTCCTAAGATAATGGGTTTAAGACCTTAAACTAAACCATAATCTACAGGAACATACTCTTAGACCATGTAGATGGCAGGTTTTCATGCTCAAGGATGAGRCTGTCTTTAACTCATCTTTTACTACATTGAATTATATCATTAGTTAAAAAGAGGAGATCAAGCCAAAGAGAAAAAACATTGTCTCTACCACCTCATTCGGGTGGTCTACTTACCCTCCTTCAACTGTGCTTTAGAAATTGGAGGGAAAAAATAATCAGAATTCATTTTGCCATTCATGTATCACGGAAACAAAACTAAAAAAACCCACCCTTTGTGGCCCATGAAAATGATTGGCTAAAAGTTTTAACTTAGCCTAAGTTTTAACTTAAGATCTGGATTATAGTAATTTTTAGGAGAGAAATCAAATATTGCCTGAAGTGGTAGCAATTTTGTCTTTTTTACACATAAAAGTGTAAGGAGATATAACACAGAGAATGAAGGGCAATGGCTGGAGTTTCCCAGCTCCATTGCTGCTTTCTTCTAGTTTGAGATGAACTCACTCCAGGCCTGATTACATCTCAGCTGAGCACTCTGGACCTTGTGTAGGACTATTCTATGCTGCCGAATCTCTCCAGCAGGCCCAAGAAGTGGGAAGGCTATATTCAAATGCTGCACCCAGGTTCATGCACCATGTAGCTCAAAATCACCTGGACTCACCTGGATATACTAGGTAGTACGTCATGTATATATATCCATGTACATGCCAGAAGAAGAAAAGGCAACAAGATTTTACCAATGGGAACTTGAGTAACTGAGGAATTTATTTGGAGCTAGAGGATGTTGCTAAGCAGACATGAGTTTAATCTTCAGGGAGGCAAGATCTGTATGCTGAACACTGATTTTTCTACAAAGTAGAGTTGTCCAGTGAACAGGACACTTGTCTTTTAGACTTGGTAATGCTTGATTCATGTTTATTCTTCCTATAGACCTTGAGACAACATTAAATAAATCACTCACGGTGTATCCAACAATTTCAGTGTAGCAAAGAAATAAAACAGTTTTTATTAACCGTTTTATTAAGCAACAGCACAGATCGCCGAAAAAATAATTTACTCAATTTTTTTTCTCAAATAGTTTGAAGTAGATTTGATGGGGGTTGAGGAGCATATGTAGATCCTTGCTTAAACGATTAGTTGAGCACACAGCAGCTTCAGTYACAGATTACATTGTACTTTGCTAAATTTAAGCATGAGGTTATTATTTGTATTCTTAAGCTAAGGTAGAAATACTTTGTTGAACTGAAGGCAAACAAGATGAAATCATCCTCTCAGTAAATTCACAGGGATTTTAACATACACTTCAGTGCACCACAACTCTACAAAAGGTGTAGAAATAGAATTTAGAATAGGCAATGCAACAGGTAATTGAGGGATGGGGCAACCCAAATGAACTCTGAGACAGTGATATGCACCAAAACCTTTATATAAGCTCCAGTAAAAGTTCATGAACAATTTGTATTAGAAAAAGTTAGTAGATAAAACACTAAGTGAAAGGAGTGTGCCAATAAAACGTCTTTGTCTTCCGCAATAAAGGAAATGAATGATAGTAGCACAAAAGTTACAATAGAAGACACCATCCATCAAGAGAGCTCTTAAAAAAATACATTGTAGGGAACAATCGTGCAGTGGCAGGGGGATGAATTGGATGACAAAAAGAAAATTCATTTGAAATMCCTGAAATACCTGAGCTTTTGTTCTTATTTGCTACAAGTGGAACAGAGGAAACTGCATACATTAATATGAGAAAGATACAGGCATATCATGAGCAGAGTCAACGCAGATGTACTGTAGCAAATGACTATATTTCAAAAGTATACAGAAATAATGTATATGAACAAGGAAGGCAAACCTCTCTCTGTATTTTCTGGCCACATCAGTTAAATATTTAGGTTTTACATACACTTGAAAGGAGGAGATGTTTAACCCACTATCTATGAACACTGTGGGATCTTTCATAAGCAGCAGCATCTTGTAGATAGATATTTGATCTTAGAAAGCAAAATTAAAGATGGGCTAGAGAATGCTGGAGAGACAAGAAGTTTCACTCTCTAACTTGGGGTGATGCTTCACTCTAAAAGTGACCCCAAACAGAACTGTAAGTGACCCCAGCACTGGCAGTGCCTTTACTGACAGAGCAACAACTTCCAGCACCTGAGCAGAGCTGGGTGCTGATAACAGGGTCCACCAATAGTCCCTGGCTAGGCGAAGTGGTGATCCAGGTTCAGGGTCCATCCAGGGAGTCCAGTCATGAGCAGGAGGAAATGGGAGCACAGACAGAGCTGAAGGAAAAGCTACAACCTAGGGCCATCCAGAGAGAGGGCTGGGAACTGGCACTCCTGCAGCACCACTCAGGGACTGATGGCCTCTGGCTGAGCTCAAATGGGAATTCTGGTCCATGGGCAGGGTGCATGGGTGGTGGTCCACCATAGGGCTGCGCAGGRCCAGTGAGGCTCTTTAGTGCCCTCAAGGCTCTTGACACCTCAGATTTTTAGTAAATTCTGGGGATGGTGATGACAACATGTAGGCGTCTACAGTGTAAACACCTACAGCTGAGCTAACCTGAGCTAATCACTCTCATCAAAAGAGAAATGAGCAGAATTCTTCTCACCCTAAAGCAGACTTCTAACAAAGGTAAAAGAAGCAAATCAGTATAGCTTCTAGTATACAGGTAACTAGCTTACATAAAGACCTCCACATTGCAGTGATTCAAAATTAGGTGAGGTGATCAGATTGCCAAATTACATACTAAGTAGCAGCATAGTGATGAGCAATAAATCCTACTCAGTACCTTGAATTTAAAATTAGAAATGTCTTGCTACCTTTTTCACAATGTGAAAAACATTTTTTGCTAAGTGTCAGGAATGACACTATAGGAGTCTTTTGAAGTTCACTGGGAATTTTAGGATCATGTCATTTAATTAGTGTCATTTTTCTTTTAAATCAGTACAGGTTCAAATAAGGGCCTGTCTACAAATATGCAATAAGTAAGATAGCCAGGTTAGACTGTATAGTAAAATACAAGGAGTGAATTGGTTTTGTAGTACAGAATGGCATTTTATCCATGCATCAGTGTCATGAAAGAACTGACAAGAATGGTCAGAAAAGAAAAACATGGATGAGATACAGATCCTGATTTGAGTTACACTGGCATAGAGATCTTTAAAATCTAATTAAGAAAGTGCCACTTGCTTTGCTTGTTAATTTTCCTTTTAACACAGAACTAAAACAGTCATTTACCTTGTCTGTTAGCTGTCAGCTCTCTGAGAATCTTTTTATTCTTTCTTACAGGTAAATGTTGTTGGTGATTGGGGCAGTTCTTAATGTGGAGGCATAGATGTCCTTCCCCAAAATCACTTCATAAAACTCATTAAGTCTCATTAAACCTCATCCCTTGTAACCAGCTTTTGTTTTTGTCTTTGTTGCTATTAAGCAACATGCAGTGGCAATGTAGTCTATCAAAGGAATTGTATAGAAACTTGTAACAGTAACGAGTTTCCATAGAAACATAGACATATCTTTTACTGATATTTACACATTTGCATGTTATAGTCTACAGCAAAGCTTTTTGTTGAGATTTTCTCAACAGCAGAAGGCAAGTGCTGCAGACCACTTTTCTGGTTTTGAGGGTCACCATGAATGAAAAACACTGAAGCATCAATGTGATGTGGATTTATGTCTGTTCTCCACTGGTTAAGCTACACARTCCCATGAGAGACTTAAATAGCGTCAAGTATCTAATTCAAAATATGTAGGTCACAGGAGAAAATTAACTTTTCCTTCAGTAATAACTCATGAGTCTTCAGGTTACTTACATCACATTTTTGTTGGACAAAGAGCAGCCCCTTTCTCCCCTCTGAACTATGTCCTTTTACCCTGTTTTCATCCTTTTCCCATCTGTTTATTCCCCTTTCCCTCTCCATTTCTGAGCTTCTATTCTCACTGATAATGAAAGTCCTTTTGATCCTCTTAATTGATCAAACCCTTGTGTGAATCTTTCCCTTCTGCAACTGCAGAAGCTGTAATAAACTCTGACCCTCATGAGGGTTTTCCTGTCATTTGCCTTTTCTGTTTAGTCTAAGAGAAGTCTCTTATCTTACAAGTGTGTTTTGGGTTTTTTTTGGTTGTGTTTTTTTTTTTTTTTTTTTTTTTTTAAAGTTCCTTTTGGCTTCTTTCTTTACTCCTAGTTTTCTTCTTTGATAATATCAAGAAGACATACTTTTTTGCACTGTATCAAACATCTGAGTCACTTATTACTGTTCCTTGCTGAAGTCCATTACAATCTTTTCATCTACTTGATTATTGAAGATGTTTTGTTTCCCCTGCCCCCTAACTTGCTTTGTGACCATCATCTTCACTCTTCGTTTGCCCCCTTGTTTTTTCTTTTTCTCTCTCTCTACCTGATCTTGCCCATTTCATGGAGACATCCCAAATGTCTCCCAAATCCCTAGTTTGTGTTCAGYGTTTCAACCACAACAGCTGGAGGAAGAAGAACAAACATCAAGTGTCATTTACCTAAACCATCTCATTAAATATTTTAATTTGCTATCTTGATCCTCGTATCAGAGCAGCTGCAGCTGAATTTGGGTGACACAGTATAGGCATATTATTTGGTAAGTGTGAAATAACATAACTGCCAAAGGGGAGAAGGGCATTTCTAGCTTGAACAGACATCACAAAACTGTTTATATCAAGCTCAAGAAAATTGACCTAATCAACTGATACACATTTTTGCTAACCATATTTTAGGGAGGAAAGTGTTTCTCTTGACAAGCATGACAAATACTGTTACAGTATTTTCTTGCCTCTGCTCTGCTCTGTGACAGTGGCAGCAGAGTTATTGTTAGGCTCAGGCAGAGCTATTTATACCCTGGGACTTGCAGTGCTCCACTGCCTACCAGCATTCCCCTACTTACTCTGGGAGACAGAGACAAATAAAGGGGAAAAAAAAAAAAAAAAAAAAATTAAATCCTGACCATTTTTTTTTAAATATTTACCCTATTCCTAATCATAGTAAGTACATAAGCCCAACTTCCTAGGCTAGTTGGTTAAGTTAAAATGAAATAGAGACCTCTTCTTTTTCTTTCTGTTTTTTTGTTGGGTTTTCTTTTTTTTTTCCTTATTTACATTTCCCTTTCTCCTGGTTTAGATTGCAAACTAAGGGGCAGGAATGGCTGCAGCATGGAAGGCACAAGCCAAACCTCCTGTACACCAATCCAGTGAACCATTCCTTATTAAAAAATAAACAAAAACAAAAAACAAACTCCCAAACAAACAAAACCCCCAAAAAGCTTTGATGGTTTTGTTTACTTCATGCATGACTGAACAGAGTTTACTAGCCAAAATGATTTTGTATTAATTGAGTGACAGAGCTGAAGTAACCTTCCATCAAAACAATTCTGACCTCTCCATTTAAGTCCTATATAATGAACAGTTAAAATGTACTCATCTCATCTGCAGCCCCAGGAGACCCTGCTCTGTTCTTGGTTTTAGTAGGAAGGAGATTTTAGCAGGTTATAGCACTTCAGAAGGGTAAAGCCTGTTTTTCACTATGCCGCACACATGCGTTCCTTAAAGCTGGAAATTAGGAGGAGAGAGTCAAGTTTCTTTCCCTTTTCCATCACTTACTGTCATCTGGAGAATAGCTGAAGGTCTCTGCATCCACCTTGCATATCACCAAGACAAGAGAATATTCCCATTGCTTTCCTAAAACTCTCCTCTTCAAACTCAAGCATTCATGCTGACTGGAGAACTGTGAAATGAAGTTTGGTTTTTGCATAGAGGCCCACATCGGCAAACTGCTGGATTTCTCTGAAATATCTTAACCTTGAACATGTCCATGCGAAAACAGAAAATAGACTTCTAGATATTTTCTTAGGAATAAATTTATATAAGAGTCCCTGCTGATCATCTTTAAGAGAACATCCTGTGATATGTACTTTTGGTGTTTAGGTTTAATTCAGGATTTTGAGGGATTCTTGCATTGTTTGAACATACGCCCATTAGTCACATTATGCTACATCACAGACCTTCAGTAAACTTATACTTTCCATTTCTTCAAATGTATTGGTTCCAAATGATAGGCTCATAAGAACATTAATAAAATAGGTTTAAACTTTTCTATGCCCCTCAAGACTCGATTTCCTTGAAACCCTGGGTATTAGAATATGCCYGAGCTGTCAGGTAATATCCTTTTTTGCAGTGCTAATTGGCTTAATATCTGCACAATTTTTCCAACTTTTCTTTCTAATAAAAACAAAGGAAGCAAATTCCTATTTACTTTCAGCTATTCACCCCAAAGTTTAACACCATTTGTAATCTTTTGCTAGTTTCAGATTCTGGCAAAGACAGGCATTTTCTAACAGTGACACAAAAGCTATTGTCATATATTTCATATGCTAAACTACACATACTATAATCTTTACAATAAAAACAAAATTCAGCCATTCAGAATTTTTTTTTAATAWTTAGGGCTGACTGATACTGAGATTTTTGCATCATATCACTTAGAAATGGTTGCTTTCTTTAACTCAATTTTTTTACTCTGACAAAAGGAACCCCTTTGCTGTGTTGTCATTTATGACTAACTGATTAAATTTTCAAAATAAAAAAAAAAAATCAGAGGATTTCCTAAGTATCCTAGTAGCTTTTAAAAAATAAAAATAAAAAAAAAAAAATTGACTATCTGAGACAGCTGTAAGGAAGCATAATTCACCTTTGTCTCAACTTTTTAAAATAAAACAAATGAATACTCAGTATTCTTTGGCAGTGCACAAAATTCCAGGCCACTGCATTTACAAAATTTCTACTTTTCACTTTTAAAGTAACTTCACATAGTTATTTCTTTGTTTTTAGCTATTCTTCTTGCTTTTTAGAAGTTAAACACACTATCAATTTTCAGATTAATGATTCAGAATACTTCATTAGCATTCTGTATGTCAAAGGTTTTTTTGACATCCAAATTTTGAAAAATGTCTGGAGAAAATAATTTATAAACAAATTCCTGGACATGGTTTTGGTTTTGATTAGTTCAAACTTGTCTGAAAATATTTGCAGAAGTTGCTTAGGGCTTCCTTTGCATCTTTGTCTCATACGTCTGCTCGGTATCACGAAAATTGCTGTCTGAATCTTGCAGATCTGTTCATTTCACTCACAATGATTGCATCCACTTTATGTAGGAAAGTAATGATTGTCCTCAATTTATTTTCTGTTAATAAAACCTTTTTGAAGGACAGAAAGCACAAAAGAGAAAACACAATTCTGAATAGGTTTCTCTTTGGTTTTTGTCATCTTCGGCAAAGTGGCTATGCTTTGTTACATTCTTGAGTGTGTTGCTCTCTCAGTTCTTAACTGTATCTCTTACTGACTCCAGTGAAAAACCAGTACATGCAAGTCAATACAATTTCTCTCACAAGCAATAAAATAAGGCTTTTCTGCTTTCAAGGACTTTTGAATATATGTTGGAAATGACCAGTAATTTTTTTTGTGCCAATATTGTCTTCTGTCTTCAGCATGCCATCGACTGCTGCTTGGATGAAGTTAAAATTACATGGACTATTCAGCAAGTAAATAGATTCTTCAAACAAGTCTTTAACAAGTGTCTGGATTATGTGCATCAAATTACTATGGATGGAATTTTTTTTCTAGAGCAACATGGATTCTTCCATGTTGCTGTTAACTAACACTTCTAAATATGAGGCATAACATTGCATTATAGCACTTCCCATTTTAGCAGCATAGTTTTTATACCCACAGATTCTTCCCATTTGGGAGTTTCTTCCACAAGAAAATAAAACACCGTAAATGATCAATCAATTCTTTTTGAAGATGATGATGAAGAATTCAGGAAAATAATTCTTTGTCAGCTGCTACCATCCAGCACATAATTTTGACTTTTGAACAGAATTCACTGGAAGCTTCTTGTATCCACAATACTTGCTCTAGATAATGAGCTCAGTCATGAGATTTCTGTCTTGACTTCACCAGCCTGAGCATGGTTTCACTGTGACTTGTATTTTTCCTCCAGCAGCGGTTCAATATGATTATTAGATATCCACCAATGTGCAATCCTTTCTGTTTTAGAGGATACTTAACACTGCAGTTTCTATCCTTAAGATTTTAACATCACTGCTACTACTGGGTTTTTTCATGTTTTTACCTCAAATACTTTATGTTCGGCACAGTTATTTATGTAAGTCTCTGCTAGCATCAACTGATTCTCATAAACTAACATTATGTCTTTGAATATCACTCAGTTATTCTCCACCTACATTGGGACATAATGTGCTGTCTTTTGAGTGGTGCAACAATATAACATTGTAACATACCCAGCTACTTAAAACAAGTATCTAAAAAATACAAATTTTCATTGAAGGAACAATAAAGTTACAAAATTTTTAACTCAAATAGCAGATCTTTATTAGCTGTTTGAGGAATGTACATACTCATAAAAATAATATGTATATTTTCTTTATAGTAACCAAAGAGTATTCTCTATGTGCTATATATAGTTCTACAAGAATTTAGCAGCCGAAACCTTTTCTAAATTGTTAAATTATTGAAGAGCTGAATACATACACATGTGTGATATCTACTTTAGATAAGATTAGCAGAGAACCTAACAATTCTAAATCACTCTAAGGWTATAGGAAGTGGGAAGAAAAGATTCAATCTAACAATAACAACATTTATCTGAAGAATGTAATTTTCAAGTGAGTTGCATCTTTCATCTGCTGCTCTGTAGAAACGTTGAAGAGCTGGCGTGAGTTAGAGCGTGGGAGCTGACAATGGCTGCAGAGCACACTCAAGATACAGGAAAAGTCTGTGGGCAATTTACATCGGTACACTACGCCCAAAGGGTTATGCTCAAAAACATCTGAAGTCAAGGAGAGACCAGCTCCCTAATTTACAGTGAAGAACAGACTTGTTTAACTTGTTCTTCTACAGAAAGAAGCAGCAAAATAATATGAACAAAGGAGATGACAGTAGCAGCAAACCTATAAAGCTACTGTCATAAATTAAACGCAGTAAAAATGAGGTCCAGGCAATAACACAGCAATAGCTTCTATTCATTTCAAGAACTGCTTATCAGAAAACATCATTTAGCCATCAATGATTAAGAACAGTGCTTTTATAACAGAAATGGCATCCATATCCGATGTGTCACTTCATCTTGGAAACATTAGTATATCTTACTGAGAAACTTTTATTTAATCTCACAGCTGCTACCTATCTGTTGGAGCTACGGTTGTCTGTATGGAGTATGAGTATGACAGGATAAATAGATGGGTGAAGGACAGTGAAACAGAAGAGGAGTCTGTTAGGGAGATCGAACTCTGAACAATTCTGTTAATAGCAGATTTACTTGGACTAATTGCAACCTATTTTAATTTGAGACTATTTATATGACAACTTCTGTAGTTTTTGTTTTTCTTAATGTATAAAGGAAAAGAGGTATTCCGAGAGCTGAACAGGTGAAATTGTAGGACAATTCAGAGAGCTAGAGAATTGCAGGGAAAATGGATTCTAAATAAAGTAGCTGTGAGGCATTGGGAAAGGATCTTGAAGGATGCTGCAGTCCTAGGGCTTGCCTGCTGTTTTAGAAAGGACCTGATATACTTTACTGTGGGGGAGCCCTAACAATTTTACTACTAACTTCACTGAGGAAGAGACATATAGTTATCTTTATACAAATAGAGATTTCACTATCCAGATGCTTTGCAGAACAAAGGTATCATTAATTACTGAGAGACTAATTTGATCCTTGTAGTTAACCCTCTGACAAAATGAGATTTTGTATCAGCTGAGAGAGGTTGGGAGAGAGCACTCTCTTTTTAGTATTGAGCCTTATACAGTTCATCAGCTTTACAGATTAGAAGTCTGACAGCTCTTTATGTCTCCTAGTATATTACACTGGCTGCTCCACAGCCACAGACACTGACGGATATGCTTTAGTTTTTATAATGCTTAGGAAATCAGTGGTTAAAGTCTGCGCTGCTGTTCCTCCAGCACCACACGAAGTTCCAGATCCTCACTGAAACATCGCTGCAGTGCAACAGATGAGCGTTCCACAATAACAGACTTTGCTCTCCCAGAGCTCAGTGCTTTATGTAGCCATTACGTAGCAACACAGCTGATAAAATAGCATCAATTCTTCAAAACACTGGCAATGTGATTCAAACATGATGTGGTGTCACACATGCCCTGTCCCCAACCGCACGCATGATTTTGCAACATGCCATGTGCTCTTTATATAGGCAGACCTGAAAAAGTCTTTATTCTGTGGGGGAAAAAAATCATGGTACAACTTCCTTATTTCTTTCTTTTCCCCATGTCTTACCTATATGAGCTGCTTGTACTGACTTGCATTAATTCAGAATCTCCAGCTTTATACTGCTATCTGTAAGCCCTTCATCTGGCCTGGTGCTACAGTGCCCAACACCAAAAAAAGCTGGCTGAAAATTTCTTTTCAATGTCATTCAGCACAAGTGTACCATCAAAGACAGATGTGTGGTAAGACAGCCTGACCACAAAGTTCTCATGTTCATGGCCTTACTGGAATTTATTTTAGTTGACATTTTATATTTGTATAAATTTTTTCTGCTCTTCTTCTATCAAGGTGTTATAGTGCCCTGAATCAAATTCTCAGGTGGGGCAAATGCTGCACGGTCTACAAAGGCACATGGTGCACTGATTAATAAGGCCCTTTGGCTTTTTCTGTTCTTCATTGTCCATCTTGCCAATTAAACACTTCTAAAGAGCCTGAAGGAATGCTTAGTATAGAATTATATACCTTCCCAGAATGTAAATTCTAAATATCAGTAAATGAGAGACATATTTCTGCTCTGGGAAATGTTCCGTGCATAACTTCAAAGAAATTTAAGGGGGAGTATTAGATTTTGTTTGTTTATTTTAATTCTGGGAGAACAGCAAAGAATTCAAGTATCAAACCAACCTTTCAAAATGTTATTGGAAAGGTAGATGAAGGAATGCTGCCTTGCCTTGCCTTGCCTTGCCTTTCCCTTGCCTTGCCTTTCCCTTGCCTTGCCTTTCCCTTGCCTTGCCTTTCCCCTGCCTTGCCTTGCCTTTCCATTTCCCTTCCCCTTCCCTTCCCTTCCCTTCCCTTCCCTTCCCTTCCCTTCCCTTCCCTCCAGTAAGACTGTGCCATTGCTGCTGTCACAGCCGGAGCCTTTTAAAGCCTGCCACATCCTATTGTCTGTGCCAGCAAGTCACTCTCAGCCTTTAAAGCTCCTTCCCCTTTGCTGACTTCCAAGCAGCATTCAGAGGGTTCTCCCAGTCTAATGTGTATAATAACCATCACCCCTCCGACCCTGATTTAAGTACAGACTAAGTGAACTGGAAGTCTCCAGGCTCTGTCATTGAATTGGTTCCTAAAGGTAAAATCTCTTATAATGTGAAAAATGCTGTGGGATAGAAGAAGCTGTAAAGAATCTTAAGGTCACCTACTGTCCTTTAAATTCATGCTATAGACTAGCACTGCAGCCTGTGACTCTTTAGTCAGCTGAAACATTTCTTTCTTTAAAACTGTTTTTATCTTTAAAAATTGAGTGTGACATAGTTACCGCATGGCAGGTACCAGTTCATCTCTGCCCTTCCCACATTTTCTAGTGCTTTCCATTCTGTTGAACTGATGATTTGATTAATGAATATTAACCACTGTAGCACACATAAATCTGTGACAATCTGTTACTAGATTAACAAGCTTTCCATGAACTTAACAAAATGCAACAAAATACCAAAAATAGTTTTTCCCCCAGTATTTAAAAAAATGAGGTGATACAAAAAATRTTTTTTTGCAATAGGGTGCTGAGGAATGTAAATTACTGATGCATRTGTATTTCTGATGTCTGTATACACTCAAGTGGGTAGGTAGTCTGACATAATAGACCTAGTAGTAGTAGCATCATCCTGCTTTTATTAAGAATAAAGTACAGAATTTGACTCATTTATTATTCTCTGGTCCATTTCTGGAGAACTGTATGCTTCCCTGGCTGTGGGAGGATGGTGTGCTTCCCTCAGAAGTGCCTGTCTGTTCCTGCCTTCCGTGTCTGTTCAGTGATATTTGAGGAAAATAGTAGCCACTTTTGGTTACTCCTTTCTTGTTAAGTATTTTCAGATTCTCCAGTGTACCTTCTGTTCAAGAGTGCTTTTTGAAGGAACCAACTGATATCTGCTTATTCTTAATCCAGGAAATAATTAGTATTTTTAAACAGTGAAAATATTGACTGAAGTTACAATAGTGCAGACAGTTCAGTTTCTGTACACAACAAATTAAGCTGAGAGAAAATGACCAATCTATAAATGAAAACCTTTGGTTCCTATTTTACAAAGCAGAATGTCACCTAAAAATTGCACTACCATAACAGTTGTTTATTTTTGGAAAAAAACATCTAGAGGCCTAAGACAGGAATTTAGCATCCATTATACCTCTTCATGTCATCACATTTAATGAAATGAGAAATTTTGTCTCCAGGTGTTTACAATGAAAGCATGTGGCAGAGAGAAATGGGTTAATGCAACAAAGAAAGGAAGAGAGAAAAAGGTGAAAATGAAATTATTTTGATTAGCAAAATGGGAAGCAGACATGGCCTAACAGTGTCTGGATATGGTCAAGGGGGGAAGGTACATTTTAATAAGTCTTGAAGAAGACAGTGCAGTGGCTTAGTAAATATTTATGCAAATCTTCTTAGCACTGTTTGTGTAAAAACACAAAGTTCTTTTAAGTCTTCTATGATTTAGTCAATCAAAATTCTTCCAAGGGAATGAAATGATCAAAATTATTTCATAAATATGTGTAGCATGAAAATCGCCGTGTTTGCTTATTTTTGTTTTGCTCAATTTTGTTTTACTCTTTCAGTATATTGCAGTTCCTGTACACAGTGAGGTTGTACCAGAAGACTGATTTCCCATGGTGTAAATTAAAGTGTCATAAGACTAGGGGACTTTTAGTCTGTCATTTTATCACCAGCTGTTTTGTGTCTGTAAATTACAGGTGAAGCTGTCTGGAAAGTCTTCTTCTTCACTCCAAACTTCAGTCCTGAAGACTCCAATGGTTGCTATGATTCTCACGTTTGCTTCTGCCATGGAGGATTCATCACACAGCATGATCCCCCACTGCTCTTCGATCTTTCCAGAGACCCTGAAGAGAAAGTCCCACTGACCCCAGAAACGGAGAGCCATTTCTATGAAATCCTCAGGGTCATACACCTAGCAGTAGACAATCACACCAGATCCTTGCATGCTGTCCCTGACCAGCTGTCATGGGACAACCTTCTCTGGAAGCCGTGGCTCCAGCCATGCTGCTCATCTCTCTTTCAGTCTTGCTATTGTGACTATGACTCAGAAGGGAGCCTGTTGGAGGTGCGCTCAGGATAAGCAAGCTGCAATTCCCTTTCAGAAATTGGAAAAAGAGGGTGTGGGTAGCTGACTTGAACCACTAAGTACTAGCCTTCAGAAGGTTTTGTTATGTAGGAGGACCTGTCTTTAAATACATCATTGCAGTAGAAGAGAATTTCAGTCAAGAAAATATACCAAGAGGAGGGCAAGATACACCTTTTCTGTCTTTATAATACAAGAATCAGTATGAAGCACATGTTGCTGTCCTCATCTACAACTAGGTAGGCTGTAGGCATTTTCTAGATAAGATCATTTTCTAGATCTTCAGCTTCAGATTTTTTATTACACAGCAAGGAATTTACCTACAGTTTCTGTCAATTACAGCCACTAAATGCACTTTCCTGTCCTTTTTGCTAAGTATTATCCACCAATAGTAAGACATAGCACTGAGTAAAAATAGAGAGATAATAGTGGAGAAGTCCACCTGTGACTATAATTTGATAACTGACAGATAGGTAAACAGCACACCTGTAACAGCATCTCTATCAACAAACATCACAGATATGAAATAATAAACAGATTGCCAACAATCTAACATTGCATGTGCCATAAAAATGTAGAGAGTTATGTAGTGGAAGACCTTGCATCCACATTAAAATGGCAGTCCTTACCTGCTTAATGCACGGCAGTAACATTTGTTTCAAAAGGAAACCACTTCAAGTGCACCAGTTGTGTGCTTGAGTGTGTACCGTAAGTCTCCATATATATATATATTCATAACCCCCCAACAACTCCTTCAATCCCTGATATAGACACACCCTTATGGTCATAGCCCGGTTGCTAAAATGAAAGTTTTGGTCCATACTTGATATCTGAGTTCCAAACTCACATGATAGTACAAAGATATCTTTCACTATCTACCATACCTATTCTTCCACTGATGAATGTAGCATGCATCACAAATAAATACAATTTGGTCTTCGTTTAAATGTCTTTGCCATCATTTAAGCTCTCTGGATAGGATCTACCATTTTCTGAGAAAAAAATTGGGCTTGAGCACTTAAAGCCAAATATAACTGTCTCTGAGATTTTAGCAAGGCCTTGGGAAATCTACAGTACTTCAGGGCTAATTTCTGTATCCATTTTTATCTGCATCTTATTCAGTCGCATTTTCTTTCCACTCTACAGGCAGGAAAACTATTTGCTTTGGCAGATTGTACCAGAGGAGAACATATCAGCAAAATACTAAAATGATTTGATGCCTGATAATAGAAGGTGACTTGCTCCTTGTCAGAAAACACTAGTTAATTCCAACATTATAATGTATTAAAATCTGTTTGGTGGTATTAGCACATCACTAATGCAAAAGTGATCTGTGATGATAGTAATGCAATAGCTTCAGTGAGCCAACATTAAGGTTGTGACCTGGTTCTTGGGAGCTATTGAAGCCTGTCCTATAAAAATATATTGTGATATATGGTAGATTTCTCTGTCTGTAAAATCTAGGCTTTATTTGATTTTTCTGCTGCAGTTTCATTCAAAATTTMATTCTCAACAATATCCAGATGCCTATCCTGGGAAATGTTGTACTCTTTCCTTGARGTCCTATTTTTGATGTTTCACCTTGTGTTCATGATTGTATATCTTAAGTATGTGCTCTGCAAGCTCTCTGTAGGTAGCAAAGTCCTGTGTATGCTGATAAAGTTAGTCTGTTCAGGTATTTCCCTGAAAACCACTTAGGACTGTTTATATCTTACCTGGAAAGGTGTCAGATGGCCATTCATGTGGTATAATTCCCTCTCTGCTTTATTTAATCACTGATTGTACTACATACATAAACTTAGGAAGAAAGATACCTGCAGTTTGAATACAAGTACTCTTCTGCAGTGATCAGTGGCTGCCTCTCGACATCACAGCAGGATTCATACATCCCAAATTTTTGGTCCTCACCATGTGGCCCAAGAACCTTTTGGGGCACGGCGCTCCCCCTGCAGCAGGTGGGAAGCCCGGGCTGCGGTCAGGATGCCGGCTGCCCTGGCACTGAGTGCCGCGGCATGGGGGGATGCTCTCTCCAGCTCCTGTAGCTCTGCTGCAGCTTACATGAAACTTTCAAGCAAATATTCCTGCTGAAGCATATGGGAGAAAATATGTTGTGTGCTAGGTATACAGCAGTAACTCAGACAACGTGTTTTGTGTCATTGGATCTGTTTTGCTCCCACAGTTGCTGGGCTGTGACCTTAACAGGGATCTCAATTCATATTGTCAAGGACATCCACTTCTACTTCTTTTCATCTGGAAGATGCTATGTTGCTATTATTTCTTTTCTTTCTGCAGGTGCAAGAATTGTTTGTTCTGTCAGGCACAGCAGCTGTTCTCTGCTGCCTGATGGAGGTATCCAAAATGATAATTTTTTTACTGCTCTGATTTCTTCTTACCTGAATATGGCCTTTCTTTTATACGCTCCTTGGCTTTTGGAGCCATCTCTCTAATCTCCTTTCTTAAAACGTCCACAYCCCTCAAATACTTTTCCACCTATTTCTTTGCCACTCAGTCCTCCTGTTTGCTTGTCATATTGATCCTGATGGCTATTTTGCCCTAATCAATCAGAAAATGAAAAGTGGTCTTTGTGAAAAATTTGACTTGTAGGGCTCCTTGACTCTGCTAACTTCCTACTTATTTAAGGTCTGGCAAGGATTAACTTTGCATTATGAAATCTAAGAAATTAAAACACACCCAAGACACCCTGAATAATAAAAGTTATTTCTTGTTTGTGGCACAAGCTTCATATTTTCCAACATATAATTTAGTACAACATTTAATATTTTGACTTAAGCAGTAAAATCTGAAATCCATTTTTACAATTGCTCCTTCAAGAAAGATTCTATTAAGAATAGGGTAATATTTTTCATACTCTATGTTAATGACATTTCATTTAATGCCTAAAATAAACCATCCCTGTATTGCAAATGTGTTATACCTTTCAGTACTGTACCTTCTGTTCTGGAGATGGCATGTCAGATCATGGTAATTAGTCTTGCTTATCTGCAAAATAAAATGAGAAGCACAATATACTATTTTTGTAATGGCACTGCCTGATCTAACAAGGAAAAGTTTTTTTTTTCACAGCAGGTTATTGATGGGATATACGTGATTCACAATTTATTAACAAGGAAGGCTCAAGGAGAATGTGCTACTCTGGTACTTTGAGGCTGACTTTCGATCTACCATTTAACGAGCATTGGTATTGTAACATCGTGCCTGTTTGTAGAATATGTCAGTTTAAACTGGGATGTAAGCTTCAGAGGAAAGTGTATTCCTCTACAGTATTATTTAACAGTATCACATCCTAGTTTGTCACAGAGTCCCTGTATGGCCCAGAGCAAGTCATTTAACTTTCAGTTCCTCCTCTGCACCCAAACAAGCATTGCTCTAACTGTTGGGAATACTGAAAGAACAAAAAATGGTGAAAGTCATAAGCTGGTAAAGGCATACTTTCTAGTCAATAAGGCACCTACTCTAGAGAAGGTACAGTTTAAGAGCTGGAAATCTAAGATGTATAAGATCCCCCTATACTAGAAGGTATAAGATACCCTTAACTTCAGGGTTTGCAGATAGGTTCTGTGCTTACCATTTAGCACATGTGGGATCAGGGCCTGGAGGAGAGAGAACAGATGGCTAAAAAAGATGCACACTGGGGATTCAGAGAAAGATATTAGTCATATTTTTCTAATTATATTTATTCTCTCTTTTAGCAGACATAGGAGACTACATGAAATTATTTAAATAGTATTTCCCCTTCAGGGACTGGATGTCACAAGTTCCTGGCTCTTAAAAATTGATATGTCCTGACTTGCCTCAAATTACTGTGTCAGAAAAAGAAAAAAAAACTTAAAAGGGAAATATGAGCCTTTGGAGGTAGGTGTCAGCTTACTGAAATCCAACTGAAAGTTTGCAGAGAACTAAGAGAGTATGTTCCATATCCTTCACAGCTCAGTAAGAATCATCACTTGCCAGCAATAGCTTATTTCACATTGTAGTAATATGAGATCTGGGTGATCAGATGTGTGGACAATGTAGAAAATTTCACACAAGATGTCACCTAATATAGGAAAAAATGGAAAAAGAAAGAAAAAGAGGGCAAGCATAGCTACAAAAATCCTATGTTCTAATAGAGTACATATACTCTAAACAGGGGTTTTTGACTTACATTAAGACATGATAGTTCTGTGCATTAGACAGACCTTTTCGTATTCTCTGTCATTTCTCTTTCCTCTGGCATTGCCTGTGCACCATCCAAAATATGCTCTGAGGAGCTCACTTTCAAGAGGAGTCCATCCTTCCTAAGTACACTATGAGCAGAGCGGCTGTCTATGTGGGCAGGAGGAAGGGTTGGCATAGCAAAACTCTGCAGTGCGAACCACCATGGAACAAAAGGTTTCTGGGGGTTATCTATCTCCGACCTGAAGAGAGAGGCCTGGTTTCTCTGGGTCTGTGAGGGACTGCAGGTGACCAGGAGGAATGAGGACACCTCTGCGGCCAGCTGGACTGCAGTGTATTCTGCAGCAGTATCCTTCAGTGTCAGACTGTTAGGTGGAAATTTAGTGGGGGCCCACAGAATGCAGGACCGACTGCCTCTGAGTAAACACACCAAGCAGGCTACTCCCAAATCATCATTCAGGAGGTGACAGATCTTAATCTGAAGCTCTGGGTCTAAGACAGCAACAGTCACACGTTTTGTTCCCTAGAAGAACAGAAGACCTGAGCCAGGCTCTAGGAACTCCCAGTTTTACAGTCTGCTAAAATTGCAAATAATTCAGGGAGTCCTGGAAACACCCCGATAGATCATATGGATTTTCCAAAACATTTTGGTGTTCTAGGTAGCTTTTATTTATGTCCAAAAAAAAAAAAAAAAAAAAAAAAATCTGCCTAAAACTTCACGTGTACAGCAAACAAAAGATGTTGAAAATTGTTCTTAAGACTACCCACGATAGCTTTAACCTGCTAGTTCAGTACTGAGAGCAGTGAGCTTGCACCAACTAGAGGTTCAGCAACTGAAGATTTCTTGTGCATATGGAAAGATGCTAAATTCCAGACTCCCACTGAAGCTTGCACTATGCTGGCTAGTAAGATAAAAACTGGCTTGATTATCCTCACATCTCTAATTGTATTGTCAAAGTTATGAAACATTGCAGACCTTGCAGGACATGGATTATAGGCTTTGCAATGCTTATACAGCATCTCCTGAATGCTTAAAAAGCATTCCTTTAGCATAAATCATGCTAGATTCCTTATGTAGATTGTTAGTCTTATCTATAAAACAATGGTGCCACAGGTGGTTTCCTTGAAAAAAAACACTATAGTTGAAGAGAACAGATTCAGCATATATGGTCAACTCAGTTACAAAAAACCCTTCAACATTATTTATTCTACAGTTATCAAATAATAAAACCTTTTTATGCAGATAATATTTTATTGTACCTGATTTATGTGAAAAATACTGTGAAGTAGTTGAAATTGTAAGGCAGAGCTCTTCATTGTGACACATTTTAAGAGAATTTCGTATGAAGTTGATTTGGGTAGAATATTTATTATGGAAGATTAGACACAAAGTATCTCAAAAACTTTATGGACTCAAGCTGGGCTGCAAGAGAATAACTTGGGTTTAATATGGTCTTCATTGCTCACAAATGAAATATCAAGCTATGAAGAAAAAAAACCCCAACTTTAAAAATGGTTTGCCTGTGCTCATAGTGATGAAAAGAATACTAAAAGTTTGTACCATGTGTGAGAACTTCTTTCTTTTTGTCCTTATTTTTATCTTCTATGTTATAACTCCTCCTGCCAAACATACAAAATAATTCAGGTTTAGGAAAATGTGCTGATTGGTTTGTAATTGTCAACCTTACACTGTCATATGTAATGCATCTGGAAGTAACTGATTAATGCCACTGTCCAGACAACTGTTTAAGCTCCAGGGAGATTGTTAGAATAGGAATTTTAGATCCTAACACCTGCCTGTCTGATACACATGAAAAGCAGAGTCATCCAGTGACATGTCATCAGTCACCAGGCTTTTAAAAAACATATTATTCTGCAAAAGGAGCTGCTTTGTCCCCCATCCCTCTCCCCTATGATACTTACTAAAAATAAAGGGAAATCCTCTCTGATACTAAGATTTATGTCACCGAATGACAACCCTCTGATTATCTTTCAACAAGATTCAGTCACGAGAGGCCATCCCTAGCAGCTAGATGGCATTCTGCCCTTTCTGGAAATTAATGACAATGATAAAATAGTTTTGCTAGAGCTCAGGCAGCTGCATTAAAGTGCACCACATGAATGCTGCAGACACTTAGTTTTGCTTATCAGTTTTTAAGCACTCAGTCTCAGACTATGTAGAATCATAGAATCATAGAATAGAATCATAGAATCATTAAGGTTGGAAAAGACCTCTAAGATCATCGTGTCCAAMCATCAACCCAATACCCATGCCCACTAAACCATGTCCCGAAGCGCCACATCCACACGTTTTTTGAACACCTCCAGGGATGGTGACTCCACCACTTCCCTGGGCAGCCTGTTCCAATGCCTGACTACCCTTTCAGTGAAGAAATTTTTCCTAATATCCAATCTAAACCTCCCCTGGTGCAGCTTGAGGCCATTTCCTCTCGTCCTATCACTTGTTACTTGGAAGAAGAGACCAACACCCGCCTCTCTACAGCCTCCTTTCAGGTAGTTGTAGAGAGCAATAAGGTCTCCTCTCAGCCTCCTCTTCTCTAGGCTAAACAACCCCAGCTCCCTCAGCCGCTCCTCATAAGACCTGTTCTCCAGACCCTTCACCAGCCTTGTCGCCCTTCTCTGGACACGCTCCAGCATCTCAGTGTCCTTCTTGTAGTGAGGGGCCCAAAACTGAACACACTCGGCCTCACCAGTGCCGAGTACAGGGGCACGATCACCTCCCTCATCCTGCTGGCCACACTATTCCTGATACAGGTCAGGATGCCRTTGGCCTTCTTGGCCACCTGGGTACACTGCTGGCTCACGTTCAGCCAGCTGTCGACCAGCACCCCCAGGTCCTTTCCGCCGGGCAGCTTTCCAGCCACTCTTCCCCAAGCCTGTAGCRTGGCCTGGGGTTGTTGTGAMCCAAGTGCAGGACCCGGCACTTGGCCTTGTTGAACCTCATACAATTGGCCTCGGCCCATCGATCCAGCCTGTCCAGATCCCTCTGCAGAGCCTTCCTACCCTCAGGCAGATCAACACTCCCGCCCAGCTTGGTGTCATCCGCGAACTTACTGAGGGTGCACTCGATCCCCTCGTCCAGATCATTGATAAAGACGTTAAACAAAACTGGCACCAAAACTGAGCCCTGGGGAACACCGCTCRTGACCGACCGCCAACTGGATTTGACTCCATTCACCACAACTCTCTGGCTTGGCCGTCCAGCCAGTTTTTTACTCAGCGAAGAGTACACCCGTCCAAGCCATGAGCCGCCAGCTTCTCTAGGAGAATGCTGTGGGAGACAGTGTCAAAGGCCTTACTAAAGTCCAGGTAGACCACATCCACAGCCTTCCCCTCATCCACTAGGCGGGTCACCCGGTCGTAGAAGGAGATCAGGTTGGTCAAGCAGGACCTGCCCTTCATGAACCCATGCTGTCTGGGTCCAATCTCCCGGTTGTCCCGCACCTGCCTCGTGAGCGCCCTCAAGATGAACCGCTCCATGATCTTCCCCGGCACCGAGATCAGGCTGACAGGCCTGTAGTTCCCCAGATCCTCCTTCCGGCCTTTCTTGTAGATGGGCGTCACATTGGCAAGCCTCCAGTCGTCCGGGACCTCCCCCGTTAACCAGGACCAGTGATAAATGATGGAGGGCGGCTTGGCAAGCTCCTCCGCCAGCTCCCTCAGCACTCTCGGGTGGATCCCATCCTGCCCCATACACTTCTGTATGTCCAGCTGGCGTAGCAGGTCATTAACCTCTTCCTCTTCGATTATGGGGGGTTTACTCTGCYCCCCATCCCCATCTTCCAGCTCAGGGGGGTGAATACTCTGAGGATCACCGGTCTGAATATTAAAGACTGAGGCAAAGAAGGCATTAAGCACCTCAGCTTTTTCCTCATCCTCRGTGGCAATGTTCCCCCCGGCATCCARTAAGGGAGGGAGATTCTCCTTGGCCCTCTTCTTGTCGTTAACATATTTGTAAAAACATTTTTTGTTGTCCCTGACAACAGTGGCCAGATTGAGTTCCAGCTGTSCTTTTGCCTTCCTAATTCCCTCTCTGTACGACCTGACGAGATCTCTGTACTCTTCCTGAGTCGCCCGCCCTTCCTTCCAACAGCGAGAGACTCTCCTTTTTTCCCTGAGTCCCAGCAAAAGCTCCTTGTTCAGCCAGGCCGGTCGTCTTCCCCGCCAGCTCCTCTTACGGCACAGGGGGACAGCCCGCTCCTGCGCCTTTAAGACTTCCTCCTTGAAGAACGTCCAGCCTTCATGTAGAGGGATGCTATCTTCACATTTTAATTCTAAGCTGAGTTTCAGGTATCTCCTGTGTTTCTCATTTTTGCTCTCCAGACCCATGTTGGGGAACGAAGTTTCACTTTAAAAAATTGGCTTGACAGATTTGCCTAAGAATCTTTTATGAATGTAAATCCTTTCTTTACATGAAAGGTTATTACACCATAAGATCAGGGTGATCATCCATTAAGATCCAGACTCTGGCCTTCACAGATTAAAGCCAGAGACTGGATCTTAACAGATGGTCACCTTGATCTAACAGTATAACAACATCTTTTCATGCAAAGAAAGGGTTTGGATCCATAAAACTGTCTTAGATAAATCTGTAGAAAGGCAGCAATGCTGTAGGAGCCTCCTGAGTGATTGTGTCTGATTAAGCCAAAGTTCCTCTTATGCCTTGAAAGTAATGCAAACTGGAGCAGAATGTTTGCTATTCATTGAAATCTTGCTACCAGTAAATCTCTGCTGATCAGTACAGAGAGAGTCATAAGGCACCAACCCTCTAACATAAGCCATGGCTTAAACTTTTATCCAATTGGTTCTCAGGGTACTGAACCTTCAGATTTCATAGAATCATAGACTCACAGAATCATAGAATGGTTTGGGTTGGAAGGGACGTTAAAGATCATCTAGTTCCAACCACCCTGCCATGGGCAGGGACACCTTCCACTAGACCAGGTTGCTCAAAGCCCCATCCAACCTGACCTTGAACACTTCCAGGGGTGGGGCACCCACAACTTCTCTGGGCAACCCGTTCCTGTGTCTCACCACCCTCACCGTAAAGAATTTCTTTCTAATATCTAATCTAAGTCTACCCTCTTTCAGTTTAAAACCATTGTCCCTCGTCCTACCACTACACTACCTGATAAAGAGTCCCTCCCCATCTTTCCTGTGGGGCCCCTTTAATTACTGGTAGACCACTATAAGGTCTCCCCAGAGCCTTCTCTTCTTGAGGCTAAACAACCCCAACTCTCTCAGCCTATCCTCACAGGGTAAGTGCTCCAGCCCTCTGATCATCTTTGTGGCCCTCCTCTGGACCCACTCGAGCAGGTCTATGTCTTTCTTATGCTGGGGGCCCCAGACCTGAACACAGTACTCCAGGTGGGGTCTCCCCAGAGCAGAGTAGAGGGGCAGAATCACCTCCCTTGACCTGCTGGCCACACTTCTTTTGGTGTAGCACAGGAAGCGATTACACATGTGCACATTGCTGGCTCATATTCAGTTTTTCATCCACCAGTATCTTCAAGTCCTTTGCCACAGGGCTGCTCTCGATCCACTCATCGCCCAGCCTGTATCTGTTTGGGACTACCCTGACCCAGCTGCAGAACCTTGCACTTGGCCTTGTTGAACTGCATAAGGTTCACACAGGCCCACCTCTCTGGTCTATCAAGGTCCCTCTGGATGGCATCCCTTCTCTCTAGAGTATCAACCATACCACTCAGCTTGGTGTCATCCACAAACTTGCTGAGGGTGCACTGTTCATGTCCCTGACAAGGATGTTAAATAATACTGGTCCCAAAAAGGAGCCTGTCTAGCCTGACAAAGTCAAAGGCATAAATAGTCAGGAAAGAGATAAAATAAGGATGCCTTTTAGGGGATGCAGAGTAGGTTTACAAACTGGGGCCATAGGCATGCTTTCCATCTTCTGACACTGGCTATGGGCCCCTGTGGTGGTGCACGCYCCCCCACCTCCCCGGGCCGCTCCACGATCTCAGAAACTCCTGTTAAACCTTGGCCTTGGTGTAATGAGTCAGACGGTGAAGCGTCTCTTTACCGTATCAGGAACTCTTGCATAGCTGAGGTTGGAGAATGTACTGATCGTACCAAAAACTTCCACTGTCTGGCCCAAATGGAGGATGAGAATGGGGATGATTGTTATCCCCTGATACCCTTATCTGAGTCGTAGCTCAAGTGGAGCAATACTATTGTTACTGAAACCTTGAGAGTTTTGACGGATGACTAAAGTCAATCATCTCGCGACCCTATAAACAGCRGTCCCAAGTGAGACCCTTTGAGCTCTTCTGGACCACAGCGGGCTGCACCCAGCATCTCCCTTTGAGTGGAACGCTCCTCAGAGTTTGCAAACTCTTGAGTTTGTGATATTCAGAGGACCATCACCGACTGGCACGGGACCTAGGCTGCAACACTCCTCAAGGCTCAATCCTTCACCCATTGAGAAATGCCAAGACATTTGACGTGAGTATTTCACTGAATTCAAGGGGGATTTTTAACAGGTATATCTTTGTATATTTATTTGTATTTGTATCCATGCATGTGTGTGTGTGAATTGATGGAAATAACCGCTAGCAAATATAGTCTGCTAAAATCTTATGATCTACCTTAAGATTATGAATGAACCTTAGACTACTGCTAAACACACATAATCCCTTAGACATACACTGTTGACCAAGTCTGGGACTAGGGGTAGATCTAGCTGGGTCTACTGTGAACCCTGTGACTCAACAAGAGGGTCTCCTTACCCTTTTTGTGTTAGACATAAGCAATTGTCCAAGTCTGAGACTAAGATTGGATCCAGCTGTGTCTTCTCTGAACCTTGTGACTCAATGGGACTTAACCTTTTCATCCTCATCCTCTGTATAAATCATTCCAACTCAATTCTAACACGATACCCTCGTTTTGGCTAGGATAGAGTTAATTTTCTTGCTAATAGCTGGTATAGTGCTGTGTTTCGGATTCAGTATGAGAATAAGATTGATAATACACTGATGTTTCAGTTGTTGCTAAGTAGTGTTTACACTAACCAAGGACTTTTCAGCTTCCCATGCTCTTTTCCTTTGTATGATTTATCCATGTAGTAAGCAATAGAGTGAACCTTGACATCGAACTCTGTTAAGTCGCGCTTTTATACATTTCTATTAAAATCAYTTTCTGCTAATACCTTCGACAGTGATTCATTGAGCGGCCTCTAAACCACTCATTCGCGACAGCCCCAGCCACAATCTCATTCCATAGTGGCTGGCCTTGCTCTGCTAGGGGAGAAGGTACAGAGTCCGAGGACCAAATGGGCATGGACAATACCGCATGGTGCCTATTTATTTATTTATTTATTTTTAAAAAAGAAGACTGTGAAGTTCATCACAGCATGCATCTACAAGCCAGTTTAGAGGAGGCAAGAATATTATCAGGAGGCTGAGGGATGAATTCAAGATCTAGGAAACTGTACAGACTGGGATGAAATCAAGAGCCAGGAAAGTGTACAGRCTGGGAATGAAAAAAAATCACTCTTCGTCTTCTGGTTGAAACTGTGCCACTGAGTAGCAAACAATTTTAAATCCAGGGAATCAGGAAGAGAGCAATGTTCCCTAGCGGTAATGGCATTCACCTAGGTTGTGATGACAGCTTTGCTACAAAACTTTATAACTGATCAAGTATTTTTAATCACATGATGTACATAGATTACCTCTGAAGCAGAGAGGCACATACCTTATGGCTACGAAGTCACTTTCTGTCACCGTTACTCACCCCCTGACCCAGTGAGTCTTTGCTGCAGATCAGCAAAGCTTGTACAGGAAGGGCGGGAAGTGCGTTGTGTTCCTCCTTGCCCACCCTCTTCTCACACCCAGCCAGCTGCTTAGGGATGCTTTGTTTTAACTGCATACCCCATCTAGAAAAATGTTGAGGAGGGAAGGCTCAAAAGAATTATCTGTCTTTGATCCCAGGGTTTGAAAGAAAACTGTGCTTGTGCAGGAAGAACCTCATTCTTGCATCGCCAGGAGTGCTCTGAAAGTAGGATCAGAGTCCTTAGATATCATAGGGAGGATGTATTCCCTGGCTCCATAAGGATTTAGAAATCACTGTAGGTAGCAGTGTAGTTGTAGGTCTGAGATTTCTCTTATTTAAGTTCCTACACCTACAATGAAGATATCCAGAGCTGAGCTCGCCCCCATTTCTACCTATGGGAGAGAAAAACAAGATGTGTCTAGCCCAACTTGTATGGCTACATAAAGATTATATCAGTCATGCCTAAGAATATTCTTTTCTTGCTTTTTCATAGATTAGAAAAAAAGGCATAGGATAACCACTATAAACAGCATAAATCTCAAGACATCTGTGTTTAGGGAGTTGAATCCCACTTCTGTCTCCTGGGATCTTTAAAATCTTTTTTAAAAAGTGAGGCATGTATGAAATTCAAATGCTTTCAGCTGTACTCAAATGGAGATTTTCACAATCAGAATTTTGCAACTTAATGCCTGTTTCACTTAAAGTTCTTTTTCAAAGGCTAAGATTCTTTGTTTGCTTGTCTGTTCGCTTGGTTTTTGGCTCTGACCTTCAATTCTTTTTGTCTCCACCATGCTCTGCAAATCGCTGAAGAAATATCCTATCGAAAATATTTAAAAGAAGTGTCATCATTACACAGGGTCAAGCAATTTGTCTTTAAGGTCATATTAATCATTTTGTATGCTAACATTTTAATTATTTTACTAGGGTGAGATATTTCAATTAGAATAGAGTTTTACCAACAGTAAATTAAGATCTTTTCCAATTTATATTTTCTGTTAACATCAATTATGATTTTGTTGAAAGAACTGGACTCGAAGAATACTGTTTAACTTCTGGAAAAAAGTCATGACATTTAATATACAACTGTCAATCTCTACTAGAGTGAACGTTTACCTGCTGTGTTAAAAAGCTGTTATATGCATAGCATACATTTTCCATCTTCTGGTGTCTTCAGACATACTTCTTAGCCAAGCAAAAAAATAAACTGCTCTGAATTATGCATGAAAAATTACTTCAGAGCTCTATCTGCTAAGCATTTTTTAGAGCTTGTTTCTTAAGTTAAAAATGTTTACCCTGCACTATACTGGGTGTAAAAAGAGTTGCAGCACCTTAATGGATTTTATTTCTTAATATTCTGTATTATCACATGACTAAGTACATATCTAGTAAGAATATGAGCAGAAAGATCCTAGTTCAGCAAGGCATGGACAATTTAGCTGTCTTCTTCATCCCACAATGTTCAGGAACTTTGCTGAGTGAGACCCTTCAGCAACAAAAGATACACAAACTGATTCATGTATAATATTTTACTCTTACTGTCAATACCTTTAATTTACTCTAAAACAAAAATCTTGTATATGTTTTAAATGCCAGGTGTTTCCAATCTTTCCCATTCCATAATATCAGGCTGTGTCCATCAGATATCTGTAAGTTTGTCTCCGGCCTTGCTCTTTGTTGGTAATACAATGCAAGTTAATATTTTTTCTGAGTTCAACAGCCAATTAGTTCTGTTAGTAGGATACTGTTTATCATAAGAATCACGATGTAGAATGTACTGACTAAAAGAGATAATAAAAAACTAACAGAACAATTAAAAGCTTTCAGAGGGGATAAATCCAAAGGCACTGCGGGTCAACTACTATCSAGCTATAAAATGTACCTTTTTACATGGGCCACAAGAAGCAACACTGGATCTGTTAGATTCCACTGTTAAAAACAGAGGACAAAAAATATTTAAATGAGAGATAAAAGAAGCGTTTTTCACATGGAGTTAGAAACTATCTAAGCCCAGCATTAACTACCATCACATTGCCTTATGGCTCCATAGAAATAAAACACTGTTGGCAGGACAGGAAATAAACTGCAAGATAGAAAAACTGGATGCAAGCATGAAGTATATGAATTAGACAACTAACCAGAGAAAGATATAAAAAAGAGAAAAAAAATGTACACGAGCTCCGCTGACCTTCGTAAGCAGAACAGAGAGGAAAGCACGAAATTAAAAAATCTGGATCAGAATAAGAAAGCATGTTTACAATTATTGCCGTGGGTTGTCCATTAGAGAGAAATATTTCTCACTGAAATGAGTATGGAAAAGCAGATGCCTGGCTTATCCTACAATCTTATACTTGGATGGGAAAAGATCTGTTTAATTTAGATACCTATGAAGCATTGTTATTGGGTGCACAGTGGAGGAAGTCCCTCTAAATACCTACTTTTCATCCATATATTTAGTGCAGAAAAGTAGATGCCTTTGAAGGTTTCTAGAGGAAGGTCATGTTTGTGTTAATTGTAAGCAACAAAATTAAACACATAGGTTCCCTCTCCAAATGTTCTGAAACAGAAGTTTTCAAGGCTAATTTCAGAGGAAGAAGCAATCCAGAAGGAGTGGTTTTGAAGTTGTTGGAGATCTGGGACAAAGGATATCCTAAGGCATCATCAACAACATTTATGGTAAGTCTTTTCTTATTCCCTGAATAAAATGAAATAAACATTTAAGTGTGATTTCACCAGACTATTTTGGTCAATGTTATAATAAGCCAAATAATTAGACAGACAAAATAAATGTTGGAGCAGATAAAACATGTTAATTTAAGAAACATGATGACTGGTTGTAGGGATGAAGAAATTATTCTTTACTTCACCTACGTTCAAAATATTTTATGTTTGGAGAAGTTTCTTATTTTCATTTGTTTCTATCATCTTTTCTGAATGAAAAACATTAACGGGAACTGACTCAGATTTGTTGGACTAAATGCTCTGATCCTGGACTGAAAATGTAATATATACACGTTTCTAATTTTGTTTAAAATGCATCTATGCTTAGGGACATGTAAGCTTCTTTTGGTATGAATCACTAAGTCAGTAATTCTTTTCTCTCCCCCGCTTCAACTCTGCTCTTTACCTACTTCCATTACAATGTAATATCATGATTCTAAGTACTGTTAAATAATATGTCAAATATAATGCTAAATAAAATATTAATACTAAAAATTACTACTACTACTGCTACTACTACTAGTACTACCACTAAATAAAATTCTAAAGCTTCTTAAAATGTAGCTTCCAGCAGGAATAGTGAATAACATTGCTTAGCAGCATCTATTAACCCTTGTTCAGTTCTGTGCTGACAAGGTTAAACTGCAAACCAGCAGTTGGGTAAACTCAGTAAAAAAGCTCATTCTATCTACATTAGCTACACTGAAATCTGAAGTACATCCATCTCCAAAACTAAAGTAATTTGACGTTAACAAAATATCTCACTCAGACCTATAGCACACACTTTTTGTTTCTTCTTGCATGAATACTATAAGCATACATTTCCCCACATATTTTTATGAATTATTGGCACTGTCTTTTCTATAAAGAACAATGTGGCAAGATACAATATATCCAAGAAACAATATATCCAAACAATGACGCAGATTTCCTCTGATGGAAAGGGCTGTCTAAATGGGCTGTGATCCAGATTGTTTGCTTCTGTCACTAGCAATTCCTAATTCACAGAAGAACACAATACAGAAATTAGTAAGGGACCCTCCAGAAAACAAGAAGAGAAGTAGCTATTTCCAAAGATTTTAGTGTGTGAATCTTTCTGGAACATAAAATAGTGAAAGAGTTCAGAGTTGAAGCAGCAGACTTTCCATTCTTATGCATTATTGACTGTCTTAACAAAAGTAACATGTACATGTCAACATTCATTAGAAAATTCAAAGCATATTAATCTATTTAAGGACTGCCATATTATGAAGCCTACCCAATGTAACTGACTGTTTAGGAGAGATAATTCGCAATTTTTAGTGGACTGTCTACAAGTTCCACTAACCAGCTAAGATGAAAATCATGCCTAGTGATCACAAACAATGAGTATGCTTCCTTTATGTTTCGATATTCATTTATATTTGGTTTTGCTTAATTGAAACTAATTGGAATAAATATGTGTCAAATAGTTAAGAAGCCAGTAGCCTGATTTCAGCAGAAAGATTAATTTCAGTTTCACAGAAATGTCTGTCTATATTTTTCTTCCATTTTTGTCCTGTGATCTCATTTTACAGCATATGACAACCAACATCTGCTCATAAAACCTGATTGTGAAAGCCTAAAGTACAGCAAATAGAGGATTTATTCAAATTTTGTGTTAAAACAAGAAAAGTGATCAACATAATACTTATTAAGGTGTGAATGATTCATAGCTGACCCATTCATGGACATATGCCATTGCCCATACTGAGCACATTATGTGGCATGAAGGTCCTGTCATTTGAAAGGTGGTCATGATGCTTACAGAAAGCACTTTGTCAATTCACCACACACCACATGACCCATCAGATTTCTGAGTATCTCTCTCTGTTTGATTACTAATTCACACACAAAAAATCACTAAGTGGGGGTTAAGTGTCCCAAAACCCCAACAATTCATTTTTTTGGGGGGCCATAATTCAATATCTAGTTCCAGCTATTTCTGCGATGAATAATACCAGTGGTGAAGCATGCAAAGGACAGCACTGTACAGGGATTATGGTTCTGCTTAGCAATTTCCCTCCTYCTGCAGTACAGTCAGCAGCACTCCAAAAGTTAGTGCAGCAGCTGGCAGAAACATCCAGTCCCAGCATGGTAATTGCAGTGGTTATTTTCAATGTATTCGGTCAGTTCTGCAAACCTGATTGTTCAAATTCAGCAATTATTTGATTTTGATGTTGGGGTTAGTTTTTTTTTTTTCTCTTCTCCTTTTTTTTCCCCGGAATCCTAAAGTTTTACTAAGGGYTAACACTAATCCAGAAGCAGTTTTCAAGTCCATATCTTCCATGTTCAGATTCTTACCCAGCCATGAACAATTGCAGATGATTGTTGTATCCTGAAGTGAAGAGCGTTTTTGTCATTGTCACTTTGATTGGCCAGAAATGATTCCTAAATGCAGTATATAAAAGGAGACTCAGCCTTCAAAGGAAAGTGTAGGAGAGGGTGAGAATGGTGTGACAGAAAAGTTTTTCCATGTAAAAAATATCTACTGAGATTTTGCTCATTTTCATCATCAATGAGAAACAGCGTTTTCTAAAGAAGAGATGAACACTGTTACCAACTTTAAGAAGTGATCAACAGGAGATATTCAGGGTGGAAATTYAGGTAAGTGGGGGAATGAGGTTCAGGAGTAAGGTTTAATCACTGCTTCAAAAGATACGCCCATGCAGTTAAGTGATTCTGCATCTAAGCTCCCTTCACTGATGGACACCTGTAATAAAACACCCTTAAATAATTTTAATTTCATATAAGCTTTCTTATGTCTCCTCTCCTCTCCTCTCCTCTCCTCCCCTCCCCTCCCCTCCCCTCCCCTCTCCTCTCCTCAACTTTTTTCTCTCTTCTCTCTTATTTTCCTTTTTTTTTCAAGTATGCTTTAATTAGGTGAAGTATTGCTAAACTCACAGCTGTGTAATGATATTGATTGATTTTAAATCTTTCACTACACTGACATTCCCCTACAAATATCTCCCAGACCTAAGACTGGGAAGCTAAGGTGGAGGTGGCAAAGGGCATGTGTGCAGAGGAGGGGGTTGGATAGCCATCGCTAGAGAGGTAGCACAGAAGCTGAGTGAGAAGAACTACCAGCTGATGTGTTGAAGGTGAGGGGAGGAAAGACTTGAAGGTATGGTCAAAGCACCAGAACAAAATAGCAAATACACCAGAGAAACAAAGCTGTAGTATCAACAAAGATACTCTTTTCACCAAACTAGAAAGCAGAGTAGTATCTCAGCCCTAAAAAGTAAAGTGAACATTTCCATCAGTCCTTTGAATGACACTTTTTATAAATAGACTGGGACTACATGGTTTCCCTGGCTATATGGGCTTCTTATCATTCAAGGTTATATGATGAAAATATATAATGGTTCATGATGACTGCATTCAATGAGAGCCACTAAACAGTAAAAAATTTGGAGGAAAGGCTCTAGAGCTTTCCATACAATAAGGATTGTCTAATTTATTTAAACTAATTTATTGTTAGGAGTCCTTTGAAAGCAGATACTGAAGCCCTTGTGTGATGCTACCTGTTCAACTACACTGTCTGTTCTCATCTTTTTCTCCATGTCCTTGTATTAGCAAGATTAAATAATACTGACAGTTAAAAAGTCTTGGATTAACTTGCATAGATATATCTGGAGATTCCTGACAGACTTGAGTTCACTTAAGATGTTGCTTCACAACCTGATCCTTTGAACTCAATCTGTACTTGATCTTGCACCTCTATGTTGCCATGGCTCCCAGATAAAATAGTGCAACTATTTTACCCTAAAGGCACACCAACAACTAACATATTGCAAAGAAGTCTCCTTGGTTGTGCTTCCAGTTCTGGAATACTGATGCACAAACTCTCTACATGCACAAGCATGCACGTCATTAAGTTTCCTTTATAAATCTTCAGAATATCCTTTGGGGGGAAAAAAAAAAAGCAAAAGGATATAACTTGAATCTCTAAAACTCCATTAAAATGATTGTTATGATCTCTATCCTGTTAACCTTTATGATCTCATTTTCCACAGTTGCTGTTAAATTGTTTCCTGCAAAGTGCAAGAACAGGTGACATTGACAATACGTTCTTCATTTTACCCACGATATCAATGGGTAAAAATGTTTCTAATAAGTCTTCAGCAATAATTATGTTCCCCTAAGAAAATATTACACCTACCTTTCTGTAAGATACAAGAATGGTAAAATGCATACCACTGTCACACAGAATGGAGTGCTCTTTGGAATATCATAAACAAAATACAACATAAAATAAAAATACATGTTATCTGTTAGGAATCTAGGAACACAGACAGATTCTAATGTAAGCGGTTTTTCTTCACAGAAGAAAAGGGAATTTAAAATGTAGCAGAAAAACATTTTTCTATGAAAGGCTGGAGCTGCAGGAGGTGATTGAAAGCTTTGCAATGTCATGTGGTACTTGTAAAGTCATGATTGCTAGTTATAGAATATACATTTTAAACTATTTTTAAAATGTTTACCACACTAGTTCAGATTCAAACTGTGATATATGTAGTCATGGTGGCAAACATTTCCCAGCAATCACAATATTTTCAAAGAACTGTCTGTAGTGAGGCAGAATATTCATCTGAAGGTGGGCAAGAATGAATATGGTACTAGGGGGTCACATTGACTTTGTGAATTTTGTTTTTATTGTGAAACATTCAGTTGTGTAATTATAGGGGAAAACAGGATGAAATAAATCTGGTTGGATTTTTTTTTTAATCTTAAATGAAATATTTTGACAAAATTATTTTTCTTTCTTGAGCTATTCCTTTCCCTTTTTCTTCTTCTTGCCTTGTTCTCCTTGTTTTTAAGATTATGCAAATTTGGAATTTTTTTCCTTGTCTTTCCTTTTTTGAAACAAACATGAACATATTTTAATGCACACTTTAATTTTTGACAAAAAAACTAATTTCCATTAGTGGAACAATAAGAACAATTTTGCTGGTAAGTCAATGTTGTCATTCCCCTGTTTTCTGTAAGGCACTGGTCTTGTGTATGCCCTGAAAACATTGCAAGTTAAAAGGAAGGATGTACGTCTGGTGCTACAATCAGTGATATAAATCCATATATCAGCACATAAGTAGAAGGGCATCATTTTTCAAATACTCCCAGCTATCTGTGACTTAACTCTGAGAGCTAGATACCATGTATTTTGCTATCAGATATAACATTTTTTTGTGATGCAACATTGCTTAACAAGACATTTCTCAGCCAGTTCAGATTTTTCTTCTCCAAGGAATACAAAGGTTTGTCTCAGCTAAAGGGTGAGGGTTTTTCTTTTTGTGATATTTATTACTGCTCTGTAAGTATTCCTTGCCCTCTGCACCTCACTTTTAGAAGCATATTGTGGAGCCTGCCCTTTTTAAAAAGTCTTTGAAGCATATATTATTACAGTATTCAAGACACATTATTGTTTCATTCAACATTTCAGTAGGGCACTCTGTTACTGCCAGAGCACAGATAGGTCCCATTCAGCTCAGTGTTAGATAACAGATTCTTGAACGAGATTACACAAGCAGAGCAAAACCATATAGCTCAGAAAACAGTCTCTATCATATGTAGTACTTTTACCACATCCATATCTTTGAATTTATAGGGTGTGCAATGGCCTCTCACATAAAAGGTACAAGATAACAAACAACTGTATTCTTCATCCTGGAGAAGTTCATCAGATAGAGTGCTGATTCCTAATGATGAGAAAGAATGGACTCTGGGGGAAGCTTTTTCTTGGTTTTCTGATGTTTTTTCCCTGTGTTGGAATGCAAGTCTTTTGGCTGTAATACTGAAACAAGAAAGATGAAGTTCCTAATTGAACTGTAACTATTCTGCGTTACTACAGTATATCTGATCTTGTAAAGAACTTCTGAAATTCAGTTGCTTATCAGTCTGTGTGAGTTCCTTGCATCCATTTCATTCTAATTTTCATTTTTTGGCTGTTGACATTGTTTAAAACAGTTTATTATGTGTGACCTACTGCCCACATCAATACCGATATACTTAACATTAATCTTCCGTGTTGGGTTGCAAGAGTCTCCTGCCTCCTYACCACAGGACTGTTTACCATCAATCAAGCCATCATGACATACCACTTACATTTTTCCATTAATTCAGACATGATGCACAAGATCCCCTTCTTATAAATGCAGCAGTAGGAACTCTGGAACTGCCAACCCCAGCACCAGGGTTTCCCCAAAAGGAGAGGTCCTTTCCCAACCCAGCCATAAAGGCTTAAAAAACAAATAAAAAAGATAAAGTTGTAGGTTTAGTTTTTTTCATTTTTATTTATTTCTTTTTTAATTAAAAAAACCTGCCAGCCCTGTTCTATCTGCCAGAATTGCCAGCTCTGTCATGTGGGTAATCAGTAACTTGAGGAGGGGTCATTTCTTCAGCCCAAAAATCAATCTTGTGGTTTCTAGTCCTCTTCACCCACTTCCCTTGCCCTTCCTACTTCTCTTTTTTTTTTTTCCCCCAGGAGTAAGTCAGTTTTGGACACATTCCCCAACAGAGCTGTATTTCTGGGGGGGCTTTGCTGTCCCCCTGCTCCAGTACCGGAGCAGGAAGCTCCAGGGATCTCTGGTCCATTCCCCTTCCCAAGCTTTTGGCTTTGTCTGTGTCACCCCTCACATGTTTCAAGTGAGACCCCACGCGGCAGAGCAGAGGAATGGGAGGGAGGGAAGGGAAGGAGAAGGTGTCTTTGAAGGTAACAGGATTTTTCCGTTTTGTCCTACCAACTGTGTGTAAACGGTATCGGCTGATGCCTCTGACCCTCTCCCATGCCCATGCTTGTCTGCCACCTCCTCAGTGAAGGACGAATACTTTGCAAAAGATTTTTCATTGGCTACGTATCACCTACAGACTGGAGAGAGACCAAAATATTTCTCACTGGCAGGGTCTTAAAGTACTGGAGGCTGGAGTTTCCCCATCACAAGAAACAGGCCAGCAGAAGGTAGCCAAATTGCATTATTCCTTGTAATCACACACCACAAATTGGTGACTCTGAAGTGCCATGTTATACCAAGCAGACCTGGTATATATTCTAGGAAGTATTTGTGTTGCTTTATAAAACTTTGATCCTATGTTTGAAGGRAGATTAACCAAGTTAACCAAAGTATGAAAGAAACCTGAAAATTAGGACAGCGAAAATAGGAAGTGGTTTAAATATAACCAAGAAGGAATAAAGAAAGCGCACTTGCTGAGGAAGACAGCAAAATGCTTCCTGAAACATAGGAGTTTAAAATGCCAGCTGTAATTTCTTCTCAAAGGAACAAAATTAATTCAGACAGTAAGGGAGGCAACCCCAGGCCTGTGGTGGGTCAGGAACCCTATACAGCAGCTAGGGGTTGTGTTTAACCCCCCCTTTCCTCAAAAGGACAGCGTGGAATGGAATCTGTGACAATGAGAACTTTAATTACTAATTTTTTCTTATTTCAGTGGGATGGACTCAGCTTATTATGCTGGGACGACTGTGTTGTGACAGTCATAATTGCACTGGTGGTAAGCTTAACATTTTCCAGCTGTCTGAGGGGAGACCGTTACCTATCAAATGCAAATTTTATTCTAAGTTTGATCTCAGTGGGAATGATGTACTAGTATGACAAACTGAGGAAGCAGCAAGCAAAGAGGATTTAACATATACAGAATATTAAGACACCTTGTTTCAAATAAATGGAGGCGTGGATATTTATCTTTCAGTTGCATGGTTTGTCACTGGAAGTGCTCAAACTAAACAACTGAGTGCACAACAGCTACTAGGAATTTCTATGCACAAGGTGCTAGTTTGCATATAAAATCAGAGCAAAATGAGAAGAGTTTAAAAAAACAGACTCTTGAATGGTAGCCTAGAAATGGATGGCAGACTGCAGATGGAAAAGTATGCAGAAACAGAATGCTTGGGTATTGCTAGTGTTTCCAATACTTTTGTCCTATTTAAACACCTGTGTCATCTGTTTGCTGAACAGTAGGAGGTGCCTGTGATGTTGCAGCTCAGATTTCCAGCGGATACAAAAACTCATGAAATGTATGAGTCTAAGTGAGCTAGAGCTTGATTATATTCACAGAATAATTAACTGTATTTACCCACATACATACTTCTGAAATGATACTGCCAGTCAGCAAGCAAACACTCAGTCAGGGATCGCAGCCTACCAGATCCTGCTGCCTCTGGAGCTGAAGCTAACCAGAGGTCACTGCAGAGACATGACTTTTCTGCATTGTCACATTTCCTTCTCACTGCAAAATCAGTTGCTTTTTTACAAAAAAGCTTGTAAGAATCCCCAAATGAGAACCCAGATCTTTCTAATAGTGAAGACTTGTTTGAATGATAACAAAAAATAATTGGTGGATTGTGGTGTTACCTGCCTTAGTTCTAGCTGAGAAAGAGATGGTCTGACATCAGGAGTTAGCAACTGCTATAAAGAATGGTTGCATTAATGCCATGGTGGCTCCATGTCTGTCTATCACTCTATTATTAAAAAAAGTAAGTGACAAAAACCTGGGTTTAGTATTGCTCAAAATAAAACTTAACATGTTTTGATTTCTCTCCAGCAGATATTCTATTCTGTATGCAAAATGTGGGGTTTCTTGGGGGGTTGTTTGTTTGTTTGTTGTTGCTGTTTTTTCAGTCAAGAGAGCACCCATCTGCAATATGATTTTTGCCTGTGTGCTTGGATTGCAAATTACCAAACTCAGATTTTGAGATGTCTGACAGCTTTTCCATACCATCCAAAGCTCTGCCTCCTTGCTTATCTCACATGGCAAATTAATAGAGAATCCTTTAATAGATGTATGTAACTTAAATAACCTTGATGTGAGAATCTTCCTTTAATTATGTCAGATATGTCCAATATTCCCAAACTAGGTGGTAGGATGCAGTATGCTAACTTACAATAAAAACTCAAAGAATGCTTCTSATGAATGAATATTGGCTGCAGATTTGTGTAAATTAATTTCAAAACACTGATTAAACTTTTCTTATGACTTCTTAAATAGATATTAAAGTTGGTGTGCATGGATATGCTCATCTAATCATGGTAATGCAATACACATACAGTATAATATTTACAAGACTGAAAAAGTGTCCCAGAATCCTGTAGCATTTTGGAGCCAGATACAATAAAAATTCAAGAAAGAGGTTGTTGCACTACACTTTCAGCTCTCACTTTTCACTGGCCTTTCTTGTTTTCTGTGCTTATCTAATATTTTTTCTAGTATAGCAACTCTGTTTTTGTCTTTACAGAATTCAAAGAAAGTTACAAGGAAGTTGCCTTATTTGAAGGAAAATATTAATACAAAACCATATGTACATTCCCTGTACTGCTTTAATTTTGAGTTATTCTTTTGGTAATATTTGTATACATTTTGGAGGGTAGTAAGAAGAGAAAATTCCATTCAAAAAGCAGTTTTAATTCTGGTAATTTTACAGAACACAAAGTCAGTCATACAGCTCAAAAAACAAGAGCTGTACCAAGGCAACTATGTAGTGATGGGCCTTTCCTGTTTGACAAGTTTCCCTGTTTAAAGAGAGAGGACCAAATACCTCAGTGAGATTTAGGCACTGAAAAGTCAGTTAATTTCAATTTAATCGTAATTTCATCAATTTCACTCCATAGAACCTTAGCGTCTAAATGCCTTTGGGGATGTGGGTCAAAGAAACTCAACATATTTAATATCCACATTCAGCCACACAGATTAACACCTATAAAATGTCTCTGGGATAAACTGTTCTGGTTTTGGCTAGGATAGAGTTAAATTTCTTCCTAGTGCTATGTTTTGGATCTAGTATGAGAAGAATGGTGATAACACACTAATGTTTTTAATTGTTGTTAGGTAATCTACTAGCCAAGGACTTTTCAGCTTCCCTTGCTCTGCCAGGTGCACAAGAAGCTGGGAGGGAGCATAGCCAGGACAGCTAACCCAACTGGCCAATGGGGTATTCCATACCATGTGATGTCATACTCAGTATATAAATAGGGGGCGTGGTTCAGGAATTGGTGATCGCGGCTCGTTATCAGTCAGTGGGTGGTGAGCAATTGCATTGCGCATCACTCATTTTGTATATTCTACTATGATGATGATGATGATGATGATGATGATGATTATCCTTTCCTTTTCTGTCCTATTAAACTGTCTTTATCTTAATCCACAAATATAACTTTTTTTTTTTTTTTTTCTCCCCAATTCTCTCCCCCATCCCACTGGGGGGGGGGGTGGTGAGTGTGTGGCTGTGTGGTGTTTGGCTGCTTGCCAGGTTAAACCACAACCAAATACCTCAGAGAGATTTAGGCACTGAAAAGTCAGTTAATTTCAATTTAATCGTAATTTTATCAGTTTCACTCCATAGAACTTTAGCGTCTAAATGCCTTTGGGGATGTGAGTCAAAGAGACTCAACATATTTAATATCTACATTCAGCCACACAGATTAACACCTATAAAATGTCTCTGGGATAAACTTACTCAACTGCAAAAGAGTCATAATTTTGCTTTACGGCATTACTATGGAAGTTGCTTATCTTAATTAAACAGGAAACTTCATTAAGTCATAGATTTTTATTTTGATCATATATGATTTAATGATGCTATCACAGAATCACAGAATGGTTGAGGTGGGAAGGGACCTCCAGAGGTCATCTGGTCCAAGGCCCTGGTCAAGCAGGACCACCTAGAGCCAGTTACCCAGGACCAGGTCCAGATGTCATAGAATCATAGAATCATTAAGGTTGGAAAAGACCTCTAAGATCATCGAGTCCAACCATCAACCCAGTACAAATGCCCACTAAACCATGTCCTGAAGCACCTCATCCACACGTTTTTTGAACACCTCCAGGGATGGTGACTCCACCACTTCCCTGGGCAGCCTGTTCCAATGCCTGACTACCCTTTCAGTGAAGAAATTTTTCCTAATATCCAATCTAAACTTCCCCTGGCGCAACTTGAGGCCATTTCCTCTCGTCCTATCGCTTGTTACTTGGGAGAAGAGACCAACACCCATCTCTCTACAGCCTCCTTTCAGATAGTTGTAGAGAGCGATAAGGTCTCCCCTCAGCCTCCTCTTCTCTAGGCTAAACAACCCCAGCTCCCTCAGCCGCTCCTCATAAGASCTGTTCTCTAGACCCTTCACCAGCCTYGTCGCCCGTCTCTGKACACGCTCCAGCACCTCAATGTCCTTCTTGTAGTGAGGGGCCCAAAACTGAACACAGTATTCGAGGTGCGGCCTCACCAGTGCYGAGTACAGGGGCACGATCACCTCCCTCTGCCTGCTGGCCACACTATTCCTGATACAGGYCAGGATGCCGTTGGCCTTCTTGGCCACCTGGGCAGGTCATTTGAATATCTCCAAGGATGGAGACTCCACAACCTCCCTGGGCAACCTGTGCCAGTGTTCAGTCACGCTCAGAGTAAAAAAGTGTTTCCTGGTGCTTAGATGGAGCCTCCTGTGTTTCAGTTTCTGCCTATAGCCTCTGGACCCGTCACTGGACACTACTGAAATGAGCCTGGCTCGCACCTGCCTATACACATATATTCTTACACACATAAATGTACATTTAAAGGCACACATATACCCACAACTGTTATTCTCAGATTTATGCCTCTTGCTACCTATCTTGTTTGGTGTATCACTGTAATTGATACAATTGTCTTAACTGGATATTTTAGAGTTTTTGTTATGGCAAGTATAAATGAAAACCCRTTCTGATTTTATTCTTATATGCTTCATGTTTCCCATTTTCTCTAAGTAATTTTTCCCAGAATAATATTGATTCTGATTCCACAGATGTGCCCTGGAATTTGAGTTGTTTTCCCCAAAATGAAAAAGATATATACTTCTATTCTAGAGTTCAGTTTGCCTAAATAGGTGCCAGTTGAAGTAATGCATCACCTCTATTCTAGGACCTCTGTTTGGTTCCTGGATAAGAAAGAACAATTCAAGCTGGGTTGTTTAATGCAGCTTCTGTATTCTCTGTATAGATAGTGGAATGAGAGTCAGGTGCCTGTAAAGGACTGCACATAAATTCTTTCCCTTCCTTGAGATACCAAAACTGTAAAATTTTGTTTATCACTAGATCGAATCTTTGTTGGTTTTTTTTTTGCTTCTTGTTTATGTAGCTATAAGAGTTGGATTCCTGATAGGAAATAACCATAGCTATTTTTTCTGCATCTTGCCATGTCCTGATCTCTATAAGCATTTGTACCTCTGTTTATCATAATGGTTCCTGTGTGCACTATCTTTTGTCTATGCTGGATTTTATGGAACAAACTGTTGGTTGAAACATGCACAGCTGAATTTCCATACAGTGTCAATTTATACTTACATCTTTTTCATGAGCATAACTCATCACAGGGATTAATTTGTATATTGCACTTCATGACATTGAGATGTTTGTTCTAAATTTGCCCTTCAGATTTCTCTTCTACTTTTGCATTTAGAAGAAAAAACTGTAGCACATAGTAAATAGCAACAGCTGCAATGGCAACAGCAGCAAGAACGCAATTTTACTAGCCATGCCTGTAGTAATATATAAGATTGACACAGATGTGTTACTTGCAAAGTGCCAGCTGCTGGCACTTCTTTTCTTGTTGACTATAAGCAAATAAAAATGAAATAAAACAGATTATTTCTGTGACACACCACTTACTTAGTTCATAGACATTTCAGCAAACGTAAGGGCACATTTCATAGCTGAATATATTTTACCCTTGGATACATTCAATTTGTATTCATTTTAGAATTTACTCTGTTAATTAGACAATGTTATAAGATTAATAAGCAGTCTTTGCTAATGTATGCAATGGACTATAAGCTTCAGTTGATGTTTTTTCCCAAAGAGACACTAGAGTTTAGCTCATACAAATCATAGCAAACAGTATATCCTATCTTTCAAAGCTGGTCTTTATCTCTACGTTGCTTTATAATCGCTGAATCATTTCTAAAATCCCTTCCAGAAAAGCCAACAAAACCCCAGCAAACCTTACCCTACCAACATAAAATGATATTTTGCAATTTCAAACACTTTTATAGAAGAATTGATTTTCAAGGAATCCTTTGTAGATGTAAAATGAGATAGCTTAGAAACGCACAGAGAATACTACAGCTTGTGAAAAGACCCTTATTTGTTAAGAAAATGTAGTCTTAACTACTTGGTATCGGTGGGCAGTCTATTCTTCTGGTTTCCAGGGCATTAGGCTGACCCTTGGCATGTGCTCCAACCCCAGCCTACATAATTTTTGAGATTCATGATGATGGTCCAGAAGGGCAAGGTCCTCTCTGCATTTGAGCAAGATCACAGTGTCCAAACTCTGGCTGACAAGAAAAAAGGTCAGCCAGTGTCATCTTCTTTGTGGTCACCCAGAGCAAGGGTTCACTGCAGTGCGGTAGCAGGGTGGCCTCTACATAGGTGGTTAGTGGAGATTCTTCCTCGCTTGGACAGGTTTCCTGATCAGATCACTCAGATATGAAAAGAGACTACTAAGGTCAAGCATTTCTTGATGCTGGAAGGTGAAACAACCACTACACCCTATATCCCTAATCATTTTACTACTGGCTTACTGAACTAATCACTCTTCCTTCTGCAATGACCTTTCCCCCACTGAAATTTGGAGGAAAATACTCCAAGATGATGCAGAATACCCAGATGCTCTTAAYGTATAATCTGTGTCCAAGGATATTAATACATCCAGAGCTGCTCTGCCAAGATCTCATCTCCTCACCTCCAGTGCAGCTGCAGGGGAAAGGATAAAATTTCATCACCTCTTACTTTTGCTATGGACAGAAGGGACAGGTCAGATTTTAGGTAGACCTGGAATCTTCTCACATGTCAGTCACAGTTCAGTCACTTTAGTTTATCATGACATTTTCTTAGGCTGCCACTGTTGGAAAAAAAATTACAGATTTTATAGATCTTTATAAATACAGAGCTAGAAAAGAGCTCAGATCATCAAGTCCCTCTGCTACTTGTGAAATATCTAAAGATTTCCGCTGACACTTTTTTAAAACTGAAAAAAATTATCTAAACCTATCCTTTCCCAACAAACATGTTGATTTCAATACACAGACATCATTCAGTTTTTTTTAAAAAATGGAAATATCCACAAGTAGACACTTAAATATAGGTGTCATAGATAATATGAATCCCAACACGCAGGTCAACTACTTCAGAACATAAAATATGTACAGATGTGTCCTTTTATACTCTCCCTCAATGCTTTGGTAAATTTGTTACTGTTGAGAGAGTGTCTAAAGGGCATCTCAAGAACTATGAATATTGCATGATTCAGGATTAAAGTTTAGATTAATTTTTCMATTTTAAAAAGTAGTAGTAATTTTTTGAATGGTTGCAATATGTATCTTGCACAAAATTATGGAAACTGTAGGATTTTAGCTGCAGAAATGCATGAGCTTTTTATTTAAAAATCTTATTTGAAGGGAAAAGGTCTGTAGTAGTCTTAAGCAAATATATTCAGCCAAAAAAATATTTTCTACGTCACTCAGATTCACCTTTGATCCTTTAAATGCTTTGATATCATGGAGTTAACTCAATTAGGGAAATTAACATTAGTGACAACAAAGTCAAATATTTATGTAGTAAATGGCATTAGACATATAATTTAGCTCCTGTAATTGGTATACCCTATATTTCATATTAGTAAATACAAGGAATATTGAAGACAAGGGAAAAATTCTAAGGCAATTGAAAGATTCTGTGGTACAATAATTAAATTAAACTCAGAAATAATTTTAATTGCCTATTCACTCATCCTTTAGTCTGTTTATTGTTTTTTTTCACTGATAATAAAAACTGTATTTATTCCTGTATTTTTTTGTGCAAACTGTTTTGGTGAAATATAAGCTCAGAAATGTATGACCATATTTTCAGAAATTCAGGCAATGATCCACATATACGTCCCTTTTAAACAAAACACTGTCCATCTTTTGAAGGCATGAAACTTTATGTGCATTTTGTTCCCTTAATTGTACCCGCAGCTTCATGTATAAAAATAGCCTATGTTACAAATATGTCACAGTTCTTTATTATACTGTAACATCTTACTGCTTTATATAAATACAGATTATAAAACTGTTATATTAGAAATTAAATATTAATACACAATGCGTTTTCAAAACACGAGCCTCAAAATACAGTTCATATTTCACTTTTGGTGCTCAGCTGAAAATCCTCATGACTTTTCAAAATAAATCTAAGCAGCTACTAGACATTTTTCTTCATGACTAAAGGCTATCCACATTAGTCCATGCTGACATAACACAGATTTTGCAATATAGTTTTGAAGCATCCAAAACCATTGTGATATGGTTTATCCCTCTGCAGTGCTATATCACTGGGAATATTTAATGAACAAGGACAAGGAGCTTTTTAATTGTGGTCTAAACTTACACAGATTTCAGAGGGAGCTTATAAAAATGATCAGCTAGAAGAAGTGTTATGCAATGTTTAAAGGTTTCTTTGTACATTTGATAGCAATGTGGTTACATGGTCATTTAAATAAAAACTTTCCATTTTGTATTGCAACACATTTTAAATCAGCTAACTAGAATATTAGCTAATTTACCTAGCAGTTGAGACACATGAAGTTACTAAATCAGGTTTTCACACTTATGAGTRATAATCAAATTATGCCCCCAACTTGATTAACTGTTTTTAAGAGCCTTTATTAGCACTACCGTACTGTTGTGCTACCTTTGCTTCATTTCCCTTTTCTTCCTCTACTCCCTTAATTGTTTGCATACACTTACTTTTTTTAACAGATGTCTTCTCTTGTTTCCTGCTGGATTATCTTCCCTACAACAGGCATATCCCCACCTCCTTCCTCTTCCCAGCTGCCAAATCAGCAAGGGAGCTGTAAATTGTCACCAGAGTAAACCCCAAAGTTCTCACAAAAACAAAGTTTCAGAAAAAAGTGTGGATTTATTGAACTCAAAATGTTAAAAAAGAAGGAAAAAAAGGTCTTGGGTTCAAAGAACTTTCTCTAGTTTTAAGGCAGAGCTGCAAAGGAGGTCCACTTGCAGGGACTACTGGCACTCCTGGCTGGGAGGAGTGGGTTGGGGAGCTGCTGGCAGCTGCTAAGTGACATTGATGGTCTTGTCAAGTCTACAAATGGAATTAGTGGAAAACATCAGTTTTAGAGGATGGCTCTAGGGGTATCAAAAAAGCTTCTCGCTTGCTAGAAATTTGTGAATGTTTCCTAAACATAGAGCTGGGTGGATGTTAATGGTCAGTATCACCACAAGCCATGCAGTTACAGAGGATTAATCTCCCATCCCCATTTATTTAAAAAAAATCAGCAAGCCCACAATAGCTTGCTGAATGGCCATGCTTGAAAATTAGCATCTTTTACAAAAGCTCTGATATTAGTGCTCTGCAAACAGAGATTTAAGTTAGTGGATAACTGCCTGAACCTACACAGGAATGTGCTGATTATTTTCAGTGCTTATGAGCCACAGACAAAAGAACCCAATCCTTACAATGTGATCCTCCTTTCTGGAGATTATGCATACATGTAGTGTCATCTGAAGAAGCCACCTTCTTTCTCTCCGGTTTGGCAAGATTTTTAATTTTTTTTTTAAACCCCACCACTGGGGAAGAGCAACAAATCTGGGACATTATGAAGAGTAAAGTGAGCTCCCTTCCTTTCTTCCATTGACAGGAAAAAGGGAAAACGTAAAGCAGAAACCAGGACTATGCCACTTGTTCCTCCATCATCTATCTGTCTGACAGCAACAGGAGAGATCCTTAACTACCCAGACTGCTAATAAATGCTCATACACAGAGACTCTGCAAAAGCAGAGAGAGGACTGAGGCACAGACCAGCATCCCAGCCTTAGGAATCATGTTAAAGAATCCCAGACACTATGTGAGAAACAGTGTTAAAGGAGGAACAGAATTACTGGGTTCACACTGGAAAGAACAATATTGATTCTGAGATTTAGGGGCAGAATTAACTGTTGGGCGAAGAATGAACAKATGTGGGTTCATTAAAGATTTCTGTCTCTCTTCTCACACACTCATACACACTTTTTTAATTTAGGTACCAATTATTTCTATTTCATATTGCTGTTTGTTTTGCTCTTGCCCCAGCAGATGTTTAAAATTATGAAACATGGGAATTTGATCTTCTTTTTAGATGAGCTCACTGAATCTTAATGTCTCATATTTTCATGTGATTACAGAAGAGTTCTTATTGAAGAGAATTCATCTCTGGGAAAGATATAAAAACCACAAAACATCACCTGTCTTTATATAACAGAAAACCAGTGCATATACATTTACATGTATGAAATGTTTCTGCCAGAGGCATTTAAAATTGTCATTTGTTCTTCTCCTTAATTTCATAAAATCTTCCCATGCCAACACGTTATAGGCTTGTAAGTAGAAGCTGACAATGAAAGCTTGACTTGGTCCGCCATGAGGCAGTATGCTTTAGTGAGTGTACTTGTTCTTGAGAATCAATAAATGTCAAGACTGTTAACTATTTCACTGTTCATCAAAGCATGTCAGAAAAGGGAGTTTGTTCTCTGAAGAGGTGCTCAATCAACTGTGAGTGACAGCTCCTTTTTGTGCCATGAATTTATGGGCTTGGGAAGTGTACTTTATTTACTTTTTTTTTTTCTCCACAGTGCAGGAGCCCCGCAGTACTCTGCAAGGCATCTGGCAGGATATGCCCGCGTTATAATGAGGGCAGGTTTCAGACACCCTCGCTCAAGCTGCTGCCCACTTGAGTTTGAACACAGACATGTGCTGCCCCTCAGGAGACACACATCTGGAGCTGGACAGCTGTTCATCTGTGATAGCCACAGCTGGCTGGGGTGCTCAGGCCCACCTTTGCAGTTTTAGACATAACTATACTTCTTTCGGGGGAAGCCCTGCCAGGTAGGAAGCTTAATGAGGCAGTTTTCTGGTATCAGTGTCAGGTATTTCAACTTAGAACAAGTCAAGGCTGAAGAGCCAAGACAACGGCATACAAACACGTTTCAGATACTGCTGCAGTCCTTAGCCAGTCATTTCTGATAAAGGGTGGTCTGTGAATAATAATTTCCTGTTGCCCTCATTTAATAACTGTGCTAAACCAAAGTGCTAAGGTCTGAAAAATATGATGGGTAAGTAGTTTGAAAATGTGACTCTCACATAATTGGAGAGCAATCTAATGAGTAAGTTGTTGCAGTTTGTCTAAGGACTAGCAAAGCTCTACACAAGATTCCTATGATGCTTTATGGAGAAAAATGTTCAAATGTGTCGTTAAAAGATATATGATGTGTACTGAATAGAGTGCTACTAATGACTTCTGCTTATGCACATACTCAACGTACAAACAGCATAGTTGACTAATTAGAAAATGCATGTTGGAAGATGACAACCAATGGGAAATTAATAGTGAACTGCATAAGGAACTGCCTACTTGTGTGAAGAGGAATTGTAGTTTTGATTCTTTATATTGGACTGCTGACCAAGGAGATCCAATTTTGTGCTGTTTGATCACAATGCTATGTATAGGTTTGCTAACTACCATAAGTGCCCCCAGATAAAGAAATCTGACTGACAAAAGCAATATCAAGCTGGTCAAGCACTAAATGAATGTGTTCCCTTAAGAAGATAGAGTTAGATGTAAACTCTGGACCAGACAGCTGTGGCCAGTGGAAAAGCATCTGCAGCTGGTATGACATGAGTAGGGCAGAGCTGATGAAATGTCCTGGAGAGCTAATAGTAGCCAGTGGAGTAGAGCAGCCACTAGCTGGTAGGAGAAGGGGGCCCTGTAAGGACTGAGCAATGATAACAATTCACATATGGTCTCTTTTTTTGTTCTTAAATGTTTTGATACTTCACTGACCTTCCCTTTTCTCATGAGCAAACAACACATCCTTATACCACATGACCTGTACCCACAGATGAGCTCACGCATTGACCCTCTGGAGCAGGATTAAAGTCATTCTGCCCCTATCCATGCTCCTACAAGTGCCCCATTCTTCCTTTCAGCAGTGTATCAGGAAACTGCATCGTTCAGTTTTAAACAGGCCAAATGCTCGCACTTCCCTTTTGAGGGTGCGGCACAGCCTTCTATAAGCTTTATCTGTGAGCTTTCACAGTGGCCAGCATTCCCATTATGTCTTTTCTACACCCGTCCCCACAATGATTCCTGTGACACACCTTTTGCATAGTACCACCCAGGCAAAACAACCCCCTTATGCAATCGAAAGTATTGTTCCGTCTTCAGTTTCTTTCTTTGCCAGGGGCCATGAGAGAATATTAGGAACAGGTGGCGGTAGCCAAAGTCCTAGATTTTGCTTTATTATTTGTGTGCATTTACAGCCTTCCTACGTGACAGTCTCATTTAGTCGGTGCTACAGGCAATCTCAGTCTGTACCTAAAAATATCTTTAACAGCTGCACATACGGAACAATCACAGGGGAAGGAAAAGAAGCATACAAAAGCAAAAGGCAACTTAGAAAGGAATTGGAGCCAGAGGAATTCAAGACTGGGGTTCTTTTATTACCTAAAAGGACACTTATTTTGAGCATGCAGAGTTTGCTTTTACTGATTCTATTTTTGTTGATATTTTGTCCGTTGCCATTGTTTGCTTAAAATAATTTCTCAGGAGATACCTGGTGACTGCAGACAGCAAATTGTAGCAAAGTAGCTTTGAAAGTGAAAAATTGGATTATTGTCTGCAGAAGACAACTACTTTATACAAGCACAAAGAAATATCTGTGAATCTTGGCATTATATATTGGGATGTGTGACAAGTTCCTATAAACTCCCAAGCACAACCAAGAAATAGTGTGAAGAAAATATTTTTTTCTCTCTTCAAACCTACAGTTGGAAAGACTGGGGGGTAATATCTTTTATCTCTTTTTCTGGTACTCACTAGAACATTCACATTTTAAAGTTCTTTTCTGTCCTTTCTTCCCAAAGTCCTTGTAGCACATATTATCTCACACACTTTGCCTTATCCCCTTCCTTCCACCCTGTCACCACGTCAAAAATTCTTAAGCCAGGGCTGAGAAAAATCATTCTCTCTTTGTAATCCCAAAGTGGAGACCTTAAACTGGCAAACAGAAACCAATTTATAATCCTTTACGAACTATTCCTCCCTCTGTTTCCTTCCTTTTCTTTATGTTTCCAGCTTCCTTATAAGTGTTTTGACTGAGTGATTAGACAGAAAGTGCAGTATACACCAGTTTCTCACTGGACACCACATCAGGGCTGCCTGACACCGCAGATCAGCCTCCCTGTTTCAGATACTTGTCTAAATCCTGATTAATTTCCTCCTTCCCCGCACCCACCCCGCAGCTTTGAGATCGTAATAGCAGCAGGTTTCAGGATGTCCTAGTTTCCTGAGGGATAAAATTAAGTAATTTCTTCATCCCAGAACAGTGTAGCATGGTGAGTAGGTTATAAGATTCATGTTGTCTCCACTTACAAGGTGTTTTTACTTGTTCAACATACTGGCTTGCTGAGGAACTCTTAATTGGACATGTATTAGAAAGAAAGACCTACTCAGGGATGTAGAAAATGATGTGGTGTTCCTCATATCCAGTATAAGAAAAATTATTTCATAGGATCCAATGTACAAACAGATGACCACTGTTTTCCCAGTCTTTTTAGTCTCATGTTACAAGGGAAGAATAACAGAAATCTGTGCAGTGTGTCCCCGATACCAGTGCAAGAGTGCCCACACATGCACACACATTTTTCTCATCTTTTCCATGTATATCTTATCTGAATTCTAAGAGGCTTTTGCTTTCTCTGTCCCTCTATTCTGGACAAATATTTGTCTACCCTGTCATAAAATCCTCCAGTAACTGAGATACAGGCATCAACAACATGCCTAAGTACCCTTTTCTGGTGTATACTTCACAAAATATTCTTAACTTAAATAATTTCCCTCTAATTCCAAACAGAATAAAAAAATAAAACAAAACACCCACACAGACTCCATTGCTTCCAAGTCATTTTTACTTAACTTATCTCTGGCAAGATTCTTCTAACCTACATTTAGATGTCCATAATATAAATATCCAAAGCTGAGCTGACTGTCGTTGGTTCCTTCTACAGACAATGGAGAAAAGGAGGCACTTCCAGATTTCTATTCATCTGGTTTATTTTAGGTAATTAGTAAGATTAATTATGACCTGGAAGTTCCTACTTTATTCACCTAGCTAGACAGGGACCTTAAGGAAATTAAGACACAGAGCCAAAGTTTTACATTTACTCTGGTTAAGTCCCACCTAGAGGAGAACATAAGAGTGATGCTACTACTAAAGCCTTATGAATTATTTCTGAATGAAAGCGGATCTTACCTATGGTGCCCAGAATCAGCCAATAGCATCATAATAGCTGCTCAAACATCCGAGATTAATCTGATATCTCACAGTCAGTTCAAGTATGGAAAAAAAAAAAAGTGAAGAGGAGCAAAAAATAAATAAGCATAAATTAAAGCTGCTCAAGGGTTCTTTACAAATACATGAAGACAACAGAAATTATGAGACCAGAGAGTAGATGCATTAAAAAGTGAAAAGGTGAATCAAAATATTCATGATTCATATAATAAATGCAATAATAAACTCCTTTTAAATAACCTAAGTTTTAATTAAAAACTGAACTAAATAAACAAAAGAGCTTCTAGCTGTTATAATAAATGTGGAGGAAACTTTCCAAACATGAACAGAATGTTTTCAGAGACACAACAGTGAAGTGAGTGCCTCTAAAGTGAATGCCTACCCCCTTTGATTTACCCTTGGCCTCTACTCATCTCATTGCGCAGCAGTACCACATGGAGTTCAAGCCATCAAAAGTAATGTGAAGACTTCAATCAAGTCACCCCTTGGGGAAGACTCAAGCCAATGACTGAAAGAAATAAGGAAAAAGAAAAGACTTGCTTCTAAGTTTCCATTTCATCTAAGATAAATTTGCTCACATATTTGCAAGAACACAAAACAAAGCTAAAAGTTGTAGGTTTTAGTCATGAAGTCAAGCATTCAAAGGTTTTCCTTTTTTATGTGAGAATTCCTAATTTTTATACCTATTTTTTAGTTTTTCAAATTCCTGTTTTTCCCAGAAGCCTGCCTTATTCAATACAAAAGAGACAAGTTACACACAGAATTAGCAAATTTTCAACATTTTTCTTTTAACTGTTGAAAGTGTGATTCACTGAAGAAGGTGACAGCTGCAGTGATAAGAAGTCTGGTAAAGATCTCATGATCTCATAGTGAGGTGGACAATGCATGAAGACAAAAATCAGTAGTCTTCAAACAAGGTGAGAAGAATAGAAAAGTAGATGTTAGGGATACAGGAATGATTACGTTTGGTTTTTGCTCACGCTTTTCTGGTAAAACACCAGAAAGCAGAAAAATGACTACATTCTTTTAAAGGCAATGAGGTCTTCAAAGATACAACCTGCTCTCTAGCTCACAAAAATGCAGTAAGTTCTTACAGACAGACTGGAGCTGACTATCAGGGGACTGTGAGGACTGGCTGCCTCATGGGAAGGAGCCAAGGGTGGCCATGGGGCCGGGAGGGCCATGCCCTCCTGAAGCAGGGCCCTATCCCATAGCACCCAGTGAGGGAGCAGGGCCGGGTTGGGGACAGTGACTGGGGCCAACCCAGAGCTCACAACTTCCTGGCAAGATCACAGTGAAGGGGAGGACTGAGGTCTGGTCAGGAGCCAGCCTGAAGGTCTGGTCCAGAGCATGGGCAGCCAGGTGGGCCCTGGGGTCGTGGGAAGGGTGCACATAAGCCATCAATTTTTCACTGGTTTGACATAGCCAGTTGAGCGGACAAAATACTTCAGTATTACTGCAAGAGATCCTGGCTGCCACCATCTGGATTTTCGATCATAGAATCATAGAATACCAGGTTGGAAGGGACCTCAAGGATCATCTGGTCCAACATTTCTTGGCAAAAGCATAGTCTAGACAAGATGGCCCAGCACCCTGTCCAGCCGAATCTTAAAAATGTCCAATGTTGGGGAATTTACCACTTCCCTGGGGAGATTATTCCAATGGCTGATTGTCCTCATTGTGAAAAATTTTCCACTTGTGTCCAATCGGAATGTCCCCCGGAGTAACTTGTACCCATTACCCTCTTCTTTTCCATGTGACTCCTTGTAAAAAGGGAGTCCTCATCTTCTTTGTAGCCACTCTTTAAATACTGGAACATGGTGATAAGGTCTCCCCTAAGCCTTCTTTTCTCAAGGCTGAACATGCCCAGTTCTCTCAGCCTTTCCTCATATGTCAGGCTTCCCAGTCTTTTGATCATCTTTGTGGCCCTTCTCTGGACCCTCTCCAGCCTGTCCAGATCTTTTTTTGTATAGCAGGGACCAAAAGTGAACACAGTATTCCAGGTGTGGCTTGACAAGTGCTGAATAGAGTGGGATAATGACTTCTTTATCTCTGCTGGTGATGCTTTTTTTGATCCAGCCCAGTATCCTGTTGGCTTTCTTTGCTGCAGCAGCACACTGTTCACTCATATTGAGCTGCTTGTCCACCAGGACCCCCAGGTCCCTTTCCACAGAGCAGCTCCCCAGCCAGGTAGATCCCAGTCTGTGCTGCACTCCTGGATTATGTTTTCCCAGGTGCAAGACCTTACATTTGTCTTTGTTGAACTTCATAAGGCTCTTGTTAGCCCACTCTTCCAGCTTATCCAGGTCTTTCTGCAGGGTGGCTCTGCTTTCCAAAGTGTCCACTTCCCCACTCAGTTTGGTATCATTGGCAAACTTCATCAGTGTACACTTGATCCCATCATCCAGATCACTTATGAAGACATTAAACAGTGTTGGGCCCAGTACCAATCCCTGGGGGACCCCACTTGTAACAGGTTGCTCGTTTGAAAAGGAGCTATTTACGACGACCCTCTGGGTKTGGCCTGTCAACCAGATCCCCTCCCACTGCACACTCTGCTTGTGAGACTATAACGCATCTGTTTCTCTAGGAGGAGGCTGTGGGAAACCGTACTGAAAGCCCTGGAGAAATCCAGGTAGACAAAGTCCACCACTCGCCCCGCATCAACTGAGCAGGTTACTTCGTCGTAGAAGGTATTCAGGTTTGTCAAGCACAATTTGCCCTTGGTAAATCCATGCTGGCTTTTCCCAATCACGTGCTTCATTTGACTTGTGATAGCCCCTAGGAGGATTCGTTCCATAACTTTCCCCAGAGACTGTAGTAAGGCTGATGGGCCTATAATCTACTGGATCCTCCTTTAAGCCCTTCTTGTAGATGGGGTGACATTAACCTTCTTCCAGTCTTCTGGGATGTCCCCCGATCTCCACGACTTCTCAAAGATTATGGAGAGCGGCCTTGCAACAACATCAGCCAGCTTTCTTAACACCCTCGGGCGGACATTGTCAGGGCCCATGGATTTGTAGGGGTCAAGCTCCTGTAATTGTTCACATACCAACTCTTCCTTCACTGATGGTGGGTCTGCGTTTGCGTAAACTTGGATGCAAAGCTGGCCTGGGGCCCAACAGTGTTGGTAAAGACAGAGGTGAAGAAAGTGTTGAGAACCTTGCCTTTTCAGCATTGTTTGTGACTAATTCACCTCCCCTGTTTAACAGTGCGCCAATATTTCCTTCTGTTTCTGCTTGTTGTTTACATACCAGAAGAACCCTTTCTTGTAGTATTTGACATCTCTGGCCAATTTCAATTCGAGATGAGCTTTTGCTTTTCTAACTACATCTCTGCATGCCGTGGTAATGCCCTTGTAGTTCTCAATGGGTATTAGTCTGCTTCTCCATCTCTGGTATGCTTCTCTTTTGGTTTTGAGCAGACTCAGAAGCTCTCAGTTAAGCCAAGGGGGTCTTCTGCTCTGCATACTTCCCTTACCTGTAAAGGGGATGAACTGGTTTTGTGCTTCCAGGAGATCGTTCTTGAAAAACTCCCAGCACTTGCTAGCTCCTTTATCCTCCACGTAAGCTTCCTACAGAGTCCCTCCCAAGCGAGCTGAAGTTTGCTCCTTGTCTTACTACTAACCTTCAGCGTGCTCAGCAGGATCCCATACTCCACAATATTGTCATCACTGCAGCCAACACTATCACCAACCGAGATATTATGAAGCAGGTTTTCTTGCTTTGTGAGTAGCAAGTCCAGGAGTGCCTCATTCCTGGTTGGCACATCTAACATTTGTATGAGGAAAAGGTCCTCTACGTATTCCAGGAGCTTGATGGATTTTCTCTCTATTAATATGCGAATGCCATCTTTGTGAGTAACAGACAGAAAAAGAAAAATCGAATGGAAAGCAGGCAAAAAATGAAAAATTCTTAGTATTTACATAATTGGCAATAAAAGAAAGTTGGAGGGCAGGGCATGGGAACCAGTTATATAAAGTAACTGTGGGATTTTCATAGAATCACAGAATCATAGAATCATAGAATGGTTGGGGTGGGAAGGGACCTTTACAGGCCATCTAGTCCAACCCCCCTGCAATGAGCAGGGACAGCTTCAACTAGATCAGGTTGCTCAGAGCCCCGTCCAGCCTGACCTTGAATGTTTCCAGGGAAGGGGCATCTACCACCTCTCTGGGCAACCTGTTCCAGTGTTTGACCACCCTCACTGTAAAAAATGTCTTCCTTATATCTAGTCTAAATATACCCTCTTTTAGTTTAAAACCATTCCCCCTTGTCCTATTGCTACAGGCCCTACTAAAAAGTTTGTTCTTATAAGCCCCTTTTAAGTATTGAAAGGCTGCAATAAGGTCTGCCTGGAGCCTTCTCTTCCCCATGCTAAACAACCCCAACTCTCTCAGCCTTTCTTCATAGGAGAGGTGTTCCATCCCCCTGATCATTTTTGTGGCCCTCCTCTGGACCTGCTCCAACAGGTCTATGCCTTTCTTGTGCTGTGGGTTCCAGAGCTGGACACAGTACTCCAGGTGGGGTCTCACCAGAGCAGAGTAGAGGGGCAGAATCACCTCCCTTGAGCTGCTGGCCACGCTGCTTTTTTATGCGTCTGGTTTTCTGGGCTGCGTGCACACATTGTTGGCTCATGTCCAGCTTTTCATCTACCTATATTCCCAAGTCCTTCTCGGCAGGGCTGCTCTCAATCCCTTCACCCCCCAGCCTGTGTTGATATTGGGGATTGCCCTTGCCAGGTGCAGGACCTTGCCCTTGGCATTGTTGAACCTCAGGTTCATGTGGACCCACTTCTCAATCTTGTCCAGGTCCTTCTGAATAACATCTCATCCCCTCATACAGGGGGATGTACTTTCTTTGACCTTTCTTTTCTGGCTAGCATACCTATAGAAGTCCTTATTATTATTCTTTCTGTCCCTTGCCAAGTTCAGCTCCAGCCATGCCTTGGCCTTCCTGACCCTTGGGCAAAGCCCCGTATCACCTGATTGTGCTTTGAACAAGAAGTTCAACTATATGACTTCTAGAGGTAGCTTCCAGCCAATATTTCTATGATTATTTTCAGGACACATCTTGTAGCACTTGCCAAAGTTTGAGAATGAGAAGTGGAGAACTCGTGCAGCATCTTCAGAAAAGCTTAGAAGAACATTTTTTTTTCACAGGATAAAACTAAAAATGAAAAGCACTAATCAAGACAGAGAGATAATGTCAGATGCTTGTGAAAAATTATACACATACATCTGACCTAGGCTAACTGCAAGTATTTTTTCCTTTTTGTGAGCCCTGGATTCATCTAATTTCACAATTGCAAGGTTTGATTCAATCGGCTGATACTAGGTTTGAGTTAAAGAGGTCTGAGGAGCACTGAGTTAGGTTAATTTTTATTTCCTACATCTAAAATGGAAATATGTAAACACAAATGAGGAAAAAAGGTAAATACTACATATACTTTAGCAGAACTGGCTTCATGTTACATCTTGTTGGGTTACTGAAAATGGACACTTTTTAAAGTGAAAGCCTGGATGCATATTTCTGCAGCTCTCAGCGTTGAGAGGCACTGAGGCATCCTTGAGCCTGACTACTGGGAGTTTTGGAGTATAAAAATAACTAGAGCAATGCACATTTGATTAACAGAAATAAACACCTCAGTAACTTCTGAACTGTGAATCAACAAATGAACACTACTTAGCTGTAAAAGATTGAGTTCTAATTGAAAAATATTTTCTGAATTTCTGATCACCCAGGAGAAATTTGCATTGCAGATAAGTGACACTTTGAAAGGGTCATATCACTTTTTGCATGTGTTTCAACACTGCTGAGGCTTAATTTATGTACTGTCATTGGAGAGAGGGAAATATAATGGATTTTTAATTATTCCAAGTTACAAAGAGCAAATGGAAGATAGTCCAGTTTCTAGACAAAGCAGGAAGAGAATTAGGAGTTATAAAGAGCAAATTACACAGTCATGCCCTATTAAAGTTTTCTTGGGAATGTGGCATTCCTATATTTTGAAAGGTATACATTCATTTCCTGATTCACTCTCAGTGTAAAATGCTTTATCACTTTTTTAAAATGGTTAACAAGGTTCCATGTACCAAATTAACTCTGATTTATTTATATTCACACATACTTCTTTGCTTTTGAGTAAGTAGGTTGCCATACAAAAGCAACAAAGCCCTGTTGATAGACTTAATTTTTCTGGCTTTTCTAGTTCCTCGACTTAAGAAAGTGGAAAGTTATTCACACATTTTCATAAAGTTCTTCATTTTCAGGTCATGTAACAAAGTACACCATTAATGGGACTTTCAAGCTTCAGTTCCTTCAGTAACTGCTAGCACTTAGGATGAGAAGTTAAAGGGCCAAACTGTCTCATAAGCTGGTATCGGCAAATTTTTGCACTGGTGTGTTTTTGGATCTTAAACACTTCTGTTCAGTGATAGTTGATTACAAGGCAGATAGTAGTACTTTTCTATATCTCATTCTATTTCTTCATGTTCACTAAGAACGTGATCCAGCACCTACTGAAGTCACCAAAAGTCTTAATAATTTCAATAAGGATTTAAACCACCACAACACACAGAGCATTTTTCCTCCCTATATCTACCAGAACTTTATCACTAAAACTAAGTTTCAGTATTCTCACTTCCCTCCACACACACCTTTCCAAGTCTTCCATGTCTCATTTTTTCTCTTTTCATTCTTGTTGCCACTGAAAACACATTTGACATGGGTTTTCATTAAAGTAGGTAAAATTATAAATGTTCCTTGTTTAGGTTCCATTCATCTAAATATAGTAAATTTTTATAAGAAGACAGAGTTCAGATGAACTCTTTGAATAGTTTGAGTTTTAGAACAAATCTGGAGATGTTACAAGAAGAGATTTTCTTTGGAAATTTAGAGCTGTTCTGTTTTTGGTTCTGAAATACTACAACAAACCCTGTTGGTGTTTCATCATTTGCAGTTCCATCTGGAACCCATAAGGAAAATTTGCATACATAAAAATAATATGCTATCTGAATATTTCAGACCTTCATTAAAGGTTTGGTCTAATTTCTGGTCTAATCACAGATGAAACTCAAGTGGTGTTGGGGGACACTTAGATTTGGACCGGTTTATATCTAATTTTCATCATCAGGATAACTGCCTTCTCTTGTGAAAAGGCAATAATTAAAAACTCTGCTGGTTTTTGTCAAGATTATCTTTATGGGAAAGTGATAAAAGAAGTAAATGGATTGGATTCAAACACCTGTGATGCCTTTTAATAGGCTTTGAAGGGCTACAAGGAATGAAAGGTAAGAATTCAAAGTCAAAAAGTTTGCATGCACCTACTGTCGATAATTTATATGATTTAACACAGAAACTTCCCTAGTAGAACATAAGACTGGTTATGGACTTCCAGACTGAGTCTCTATACGGCAGTGACAGCTATGCTTGAGCCATAAAGGAAATGAACTGGATTTTTATTACTGTGTTAAAAATTTCGAAATAGATTGGTTTCATTGTTTTTTAGAACATTACTTTATTGTGTTTCACTGCAGAAAAATTCACAATGGGACCTTTTGAAGACCCCTGGTGTCTGGAGAGCTTGGGCACAATTTAGAGGGCTTGCAGTTGAGCAGTCTGTGATTCCACAGAAGGAAACCTACTACTTCCATTACTTTGAGTTATTAGTGTTTGTTTCCTTTATTTTTCTAATACATACACAATGTGTGAAGCATTTGGTTTCTTTTCTCAAATTAGATTTAACAGTAAATGATAGCAGTTTCACCAGAAATGTCCCACATACCACAGAGGCTATAGCCATGTCTGCTATCAATAACATAAAGTAATATCTGAGACACTCCAGGGGCTACTAAAAGAGGAAACATCATCTACAGTATCAAGTTCTTAAACCAGAAAAATCTAAAATGGCAACATCATAAAATCTACCTCTGTGAGTAATGGCAGACATGGATACCCATATCAGTCCCAGCCTTAAATGTAATATATTACTTCCGCTCCTGCCATTCCCTGGTGACTGCTACTGCTCTCTGTGGGATGGAGCATGCAAGCTACCAAAAATTTATGTTTGCTGCTGTTGGCAGACTGTCTGTGAGAGCAACAGATAAAAAGGGAAATCAGGCATGTGCCATGCGCTCCTGTGGAAGTTTTCAAGGAGTTATTTTAACCTGCAAACAGTGATTCCACCTTCCCAGGTGCCCTTGCATAATAGGTAGGAGGCTCTGCAACTGGAATCGAACAATGACGAGGACGATGGTTCATCTAGCTTGAAGGTGTCGCCGAGGTTAAGGTGGCCTATGCCCTGTGTCAAAACCGCTTCCATAAAGCAAAAAAGGTGGGTCGTTGTCATAGAAGACTCTCTTCTGAGGGGAACAGAAGGCCCAATATGCAGACTGGACCCACTTCTTAGGGAAGTCTGCTGCCTCCCTGGGGCCCGGGTTAAAGGTGTGAAGAGAAAACTTCCAACCCTGGTACGACCCTTGGATTATTATCCATTATTGATTTTTTAGGTAGGCAGCGATGAAGTTGCAACAAGAAGTCTGAGGGCAATCAAGAGAGACTTCAGGGCCTTGGGACAGCTGGTTAAGGGATCAGGAGCACAAGCAGTGTTCTCCTCTATCCTTCCAGATGCAGGGAATGATGAGGGAAGAAACAGGAAGAGACAGCAGGTCAATGCCTGGCTCCGAGCCTGGTGTCACTGGCAGAATTTTGGGTTTTTTGATCATGGGTCTGTCTACATGACACCAGGTTTGCTGRCRACAGAYGGGGTACRCYTGTCTCAAAGGGGGRAAAGKATCTTTGTGCAGAAGTTAGCAGRGCTCACTGAAAGAGCTTTAAACTAGATTTGAAGAGGGAAAGGGATAAAACCAGGCTCGCTAGGRATAAGCCTGGAGGTGGCATGCCAGTGTTTGAGGGACAGTGTACTACCGAGGTCCTTCGGTCTGCCATCTCAATGGAGGTAAGGGATGGAGATCCATGTGATAGCAAAGGCACAAGGGTTATTGATGTGTTAGAATCCATGGAAGCACCTGAGAACAGTCACATAGGAATTAGGGCTTCTCCCCAAAAAAAGGTGGTGGGATCAATAGCCCAACTGAAGTGCATCTACACCAGTGCATGCAGTGTGGGCAACAAACAGAAGGAGTTGGAAGCCATTGTGCAGCTGGAAAACTATGATATAGGTGCAATTACAGAAACATGGTGGGATGACTCATACAACTGGAATGCTGCAATGGGTGGCTATATACTCTTCAGAAGGGACAGGCAAGGAAGGAGAGGTGGTGGGGTACCCCTGTATGTTAGGGAGTGTTTTGATTGTCTAGAGCTTGATGATGGTGACGATAGGGTTGACTGTTTATGGGTAAGAATCAGGGGAAAGGCCAGCAAGGCAGATATCATGGTGGGAGTCTGTTACAGACCACCCAACAAGGATGAAGAGATGGATGAAATATTCTATAAGCAGCTGGGAGAAGTCTCACAATCGCTAGCCCTTGTTCTCRTGRGGGACTTCAACTTATCAGATGTCTGCTGGAAATAYAATATAGCGGASAGCAAACAGTCTAGGAGGTTCCTGGAGTGTGTGGAAGATAAMTTCCTGACACTGCTGGTGAGTGAGCCAAGCAGGGAAGGCACCCCACTGGAGCAGTTGTTTATGAACAGAGAAGGCCTTGTGGGTGACATGATGGTTGGAGGCTGTCTTGGGCATAGCGATCATGAAATGATAGAGTTTTCAATTCTTGGAGAAGTAAGGGGTGGGGTGAGCAGAACTGCTACCTTGGGCTTCTGGAGGGCAGGCTTTGGCCTGTTTAGGAGCCTGGTTGAGAGAGTCCCTTGGGAGGCAGGCCTGAAGGGCAAAGGAGTCCAGGAAGGCTGGACATTCTTCAAGAAGGAAATCTTAAAGGCACAGGAGCAGGCCGTCCCCATGTGTGAAAGACAAGCCGTTGGGGAAGAAAACCAGCCTGGCTGAACAGAGAGCTTTGGCTGGAACTCCAGAAAAAAAAGAGAGTTTATGTCCTTTGGAAGAAGGGTCAGGTCACTCAGGAGCACTACAAAGAGGTTGTGAGGTTATGCAGGGAGAAAATTAGAAGGGCCAAAGCCCGACTAGAACTTAATCTGGCTACTGCCATAAAAGACAATAAAAAATGTTTCTATAAATACCTTAGCAACAAAAGGCAGTCTAAGAAGAATCTTCATGCCTTATTGGATGTGGGGGGAAACATAGTGACAAAGGATGAGGAAAAGGCTGAGGTACCTAATGCCTTCTTTGCCTCAGTCTTCAATAGTAAGACCTGTTGTTCTTGGGGTACCCAGACCCTGAGCTGGAAGACAGGGACAGGGAGCAGAACGATGCCCCTATAATGCAGGGGGAAATAGTTAGTGACCTCGTACACCACTTAGTCACACACAAGTCTATGGGGCCGGTTGGGATCCATGCAAGAGTACTGAGGSAGCTGGTGGAAGTGCTCACCAAGCCACTTTCAATCATTTATCAGCAGTCCTGGCTAACCGGGGAGGTCCCAGTTGACTGGAGATTAGCAAATGTGATGTCCATTTACAAGAAGGGCCGGAAGGAGGATCCGGGGAACTCCAGGCCTGTCAGTCTGACCTCGGTGCCGGGGAAGATTATGGAGCAGATCATGCTGAGAGCCATCACACAGCACGTACAAGACAACCAAGTGATCAGGCCCAGTCAGCATGGGTTTATGAAAGGCAGGTCCTGCTTGACTAACCTGATCTCCTTCTGTGACAAGATGACCCACTTTTAGAGGATGAGGGAAAGGCTGTGGATGCTGTTTACCTGGACTTTAATAAAGCCTTTGACACCATTTCCCACAGCATTCTCCTGGAGAAACTGGCGGCTCATGGCTTGGATGGGCGTACTCTTTGCTGGGTAAAAAACTGCCTGGATGGCCAGGCCCAAAGAGTTGTGGTGAATGGAGTTAAATCCAGTTGGCAGCCTGTCACAAGTGATGTTCCCCAGAGCTCACTTTTGGGGCCAGTTCTATTTAATACCTTTATCAATGATCTGGACAAGAGGATCGAGCGCATCCTCAGTAAGTTTGCAGATGACACCAAGTTGGGTGGGAGTGTTGATATGCCTGAGGGTAGGAAGGCTCTGCAGAGGAATCTGGACAGGCTCGATCCATGGGCTGAGGCCAATTGTATGAGGTTCAACAAGACCAAGTACCGCGTCCTGCACTTGGTTCATAACAACCCCAGGCAATGCTACAGGCTTGGGGGAGAGTGGCTGGAAAGCTGCCCAGCAGAAAAGGACCTGGGGGTGCTGGTCGACAGCCGGCTAGACATGAGCCGGCAGTGTGCACAGGTGGTCAAGAAGGCCAACAGCAACCTGGCCTGTGTCAGAAATAGTGTGGCCAGCAGGAGTCGGGAGGTGATCGTGCCCCTGTACTCGGCACTGGTGAGGCCACACCTTGAATACTGTGTTCAGTTTTGGGCCCCTCACTACAAGAAGGACATTGAGGTGCTGGTGTGTGTCCAGAGAAGAGCAACGAAGCTGGTGAAGGGTCTGGAGCACAAGTCTTATGAGGAGCGGCTGAGGGAACTGGGACAGTTTAGCCTGGAGAAGAGGAAGCTGAGGGGAGACCTTATTGCTCTCTACAACTACCTGAAAGGTGGTTGTAGTGAGGTGGGTGTTGGTCTCTTTTCCCAAGTGACAAGTGATAGAATGAGAGGAAATGGCCTCACATTGTGCCGGGGAATGTTTAGATAGGATTAGAGATTGCTCTCTATAACTACCTGAAAGGAGGCTGTAGCAAGGTCGGTGTTGGTCTCTTCTCCCAAGTAACTAGCGATAGGACAAGAAGAAATGGCTTCAAGTTGCACCAGGGTGGGTTTAGATTGGAGATTAGGAAAAATTTCTTCACTGAAAGGGTTGTGAAACATTGGAACAGGCTGCCCAGGGAAGTGGTGGAGTCACCATCACTGGAGGCATTCAAAAAACCTGTAGACGTGGCACTTCAGGACATGGTTGACAGTTGGACTTGATGGTCTTAGATGTCTTTTCCAACCTTAATGATTCTATGGTTCTATTCTATGATTCTATTCTATGATTCTAAGATATTAGGAAAAATTTCTTCACCGAAAGGGTTGTCAAGTATTGGAACAAGCTGCCAAGGAAAGTGGTTGAGTCACCATCCCTGCATGTATTTAAAAGACATGTAGATGTGGTGCTTAAGGACATGATTCAGTGGTGGACTCGGCAGTGTTAGGTTTGCGGTTGGACTCAACGATCTTAAAGGTCTTTCCAACCTAAATGTTTCTATGATTCCCTGCTCTGAGGAAAAAGTGTGGGATGACATTTGCCTGTTAAGGAAATACTGTTGGAGGTTGGGCCTGATGAAGTTCTTTGGGGATAAAGAAAAAAAATCAGTTTCTTCCAAGGTTCAAGGTGATAGCAGATAAGTGTGGAGAGGAGAAATTCATGAGAACATTCATGCAAATTAGTGAAAAATTACCTTTGAATTAAAATTAATATTTTTTATCAGCTTGAATTGTTTCAAGTAAAACCACAGAATCTGAAGGTTAATGTATTTATCCTCACTTCTGACTATTTTTGTCATTTCCTGCAACATCACAAATAAAAAAGTTAACAATGAAAGAAAGAAAACAAAAACAAAGCAAAATAAAAAAATCCAGAAAACTGAAAGCAAACAAACAAGCCTCCCAGGGGAGCATGAGAACTCATCAACCTTTATAGAGAATTTTGAGAAAAAAATAAAATTGCTTCAGGAAAAATGCTTTATGATGTTATTTTTAACACTCTTAAATTGGAATATCTTCTGGAATAGTATTGCAGGCATATTATATTCTTGTCAGCTGAAACCTTACTATTATTAAATGTGGCAAGTATTTACCTTGCAGGTGCATAGAGACTAGAAAAATAAGGACCAGACTAATGGAGTCAGTATGGACTATTAAAATCTGTAACACCTCCCACACACATTGCAGCTAACCTCGTAGAGGTGAAAATTGTATTTCCTTATACAAATATTTGTTGCTAGAGAAATAAAACTGGGAGAGATCTGTGAATTAGATTGCCGTCATCCACAGGTTTTAAAATAAAAGTACTGCTGAATAATGAGCAAGTTCTTTCAAGTCCTCATTTGAAAACCCTGAGCGTCTATGATGCAAAAAATTAAAAGGACAGCTATTTAAAAATGATCCCACAAAAGTGTACAAACAGACACTTTAGGTGCTGAATACCCTTCCCAGTGAAGAGACTCGGCTGGCTTGCAAGCATGTATATGCAGAGGAGTAGCCAGTGAGAATTAGACATGTGTAATCAAGATTAAGCAGGTTTTCTGGAGCTACATAATTGTGGTGGACACATATTTTCATGTGATTCCAATTTCCTTTTCTGATCTGGTGTTTCCCAGGGGGTACGTGACCCCTTGCTTATTGCTTTTTCCGGAGTAAGGCTCTCCTTCTTGCTTGTAAACTTTGAAGGGAAAAAGGTCTTTTGATATGGGTCTTCCACATCCTTTAGATATACTTGGTTTATTGGGTGTTCTATACTGAAGACCCATACCAGTAATAATCAGAAATCATCCAATCTGGACCGGAGAATCTCTCTAGTGAAAGCCAGTACAGCTCCATTGACAGGCGTAGTTGTGACAAATCATTGTCATCTCCACTGGTCTTTGGTGTTACATCACTGTCATGAGGACTTCAATTCTTCTCTTTTCAGCATATTGACAAGATTTATTCCCCTTTAATGAGACTCAAGCTAGTTACGCTACTTTAACTAATAACTGAGCGTTTTCTTACTGACCTTAAGAAAACTGATGCAGATTAAACAAGGGGAACATAAATCAAATTGTAGATGAAACCCTTCTGCCAGTTAGATCAACAGGTTTGCTGTCAACTATAGCAGAGATATCCTGCTTTAAAAACAAAAAATCTTACGGAAACAAGTCAAGTAAAAATACGTCCTAATCTTCTTTTTTTGCATCATTGGAATATTAACCAAAGGCACCAGAGGGCCTTATGACATATGATTGACAAAGTTTTTCTCTTTCTGACTGCGCTTTTAGAAAAAAAACAACTAACCGAATGTGTTAAGTCTGTTGCGTTTTGGCAAAATTTACAATATGATCTGAAGGAGCATTTATAAAATAGCCAAGGGGATTTGCTGACCAAGGTCTGTATTCCAGCCTCGATTCTTTTGCAGTTCTGATCAGGACAGAGAAACAGACACAGGGATCTAGGAGCCGTCATACCAAAGCTGTTTTCAGTGTGTTGCAATTATAAATTCAAAGTGTGATGCAATTACAGGGGCTCAGTAGATTATATTTAATCAATTGTATATCATGATATGAATAGAGAACAAGCTTTAAAAATCTGCTAACTAAAACCCTAGAAGATCTAGGCAATCTGCAGAAATATTTATAACCAAAAATACAGACAGAATGCCTATCAACTTGATGTAATCAAAACCTCATGAACGGAAATCCACAGGAAATTGACTAACTCACACCAGAAACATGATAAGACACACTGAAAGGTGTGATTATTTTGATTAAAGGGCCTTAGCAACCCCTTTCTTCTTTCTCTACAGCATTGGGGTCTACTTACTCATTTGGGTACCACTTGGTACCACATCTGCAAGGCGCACAACCCTATCTCTTTTGCAGCATTGTATGTGTGAAACTGCTATAGAAAGGGAGATAATGCAAGAAGATGACCCTCCTTGCAGCTCAGAAGGCAGGGTGGTACCCGCCTTGTGGTGGTTAACAAGCTCCAAAACCTACCATCTCTGCTGCTGCTATCCACACAGTAGGCTGATCCAACAACAGTTCAGGGACAATGACCCATCTGTCAGTAAGACCTGTTCCTGTTTCCATTAAGTAAAATTTTATGGTCTTGGGACAGCAAAAAGAGCCATAGAGCAGATTTCCAGGTGTTCTGACTCTTCTCCTTTCCAATGGTGCCCTCAGTGGATTGGAATTGATGTAGATCGTGTTACATTTCTTTCATTGAAATTAGAGTGTGACACTAACTAAAGGACCACATGGAGGTGGTAACATAGTGCTTTCACTGAAGGAAGTCCATGAAAAACATATGGCTGACGAAAGAGGGCTTAGTACAATGAAAATTCAAAATTATATGACAATGAAGTATATTTAATGAAGAAAGTCTCTAAGAAGTTTCTTAGAACTAGGAAGCAACACACTTCCATTGCTTTAACATACTCCAACAATAAAATTCTGCATTAGACCAAAAAATAGAACTTAATTTAAGATATTAACAGAAACCTGGTTCTTGACAGTCAGCTGTGATTAAATAGATGTTAGGGAGCAAAGTCTTTGACAAATACCTCTGACAGCTAATTATTATTTTCCTTAAAAGTTTCCTTTTTCAAAACAAGGTCAATGCAGGAAGAGATGTGAAAATGAATAAAAAGAATGAGCTGTCATTTTACAAAGTCTTTGCTATAAAATTAACAATACCCATTTATGTCAAGGTTATAACAGCATGTAATGGGTTTGCATGACAAGGTTTTGGTAGCGGGGGGGCTACACAGATGGATTCTGTGAGAAGCTGCTAGAAGCTTCCCCTATGTCCCATAGGGCCAATGCCAGCCGGCTCCAAGACAGACCTGCAGCTGGCCAAGGCTGAGACCATCAGCGACGGTGGTAGCACCTCTGTGATAACATATTTAAGAAGGGGGAAAAAGAACTTGCACAACAGCAATTGCAGCCAGAGAGAGGAGTGAGAATATGTGAGAGAAACAACCCTGCAGACACCAAGGTCGGTGAAGGAGGGGGAGGAGGTGCAGGCACCAGAGCAGAGATTCCCTTGCAGCCCATGATGAAGACCATGGTGAGGCAGGCTGTCCCCCTGCAGCCCATGGAGGCTAACGGTGGAGCAGGTATCCACCTGCAGGCCGTGGAGGACCCCAGGCTGGAGCAGGTGGATGCCCTTGAAGGAGGCTGTGACCCTATGGGAACCCTGCGCTGGAGCAAGCTCCTGGCAGGACCTGTGACCCCGTGGAGAGAGGAGCCCATGCTGGAGCAGGTTTGCTGGCAGGACTTGTGACCCTGTAGGGGACCCACACTGCAGCAGTCTGTTCCTGAAGGACTGCACCCCGTGGAAGGAACCCACGCTGGAGCAGTTCGTGAAGAACTGCAGCCCATGGGAAGGACGCACATTGGAGAAGTTCATGGAGAACTGTCTCCCGTGGGAGGGACCCAATGYTGGAGCAGGGGAAGAGTGTGAGGAATCCTTCCCCTGAGGAGGAAGGAGTGGCAGAGACAACGTGTGATGGACTGACCACAACCCCCTTTGCCCATCCCCCTGAGCCGCTCGGGGGGAGGAGGTAGAGAATTCTGGAGTAAAGTTAAGCCTGGGAAGAAGGGAGGGGTGGGGAGAAGGTGTTCTTAAGATTTAGTTTTTATTTCTCATTATACTACTCTGTCTTGATTGGTAATAAATTGTATTAATTTTTTTTTTTTCAAGTCGAGTCTGTTCTGCCCATGATGATAATTGGAGAGTGATCTCTTCCTGTCCTTATCTCGATGCACGAGCCTTTTGCTATATTTTCTCCCCCCTGTCCAGCTGAGGAGGGGAGTGATAGACCGGCTTTGGTGGGCACCTGGCATCCAGCCAGGATCAACCCACCACACAGCACAAATGTAACACTTTACGTAAGCATCTTGGTTCATTTCATGTTAAACTTTACAGCATAAGGATCCACCCCCAATTCCTAGACCACAAACTGCAATCATGAGTAGCATTTATATACTTTAGAATGCGGAATGAATAGGACTAATATGGTAACACACAGGGTGATAGGACAGAAGTATGTTAGACACTGGTTATTTATGTTGTTGACATTGTATACGTTAAAAATATTAAAATTTTCTTGTCAGCCCAATGGATAGTCGTATTTTAAATGATACAAAGCAAAGGAATAAATATTTTAATTTTCCATAGGTCTTTAAAATTATACATGCACATATACACACACGTGCAATTCCTTCAAAATGCTTGGTTTTAATTCTTTATTCTACAAAACCACTAACTATTTTCATATATAGCTCTGTGTATGTATAACTGAATAAATCAGGCCAACTTTTACCCATAGATTGTATCCACTCTTCATCAGCACCCTGAAGAAAAGAACAATGCTATTATTAAGATGTAGAATTGGAATTATGTATTTTTGTGAATTTTTGTGCTACTGTAAATGCCGTAAAGGGAAATGTAATTATTAGTCCTATTAACATAAAAGATTTTGTATGAATGCCAGCAAACAAGATTTGGCAAGAATTCTCCTTCTCATGAATTGAAACTATGTCTCTTCTTCCCATTAACGCTTTCGATTTAACAAGTGAATATGTGCTATACTTTCTGACAGTGTCATGCAAGAAACTAACAAAAGGCAAAATTTCAACCCATCAGTGAAAAAAAGGTTGTTACTTTCAAAATAATTTTTAAAAAACATGGCAAAGTAGCAATTAAGCACTTTGAATCCTTTAAAATTGCATGCCTGACATACTTCTTCTGCTGCTGCAAAACAAAATGATAAATAATTTATTTCAAACTAAGCATGATAAAAAATTGATTAGTTTCACTAAATATTATGGCATCATATTATACAGAAATGTCAGAATGAATAGTTAAATACATACTATTTATGAATAAAGATAGTAGCTGCTGACCCACTGAACTAGCACATCTACAAAGAGCTGAAATCTTTTGACATTGAAATTTTGTCTGTGATATTCAGGGTGGCATCACCTCATTTACCTTAAGGTGTCTCCACCACAGGTGTAACATTTAAACTAGAGTATCTAGACCTTCATTTTATTCTGTCGAGACCTACTCAATGACATCTCTGGCCCCCAGAGGTTTATTCATTCCACTGTGATGCAAAATATACATTTGGTCAGATAATTGCATCCTAACATCAGCTGACTAGCTAATCTGCTGTAATGGAGACCTAGACGTGTTACTGACATGTAGAGGTCTATTTTGTAAATGCCTAAAGCTAATGGACCTACCACCCTTAATGTAGGTATCACAAAATCCTCCAAGAAGGGAAAAGTGGAGTGCAGAGGAGACCAGTCTTTTTTCCTTTGTGGCAGTAGCCAAGCATCATTATATACTATTAGTCATCATGAAAGTGACAATTGAAAAAAATAAAAATACAGATGTCACTTTGTTTTAGTACTATATACATCAACCTATTAAAGTAGGTCAACACCAGCATTCACACTTTAGACGGATGAGAATAAAATGAACTCTGGATCTTGACTAACAAAAAATAGTTTCAACAGAGAGAGCATAAGGAGAAGTTTCAGTGTAAGGTTGTATAAAATAATTATTATCTAAAACTCTTTTCAAGTCATTTTTCTTGGAGAGCTTTGAATGGTGAACTTTATGCTCTTTTAAGTAGTGACAATGTTAAATTCAGGATAATACTTCACATCTCAGATAAAACACAACTGATCTTGTCAACCATAATAATATGAGGCCAGGAGTATAGAGGTCTGTCTCAGGAATAGCAAGCAATTGGCTTTTGTGTTTGCTGCTTTGTGCTTAAAATAAAGGAGAATGCTAGATTATAACATTACATTTTTAAACAAATGCAAAAATGGTCCAACTTAAAAGGAGAGCAAATATAATGGATTAGGATTGTATCAAATGAATGGTTATCCTGCAGGAAGAATTATACTAAAAATTGCATAGTATTTCTCTCTCTAAATATCTTTGTTCTTAGAAAATCTATAGCTTTAAATATAAAGAAATCAGTAACAAAGAAAGGAGAATATGAAAAAAGGAAACCATACTAAAAAGCATTACTAACATATTTAGGAAACAAGGTATTTAATACTGGAACATACTCACATATTGTACATATTTTATGTGGAATTAAATATATATAAGTATATTTGTTTATGTGTGTGCATACTTATTCTCCTTTGGGATGAACCCAAAAAATGTCATCCTTTTGTTTTAAATTGTGTGAAAGATGGATAATAAACAAGAAAGGAAATATGTACATTCGTGGAAGTAAATTAAGCAGTGACTAGAACATACCTAGGCACTAAGTTATACTTCTTTTTGCTGAGACAATAGTTTTCCCAATGGAGAAGAAACATCTGGTACTTAAGTAGCAGGGTTCTTGATGTTAGCGTACTTCTTCAGACATCTCTAAATAACAGAAAATGAGCAGAAGTGAGAGACTATTCAGTATGAATATGTACTGTGTGCAGTGAAAACTTAACACAAATGAAATAGAAGCACCCCTGCTACAGAGAAACCGAAGAAAACTCGATTGAAGAAGTAATTGCAGGCTTTAATGTTCGCATTTGCATTTTGTCTACTCAAACAAAATATCCTCCTGGCATCCTATTCAGTCTCTGGCTGGAAAAATATTGATGATTTTGGGGTAGAAGCTGGGTTCCATAGTTTGAAAGCATAATTTGCTTCCTGAGGAAAGAGGACTTGTAAATGCAATTACATAGGACAGATCTATGGTTGTGCTGCTTTGGTGCTCATCTCTGGTGTGAGCAGAGCATGAGAGAGGGAGAGGGACAAATATATTTCTTAGTCCTGAAAATTGTCTCCAATTATGGTTATTAAAGATTGCTTATAAAGAATCATTTGTGAACTGTATTTTTCCATCTATACCATTTAATTAAACAATAAGATTGTTGTACTATTACTCTGTTCTGTCCTATCTTATTCTAGGAACAGTATCAAAATAGGGAGATTTTTTGGTCTGAGATGGTTAGGAAAGGAGAAAAATCCCAGTATAGTGAAATGATGCAATTCCCTCACAGCTGTAGGCTACAGCTACTTTAGTAAATCGCAAGTCCCTCAGACCGTTGACTGACAGAAAGGCCAATGATCCCTGGAATAGTCCAGATCTACACTGATAAACCTCTGTAGCCCCCAAAACAGGGTAGCCATAACCAAACTGACTGTTGTGAGTGGGCTCTGGTCCGCACCAGCTACGAACCACATCTGGTAATTSTTTAGGAGACCATTAGAGGGCAGTGTCTTCCAAGGACTAGAACGGACCCAGCTTCCCAGGTTTGGGGAGGAAACTATTCCAGGGGCAATTCACACAGGCATACCTGRAGACAGCTTTCAGTACTTGGGAGTCTGCTCTATTTGCTTTGTCACAGTCCCCCAATCTGCTGTTGCTGTCTTTTTGACCTTTCTCCTATCATCTGGCTTTCACATACTCTTTGCATATCCGCTCTCCTCCTCTTCAGCTCTTCTGCAATTTTTTTACTTTTCTTGTTGCCTCTTCACCCTCTCTACGTGACTGTAACATTGCTTCTGCTGCTACTGTTTATCATCACTTGCCACCGATTTTTGTTGATTGTTCTTGGCAGAATTGCACCACCATGTTGGAACCTGGATGATCCTGTCCTGAGACACTCCTGTGTCTACACAAGTAGTCATTAGTCCAAAAGGAAGAAATGCTCCACCTGGCCTTGTGTGAAACTGCTTAGGTTTGATCTATTAGCTGAGACTATTTGGGGCAATTTCATGTTGCATCACACTTCATGTCATGGCTAGCAGGGATGCACCTCATTGGAAACCCCTGTCCTGGAAGATTATTAAAAAATTAACATTAGAGTTCCAAGCAGTCTAAATAAGCTGGATATCTGAGAAAACCTAACAAACTGGGTGCTTTAACAGTCATAGAAAAAAAAAAAAACCTCCTTTCTGTGTCACATAGTTTTTGCATGAGATAGGCCCCTAAAGCTGTAAGCAGAGGGTCGATGAGCACGTCATGCAGTACAGTTGTAGTTATTATCTGAAACTTCACATGCTGTAACCAGCTGGTATTTTCTTGAGATGGTCTGTGAGGTCTCTAAATTCCATCTAAATGGACCTTTGTGATCCTCATTCTTTTTCTGAATGCGGTTATATTACTGTGGTGCAACAAATTATCCTATACCATAAAGAACCAATGCTCACAGTCAGCAGCAAAGCACAAGGTAAAATATCTGAACTTTGAATTCAGTTCTTTTCTCAGCCCTAGGTCTTATTTGTGGACTTATCCAGCAGCCTGATTCATCAGGATCTAAGTTTTTCTTTTTGATTTCAATAGATTTTGTTCTGTGTTTAAACTGTTAGATCTGCCATTTCATGCTATGGACTTATGTGAGTTAGAAATGGTAGCAGAGAAAAACAACAACCAAATCTTCAAAAAAGAACCATCAGATTGTACCAGTGAACCTAAACTACGCTGGGGTCGCGTTGAAATACACTGTCTTCTTTGCTCTGCCTTCAACAAAAATGAAGGCTTAAAATGAAAATGTGTTCTTCAGATAACATACAGAATAATTTACATGCAATGACATGGTTTTTCTTATCCACATAAGCCCATCTGTGCAATAGACAATATGACAGAAGTAGAAATTGGAAGGCAAGGGGGACAAGATCTGCCACATCGATGTTCATATAGTAGGCCAACTAAAGTAGCACATGAGCAATACAAAATTCTGCCTACTAGCTGCCTAGAAAGGACTAATTAATTTGCATGAGTGACCAAAATCTCGTTATTCTTCGCAACACTATGGTGAGGGCAGCTGAATATGTTCTGTGCCTTGGCTGGTCCATTTCTGTATTGCTTTTGAAATAGTGTTGCAGTTGTGTGCTGGTCTTGTTTAAACTGTACTGTAAACTGGGCCCCTGGTTTCTTTAACACAGTTTATCCCATAGCATGCCAATATGGACACAGGAAAATAAAGTTAGAGAGGACCCCTCCAAAGCAGCTTTCTTCAACTAATCGCAATTACATCCTAAAAAGCCATAAGAAATCTGTTTACTGAGCTTCTTATATCCCAGACTGGCACCAAACTGTAGTGTCTGTAGTTATCCAGGTGCATATCCTTAGAGAAAGCTCGAGGAACTCTCCTTTGTTAAATCACAAAGGTTTGTGGTATCATTTTGTACCTGGCAAACTCCATAAATCCAACCCGTCTCTTTCCTCTGATATTTACCTTTCGAACCCGTTGTGGGAACAGTCCCTGAGATTCACTCATCACAGGACTAGCGCATGGATCCTTTCTTACGTGATATAACAGTGGCTGGAAATGGGAGAAGGCAGACAGGATGGTAAATTTGCATAAAAGCTTTTGGCTTTAATCTTCCATTTGGTTCTGCAGGTCAAAATACATACCATTTTTTCCTCTGTGTTACAAAATGTTCTCTGACGGCTAGGGTACATGTAATTGCATTCCCCAAAGTAACACTGCATGGTAGCAGTCATTCACCAATTCATAGAAAAGAGCATACAGTTGTTGGGACTGGATGTCATTCTGATAAAACTGCTGGTTTTGTTTGTTGAGGTTTTTTCCTCACATATACAGTAGGTATGGCCATATCTTACCTGTTTAGAAACTCAGACCAAGGACTGCTGAAGTTACAGGATCGTCCACTGTTCCAACTGTAGTAGCAGTTTATACTTTGATTTTTACTTGAAATAAGCATTTGTTTTTGAGTTTGAAAACGGAATAAAAAGCTGTGGTTTTTTTTTTTTTCCTGCTGTGACTAGTTACCATGCCAAGCATCTATTCACAATCCCCTATACTTTACTCTGATATCAAATGGAGACCTTACATCTAAACTACCTGATTTCCTAGGAAACTTGTTTCATCACATAATTTGAGTGCTTTCAAATCCCCATGCAAGATTTACAGTTTGTACAATTTAGATTTTTGAAGAGTCTTGTGACCTTGAGACAGATCTGTATTGCTTTGTGTTGTTGTACTGCAATTCCAGGCAACTTTAAAATGCCTTAAATTCTGAGATAAAAAAAGTATTATATTTATTAATGCTATAGTGTTTTATGTATTTACAGTTAAATATAGTGCAAACAGGTTTGATTTTTTCCCAGGTAACTTAATATTTGTTTGTTTAGCTTAAATGTTGTTCTCACCAACTCTGTTTTAGCAAAACAAATGTAACCTGATAACTGAACAAAAAAATGGTGAGACAATAATGTGGACTTTGTTGTTATTTTCTCTGTAATGAATTGCATTCCTCAGCACCAGAACAATACACTGTCTAAAAACCAGAAGTGTATCTTTCTTCTAAAAAACTCACAGAATCCAGAAACTTAATGTGAAATATCAAATAGTAAGCCATATGTTTTGCTTATACCTACACCTTTTTTTCTCTTTTTTTGAAAGTAATAGCAGATGAGATCACATTGAATAATACCTTATGCCTGAGAAACCCATCTATTAGTTTATTTATGGATGAGTATGCCTACCTACCTATCACTCAGTTATTTCCTTATTAACCATTGTGTGATAATACTTCCCATTTATTTCATTTTTAAATAATAAAAATTAAAAGTTAATAGTCTCATCCTCAAAAACAGAGAAATGTGGTTCTGTATAATTGCCTAAAGATCTTAGGAAAAATAAGGATCATGATTTACTCTGAAGTAATTTTGGATGTAGGAGTTTAGAATCTGAACAAAGTTCTGCTCAAACAGGAGATTCAGATAAAATATCTTGTTTTGTTCCAGTTTCTCATTCTGAACATTGACTTGGGACCAACTATTTCAAGTTACAAAAATCAACCTTAAATGCATGCAAGAAGCAAACACAATCCCCTGTATATATATTGAAATACTAAGAGTTTCTCTTAAGTAAGAGCATACTCATGGAATTAATCATAGATAATTAACCCGAGACAGTTATTCAGTTAATTGCAAGTGTATACAAACCTTGAGAAGTGGACTCCACTTCAAGGCTTTCCAAAAATCTCCTTGTGCTTTGTCTACCATTTCATAAAGTCTGTCTTGAAAACTGCAAGGCCAATTTTTTTTTGTTTGTTTAGTTGAAAAGATTGTCCCAGCAATATTGATTTAGACCACACTTCATGCTGATCATAGACAAGTTTTGGTCAGTATATTTATTATAGATGCAGGTAAAAAAACTCACCGTCAAAAGAGGTACCCTTAAAAGCTATGTGAAAATTATTCTTTGACTGAAGCAAAGGCAAGAAGAAAAATTGCTATTGAAATCTTTCAGTAGCATTTCAATTTCCGAAGACTGACTTATTTGGGAAAAAAAAGTCATCTTTGTTTTACCTCTGTTAGCAGTTAAACAGTATACATAACTGCTCCTTTAATTCATTTCCATTTTGTGTAAATTTTTGAGCTCTTGAGATGTCATATTTTATAATGCATTATCTAGTCTCATACTAAAAACTTAATGCCTAACCTTATCAGATTCCCTAAGAAAGACAGGTACAACCAGCTTTCCTTTTGGGCTTTAGGAAATGTACATATATTGCCTTGATGTCAAAACTCTGACTGAATGAATCATCAGCTGCCCACAATCTACATTTATCCAAAACATCCAGAGTTTCAGAAAAAACATTATGCTCTCTCATATTATAGTACAAGGTGAACCCAGCAAAAGACTCCAGCTAAAATTAAATCTCTCTGGAGACATGGCACTTTATGCTATATTATTTTTGTAGTTACTTCTTGATGGTAAGACCTCCACATTCTGTAAGTCCTCTGTTGTCTGGATGGCAGTACCAACTGATATGAGACAAGAAAATATGCCTGATTGTTTTGCAGAGGAAAATAAAAGTTTACTTTTTTTTGCAGATATCCTAGCCATGCCAAGAATTTTGCTTGCCTGTTTTTTTTATTAAATATTTCTTATTTCATTGTGGCTGCAAAAATGAAATTGTAGGTAATCCCTGTTAGTTAAGAGATAGAGAAAGAACAGGATAGATATCATGATGCACAGACAAAAATTTCCTAATTTAATAGGAAGAATGCTGTTGGCCAGGATTTTCCATGCAATATTTTCAGTACTTAATTATTACTATGAAGTTCAATGCATTATTTAAATTGAACATATGAGCTTCAGCTCCTAAACTCTGTGGCAGTCTTTTTTTAACTACAGTTTATAGGACTCTTAACTTCCTAGAGCATCAGAAATCTTTTTTGGGGGGTTTCTTTCTGTGTAAATCTCCACTGAATTTAGTTGGTTTTAAATGGATATGTGGAAGACATATTTCTTTTCTAGAATTTCAGACCTTACTGAAGGATGGAAATTCCAATTCCTAGATACATTTTTTAAGTTGCAGTCTTCTTATATGACTTGCTTTTCTATCTAAACTTGCCTTGGTCAGTGGCTTTTTTGTCCCTCCTAATGTTAACCTCACATTGTTCCTGGATAATATTTCACATTAACCTTTTACACATATAGACAGAAACAAAAACATGCACTAAGTGACCTTGAAGTTTCCCATGATTCTTTCACTGGCCCATTTGTTCACTGCACGAACGTACCTTAAACATTTCCCATTCTTGTTTCAATGAACCCATATGAGGAGAGTAGCTACTTTTTTCAGAACAAAAGTATTTCTTTTTGTCATTTAGTATTTCTTTTTTCCTAATTACTGATGAATACTCAATGGAAGATATGTCATTTTTGAGCCTTACTGCTGTTGTTATAAATGTTTCTGCCCCTTGGCTGCCACTGAAAGCAGATGGTAGGCTGACAAGATCTATTTCAGTTCTGAGTGCCTTGAAGGAAGTAAAAGCAGTAAAGGAAGGTAATTTGAAGTGTGGTGAGTGTAAATCATACCTTCATTAGCATAATTGTAAAACTAGGCTTTGATCCTGGAAGAGAAACTTCTCACACAGGGATCTGTACTTGATATCATAATATGTGGTGGTACTCTCAAAAGCCTCCAGTGCCAAAGACCCCAAATGTTCCATGCCTTACTCCTTCCTGAGACTAAAGAATACAGGTTTGCTGGGTCAAACCTACATTCTCTTCATCCCAGTATCCTTGACAGTGGCCAAAAGATGATGTTGAGGGAAAAGTGTAAGAACAGGGGAATAATTTGTGATTTTTTTCCCAATACTTCACCAATCTTCACTTATTTTCATCTCTGCCAACTATGGTTTATGTATTTCTTAATACTGGTGTATTTTTCTTCCATGGGGCTGATAGGAACCACTGCAATCTGCCGTTGTGATCATACACCTCTTGGAAGATGACCTCTATCACTTCTTTTTAGGTCTGTCATATAGACAGTGAACAGTAAGTGTACAGGATCTGAAATTCTCTGTGAAGATACCCAGCTATCACCTTTGGCTACAAAGAGAACCAACTTTGGCTGGGTTTCAAGTGTAGGCACTTTAATTAGTTATCTGAGGATATGAATTTTGAAGTTGACATTTGCTTTTAGAAGATAGATTACTACCAAGTGTTGAGTAAGCTGACAGGGAGCAGTCTACAAAAGAGATAGGAATAATATTATTTACTGTTATAACAGTAGGATATATGTCCCAGAAAGGCTTTACCAAGATATCAAACTTTTTCCCAAGGATATTACTGGCAGCAATAAAATCCAGGTTCAAATTTGAAGGTGCCACCACTAACAAACTAGTTTAAGCCTGAAATCCGAAAACCAGAAAAATTAACCTAAACTTTCCAACGTTCAATAAGCAGCTTTTTGCCATTTTCCGACATTATTCAATTAGCTTAAAAACTGATATTTTCATTAATGGGAGAAAAATCCAACAAGGTAAATAAACAGGATAGCACACAGTACCTAATTCCTCACATAATTATGAATTTATAACATTGCACTCTAAGTTTAGGATTGTCAGTTCCTGCTGGGTAGCAAAGCCCAGTTTGAACCACACTGCTGTTATGATATGAGTTACTTCTGCTCACTGTTCCTTACGCTTACTCCAGTCATTCTATTCCTCTAGCCATTCCCTGTTCTGCCTTTTGACGCTAACGATGCCAGGTAGCCCAGCAGAGAGAGAAACAGATTTTTATTTTGCATCTGAGCACATGTGGGATTCTTCTGAATACAAAATATAGTCTTCTGCCAAATATAAGATTCTGGTTTTGATCAAATGAAACACATAGACAGGAGTCTTTCTAAGTTCTCACCACTGAACCTCAGTGTTAAAGGCTGTTACTTGAAGGTACACGGACACTTATCCCACACACATTTAGACGTGGTTACTGGACTAGATTCCTGGACAAAATTACAATTAGAAATTTTCTTCTGTTTCATGATAAGACTCCTTTTTTCACAGCAATAGTACAAAACAAAGCCTATAAAACTGACACAGTCCTATCTATTGCTCCCCTCACCTTTCTTCTCTAGTCATGAACAGCACACTCTGTCTTTTTTGGGTTTCCCTTTGGAATTCTTGTTGAAGAGAGCAAAGGAAGCCTGGAAGTTTTGTTTTTATACTAGACCACAGCTGCCAGGCCAATACAACAATACTCTGCTGCTATTTACTTGTTACTCTCTAGATCAGAACACAAACGTGTTTTATTCATTTATTTTTGACAGTTTGAAAATTGTGTACATTTATGATTAAGAAAAAAGGTTAATAATATTTGGGAAAAAAAATAAGCATTATCATTATTAGTTACTCGTAAATTGAGCAAAAGTAGCAACCTACTTGTATTGCACTATGTCTGTATCACAATTGTTGCCCTAAAACAGGCAGAATCTAACCCAAGACCAAACATGTGCTGGTGAAATAATCAATGTAATTATCTGACAAAAATAGGGAAAGAAGCTGTTCCTTGATTTTCATATCAAAATATTTTCTACCTAGATATATAACTGATAAGAGTTATAAAATAGCTAGAACTATTTATTTTTGCATTTTGTTTACTAAACATGAAATAAGGCAAAGTTATTTTAATTAGAATAAGAGAATATGCAAAAATTACTAAAAATAATATTGAAGAGGAACCAAGCATTTTATAGAAGATAAAAAAGTGATATGTTTAAGAAGATAAAAAAACTAATATGTTTAAGAATATTTAACACGTATGTTATTTTTTATTATGTAAGTATACATGTACATTTATAAGCCAATTTTATGTTGCTTGCCAGCTTGAACAGTAACCTAGAGACCTTGCCAAAAGCTGGAAGAAACCCAGTTTAAAGAACTTGTTCAGTTGCTGCAATAGCTTTATATCCTACAGAAGAAAAAATATTTTACATATTATTAATTAAGTTAAAAGGTCAAAAAATCTAAGACTACAGCTAATAAGATCGGTTGAAAAAGAAAGGTCAAAAATGTGTAGCACCGGAGCACCCATATGCACGTAAAATGGAAGTTTTTTTACTCTAGTAAAATGCCCTGAAATTAGGGCCTCTGACATGTCTATAATCCGCAAAGAGAAGAGTCTCAAGTTAGAACAAGCTTACTCCTGACCAAGGTGTTATGTCCATGTGATACCGAGTAGAAAGGAGCCCCAAATACCGCTCCGGAACACCTCAAGTCGAACTCACTTAAATGTGCATGTTTCATACTTCACTGCACACTACAAGCATGACGTGGATCAGTTTTCAAAGTGTGGGTGGGTGGCCTTGTCTGAGGAAAGAAAAACCTTGTTAGAAAAGTTTTGCTGTTAGTTGTTGGAATTAGGGAGTTGGATTGAGAGGCATATGAAAATTGAAATTTGGTTATAATTAAGTTCTCAAATATAAATATGTCCTGTTGAAACCCAGCTTTTTATAGGGACCTGGATGCAACTGAACTAGAACCAACATTTCTTTGAAGACGGTTTCACTTGAAAGTCACTTTATTTTCTTTTGTTGTAGTCATTACATGAGTCAGCTATTGAAAAGCTCCAATAAACCATGATAGAGTTAGGAATACATTAGAGAAAATGACTTGAGTGACAGAATGCATTGCTTCAACTGGTCAAAGTACTAGTTAATTAAATAAAACTTGGCAGTCTGGGAAAAATATATAGAGAAAGCAGCAAAGTTCTTGAGACTGGAACAGAGCTAGTTTGGCCAATAAATTTTATGTGATTATAAATGTGCTCAGATTTACATGTCAGGTAGTTTTTGTTGAGAAATAAATTTTTATTGGAAAGACTCAGTAAACAATCATGAAATTTTTTTTTTTAACTGCAAATTTGGACTGCATTAAAAACAGGAGCTAAAATAAGAACTAATGTTTAGAGCTACTTACATCTCTAGCTGTCAATTATGCCGGTAAATTGCATCTTGTTTTAATCCTAGTTTTAGGGTCAGAAGGCTACATGACCATTTACTTAAAACACTTTGAATCATCATGTTTTAAAAATATCTTTGCTATATGCTTCCTCAATTTTTCTAAGTCTAAATAGCTTCCTCTGTGCGTATACTTATTAGATGTATTAAAACAGAAAAGACTTCTGCAGCTTTAAAACCTCATCATATTCTTCTTTAAAATATCAGCCAGAACTATGCTTATTGCAAAATAAACATGTGAAATATAATTAGGAGAATACTCCAAAGCTCTCCTCTGCTCATTTGTCATGGTTGGTCATCCTAAAGGAAAAATTGTCTGGATGGAAGATCTGGCTTCACTGAAGTCAATACCAAACATCCTGTTGATGGGAATATGACCAAGATTTCCACAGAGTAAACTGTATTGAGGTAAAATGAGATTTTTTTTAAGCAGGCTCGACCCCCATATTGCATGCTTTTGACTAGTCACCAAACCAAATCTGACAACGTTGAAAATCTCATCCATAAATCACAACTGCAACACAAACCCAGAAAATTCATATAAACACATTTAAGTGAATGTCTCCCAGTGAAGACAAACCCAAGTTAAAAAGGAATAAAAAGATGTCAATGCTTAATAATGTCTAACTTTCAGGTCCACTCTCTAGCTTTGCAGCCTAGGCATCTCCAATAGCTCTTATAAAAATTAGTCCAGTTACATGAACTAGAGCTTGTTAAGGTAAGTAACTGAAAATACTGTGGGATAAATGCCCCTCCCTTGCATCTCAGCACTTTACTGAGCCTCAGAAAGGATCCTTTACACTCAGGGTCTGTAGCCTGGAATTTCCCAAAAGCTTTCTCTGAAAAATGGAGACAGATGAAGCCTAGGAATCTCCTACACCTTATTATTAAACACCTCTAGCTCTAAAGCATTAGATTTAAATACAGGAAAAACATGTACACTTCCTTCCTTTGCCCAGATCTTAGCTTTCCCTTCACTGGATAGTACCAAAAATCACAAGCTGGAGCCCCTTCTGAATGAAGGGATGTTGTTAATTCTACATCCTTCCTTTGAAGCCATTCCCTTCTGCAAAAGAGCACAAAACATTGAATGTGTCAGAGATCAAGAGCATGTGCAAGCTTGACTAGACCAACAATTAGGGCATTTATCTGTCAAGGAAAATTCAAAGGTTACGGTTTATGGTCTCACACTTTTATGGTTCATCTGTACAGTCTTTCAGAATTAGGGATAATAGGACAGGACTTGCTTAGCCCAGGAGAAATTATAGCAATTTTACAGTCTCTAGCAAGTTAACATTAGCAAATTGTGAGCATACCAAATGTTTATGAGATTAAATATATTGTTCAGTTAATGATCTTTGTTGGCAGCAGACCCAGAATGAAGACTGCTTAATGGGTGTAGGTAACTCCTATTGACCAGCTCTGTGACAGATATGTGGTGATGACAGCCCTCAAGTGAAATAGACATATGCATAATTTTTAGGACCTAAAATGCCTAATGGGGAACCACACCAGAGAGGATAATTCTCATAATTATAAACCTGTTATGTGAACTTTGCATAAGCAAACTTGAGAGACATAAAAGCACTTATTAGGAAGATTCTGTGAACAAACAGTAGCAATGGCTATGGTTAAATGCCTCTCTCCCTCTTTTTTTTTTTTTTTTTCCTTTTTCTGGCATGAGCCATCTAATGATGTGGTTTTTATACGTTTTGCTAAGACACTTCACAGTATAATTGCTACTCTATGTTTCAACATTACAGTAATTGGCTCTACTCTTAAACTCAGTGTCCTTTATGGTGTCCTAGATGTTCTACTATTTAAAATGTCATACTAAGTCTATTTCATAAAATCAGAATAGTAAAATCATAGAATCATAGAATAGTTTGGATTGGAAAGGACCATCAAGGATCATCTAGTCCAACCCTTCCTGCCATGGGCAAGGACATCTTTCACTAGATCAAGTTGCTCAAAGGCCCCATCCAACCTGAACTTGAACACTTCCAGGGATGGGGAATCTGCAACTTCTCTGGGCAACCTGGTCCAATGTCTCACCGCACTCATTGTAAAAAATTCCTTCCTAATGTCCAATCTAAATCTACCCTCTTTTAGTTTAAAACTGTTGCCCCTTGTCCCATCTCTACATACCCTGGTAAAAAGTCTCTCTCCATCTTTCTTATAAACCCCCTTTATATATTTAAAGACCACAATAAATTTTCCCCAAAGCCTTCTCTTCTCCAGGTTAAACAACCCCAACTTTTACAATCTTTCTTCATAGCGGACGTGTTCCATCCCTCTGATCACTTTTGTGGCCCTCCTCTGGACCTGCTCCAACAGGTCCATATCTTTCTTGTGCTGAGGGCTCCAGAGCTAGACACAGTACTCCAGGTGGGGTCTCACCAGAGCAGAGTAGAGGGGCAGAATCACCTCCCTTGACCTGCTGGCCACCTTTCTTTTTATGCAGACCAGATATGATTGGCTTTCTGGGCTGCAAGCACACGTGGCCAGCTCATATCTAATTTTTCATCTACCTATAGTCCCAAGTCCTTCTCGGCAGGGCTGCTCTCAATCCATTCATTCCCCAGTCTGTATTGATATTGGGGATTGCCCTGGCCCAGGTGTAGGACCTTGCCCTTGTCCTTGTTGAACTTCATCAGGTTCACATTGGCCCACTTCTCAAGCCTGTCATGGTCCCTCTGGATGGTATCCTGTCATCTAGTGAATCAGCTGCACCATTCAGCTTGGTGTCATCTGCAAACTTGCTGAGGGTGCACTCAATCTCACTGTCTATGTCATAAATAAAGATATTGAACAGTACAGGTACCAATATCGCTCCCTGAGGGACGTCACTTGATACTGATCTCCATTTTGACATTGAGTCATTGACCGAAACTCTGGATGTGTCCATCTGGCCAATTGTTTATCCTAAATGCCTCTTTCTCATAAAGATTTTGAGTGACTTCAGAACTTGGGTATGGAGAGAGGAAAATCTAGGTCATCAAGATTAATGAACCTTATTCAGTACTGGGATGAGGAAGTAAAGCCAACTGGTTAACCCAACTAAATGCTTTGAATATTTTAACTGCAGAGAATGCAAAAGTATGTTTCCCTGAAAATATATTTATAAATAGTCATATTATATATGTACACAGTGTGTGTGATTGAAATAATGTAGAGAGAGAGACTGAGACAGAGACAGGGACACAGAGAAAGAATTGCATTTGTATCATCACTTCTGTCTGTTGAAGAATAGATCACGCCTATGAAGAGTAGAAATAGGTTACTGTCTACTTCACTGAATTGCTTTGTGAGAAGGTGAGGGTAAGGAAAATTAGGGACCCTTTTACCCTACTCTATCTGTCCAATTCAGGGAAAAACATATCACTTCTGAGGAATGAACTTGAGTATTTGAGCTCAAGATGTAATTGGTCCTCAAATATTTGCAGAAAATTATTGCAAAATTGAGATGCAAACATAGATGTGGCGTTTTGAAAGCATGTGTGAAAATGCTTTGCGTCAGCTTCATCGTTCAAATGCATTTGTAAGAGTTAAATGGTTTTGTATGTATGCCTGCATTTTGTGTTTTGCACCTTTATGTATGATGGTCAAGATCTGATATAACAGGATCTTGAAATTAGGATGCAAAATTCATGTTTCAGACTCTTAAGAATGAGTCTCAGTATTTAAGAAACGTTCATTACACACAAACCAGTAAGACATGCTGGCTCCTCACACCAAATATGTAGGAATCTAAGTAACATTTTATGTAAAGTATTTGTAACGCATTTTATATAAAATAAAGTTGAGAAAAATTGCCTCTCTTAGAACTACAAAATGAGTTGTATACTGAAAACAGTCCCTCATGCTTAGATTCAACTGTTTAAAACCACTAAGCTAAGAAAATCAAAGCTAGGTAATGCCTACATAAGGATACTTGTGCACTGTGAAAAAGATGTAATAATATGATCATATGTTATAGTTAGAGCAGCATGTCTTTATTTTCCACCCTCTAGATTCAACATATGTTTCCATCCCTTATTCTATGGTATGTTAATCAAAATTTGCTCCTGGATTTTTCTTCAGCACCCATCACTACTGTATTTGCAAATGAAAACCTTTTTTAATGTATCACTCTAACTTTTCTGTCAAGAAAGGAGTTCCATTTTGCCACTGGAAGACAAGAACAAGTATGAATATGTTCTGCAAGACCAGGTCCGTAATTTGACATTTCTAGTACCTGTTTGCAGAATGCTTAGCACTGAATGGCACTTCTCATGTCCAAAACTTAGCTCCCACTCATTCCCATTTGTTACTGTGGCTGAGTAGCGTGTCGATCAACTAGACATCAGGTCATCAAGCTAAGCATTCAGAAAATAAGAAACACATGATAGTGACCATCTGTGATTAAGTGACTTGACATAGGAATTTTCCATAGAGTCATTCCTTTGCTTTGACTAATGAGACCTTTTCTCTCTGCTTGCAATCACATTAGTCACTCAGTATGCTCTTTCTAAATTCAGCAACAAGCAAGAATCCTGCAATCAACAGCTTTCTTCACTACATAATGCTGATTTTTTAACACAGGAGACCTACTCTATGCATCCAATGATGGAAAGGGAAAGGGAAAAATTGTATGTGATCATGTAAAGGGAGATCACGCAAAGAAACCCTCAATTCTGTCATATTTTAACAGATTGTAATATCTTGACAGATTTTAATAGGATGATGGCTGCAAATATCTACTCTCATGTACTTTGCATGGATAAACAACATTTCTTAGTTTTCCTGAAAAGCAAGCTGATCAAATTGATACCCAGTTTTAGGCACGGAACTTAGGAGACACGAATCACCTTTCACAGGTTTCTGTAGTCTCTCTCTCTCTCTCATTTAGGCAGATTGGAGAAGCTGGCTTCTAACTTAAGTGCCTTCATTAAGTCCCGGAAGAGAAAAAAAAAAAAAAAAGAACACAGAAAAATATTTTGATCCTATATTTTGATAATGTCATTTTCATGAGGCCATTATAATTAATCTTTTATTTGTCTGTTTATGCTATTATTTCTGCTGTTCATGGGGCAAAATGATACAGCTGTATACTGTTAATTGATAACAATTTGGCCATAAATATTGTTTTTCTTACATGCAGTGCACAGTGCAAGATAATTCATAGATTTTTTTTGATACTTTTCATTTTTCAAAAGCTGATATATCTGTACACTCTGGTGAGTGAACTGGTGAGACAGGACATATCTAAAAATGAGACATCTAAATAATATAGTATGTTCAAGCACATACTTGTCTCCCACAGAGCCCCACTGATCTTATTTGCCAAAAGCTTTCACACTCTTGTCCAAACAATGATCACCATCTCAGAGCTTGATCTCAGCAGGCAAAAGTACAATGCAGAGAAGGAAAAAAAAGAAATAGTCTGATATGAAATGTGAGGAGAGTAGGGAGTAAGAGGAAAGTCAGATAATGAGGTCTTGGCAAACGATGGCAAATATCCCATGGAAAAAAATCTTGCATTGCAGGAGGATAAATAATTCTTTTCTCTGAGCCTATATGATCCCAGAGAGAAACAGTTCTTACCACAGGTCTCATTAAGTAGTCTCAGCCCAGGCTATACTAAGACAAAGATATCTGACTCTGAAAACAGATGGAGACAAACATAAGCATAAGATAATTCCGCTGGTAATACAGTCACTCCTTTCTTGCTTCCTTGTAACAAGTTACAGTTCACAGTAAAGCACATATAAACATGATCCTGAACTTTTTCCTTTTATTCTGAGAGAGTCTCTCCTTTTAATTACCGGTCAGGGGAAAAGCCCATTTTTATTTCAGTGATAAGATGGAGGAATCTCAGAGCAAGGTTTACACCTGGTTATGCGTGGGTTGCGTAAGTCCTTGAGGAAGCCCAAGCTTTCAGTCCTCGTGTTCAAAGAGTATCACAGCAGCCCATAGGTCAGGGAATGGGATGTTGGTTTATAGGCTAGTAATTCTTGCAGTGATGTCCATAGCGTAAGAAGTAAGGTTGTTTAGTCTCTGTGGTTTCTGGAAAGTGTTTGTTGTGTTTCCAGAAGAGGCACACTCTGAGCAATGAGGGTTTTGAGGACTGTTCCTGTATCACATCAGTTCTGATACCTGTTGAGGAAGATTCTGTTCTCAGATGCAATGGGGCTGCCAAAGTTTGTCTGATTGTTGATTTTGGACAGTCTGTAAAGGATACCAAGGTGGATGAATTGTGGATGAAGCTGTGTGTTTTTCCTTTTCCTAAATGTTCACATGAAGATTTTGAAACAGAAGAAAGCTGGCTGAAACAAAAGAATCAGTATACATAAGAATGAATTTATGCAGCTAATTGATGAAACGCAGAAACATAGTTACCATTGGAAACAACCATTCTGCTTCAGATTTTTTATACCTGCTCTTCAATGAGCAGCACTGAGATACTTCCTAAAGGTGAGACTATCAGCTAAAATCCATAACTCTAGTGGATACTAACATCAGATATATAATAGATATATTTTCTTACATCCCATTATAATTTCCTGATGATATCTTCCTATGACAAAAGTTCTAATATTTTTTTCTCTTTCAGTTTCACTGAGGCTTATGACTTCAATCAATGTATATAATCAATGTATATAATCATAATTACATTTTATTAAGGGTAACGTTGTATATTGAAAATTTAGCCTTTTGTTAGACTTTATCAGACTTGACAAAAAGACACTGAGTTTACAAGCTTGCCAATTTTTCTAGGAGTATCAGCTGGTCCAATGAAAGATGGCACCTAGCTCTATAAAACTCACGAGGACTTTAGAACATCCATTTGTTACAGTTCTGCTAGTTCTTTACATTTTGCTATGAATTTCCTCATACTTGGGCATGCTTCTTAAACCTTAACCTATGGCCTTGTAAGAATCTTAACATTTCTCTAAAAGACAAAGTTTAGCCTTCATCAAAACATTCCCTAAAATTGGACTTTAAAAAGACACCTCATTAACAATCTGTGGAAAATATCTTGAATTTTTAATTCGTGTTTGGCAGCTGTGCTGTTACAAAACTCAGTCTGAGGGTTACAACGCACTTTCTCAAGCGCAATACTCAGGACCAAGACACCCATGTTCTGCCTTCAGTAAATCTCATAGCCTGCATGTTCAAGTATTTGTAGTAGGCTCTGAGCCATCCATTTTCTCCTTGATAAATATTACAATAATTTTGCTTCTGCAGTAGAGAAATAGTTATGTTTAGAACGGGTAACTGTTGCCTGTGGGGTTTTTTTAGCACCTTTGTTCACTGCCTTTGGAGTTTACAGGCCATGTGGTTGATTACATCTCTTCAGGAGCTGAAAAAAACTGTTGTGGAAAGGCTTCATACAGTTCCTGTGAGCTGCCTCTAGAAGACCATCATTTATCTTTATGTTTGTTTAGGCAGGCTTTTGCAGGTGAATGGGAGCCAGTCCTACTTAAATTTTGAGCTGACTGGAAGTGGTGTGGCTGAGCCTTAGTAAACTTACTGTCTTTTCAGCAGGATTTAGCACTGCACCAAGCACTATGGTAACTGTGTGGCATAAACTTCTCTCTGCCTGGACTAAGCAATCATTTTGTAAAAAAACAAGCCAGGGACTCACTTATTACAGATTTGTATACAAAGTCAGTTCATATTATCCACTCATAAATTTATTTCTGTTGCTAATTTTTCCTCTGTTGGTGGGAATTACATAAACACATGTGGTCAGTGGCCTAAGGTTCACGGGTCTTGATTTCAATGTCTTCTTACACCACAGATTTTCCATGTGGTCTCGGTCAAGTCACTAGAGGTTCTTCTAGAAAATGGAGAAAGTAATTTAATTCTGCTTCTCAAGGTAGGAAGACAATTTAGTTTTTGTGAAGGTTTCAGATACTAACATGATGGAGTTCTAATCACTTAGTAGACTTTTATACACTTTTTTTAGTATCCTTCTGAAGAAGGTATATTTTAGGCTGCCAAAAGTAGTGGAAAGGAATAGAGAACCAACCAATGTTAAACAAATCTGTAGGAGAAAGTGAGTGATCATGATAGTAAAGTGTATAAAGGTGTCTGAGCAGTGGACTACATCCTCATATACAGGGACAAGCAGGCACATGGCCAAGGCAGGATGATGTAATACAAATGTGTGTGATACATCAGACAGTGGGGAATTACTGGGAGGACAGAGGGTGAAATTCCTTGGCTCCTTTCACTCAGTACTGTATATGCAAGCCTCCTCCTGGTGGGAAGTAGCCTGGGGCAAAATGCTCATCTAATACAACTTTACCACTTCTTTTGTATTATATTGGATATCACTAAACATCATTCTATTGCACACATCACTGCTTTATTTTTTTTAATTCAATTAGTTCATTTTTTCCCATAATGGTTGAATGTTTGATTCTCACACTCTGTTAGTTTGAAAGCATTCCTAGTTAATCCATCCCCAATATTATTTGTAAAGATATGAAAAATTCTTATGTACAGAAATTATTTCTTAAGGATAATGCTTTAATCCAGACCCTTCTTGGAAGTACAATTTGTTATTAATCACAAGTTACTATTTTTGATTTCTTTTTGCTTCCACGAAAATGGTAGAATCCAGCTTTTTTGTGCAGTCGCATAGAAGAGTTAGATGCAGTATCTTGCTAAATTGTATATAATTGGTGCACATCTTCTGTCCTTTTAAGACGCTCAAAAGAAGAATATGCCTGTCAGACACAGTCTGTGATTTGTGAACTAGGCTAATTTTATTTCTCATTAATGGATTTTCTTCAGTTGTTAATTTAAATTCCCTAATTACTGCCTTCATTTTTTTTTCTCAGGGAAAAATAATATTAAAACAATCTTGGCAATTTCCTAAGACAAGTCTTCTCTCCTCTCTTTTGATTTGTGGCAAATAAAGTGATACTTTTTTCACCTACTGCTTTGAACAATACCTTTTTGCCACTTCAGATCCATTTTCTCCCTTTTGTCTCTTCTTCTTTTACCCGATGTTTTATTCTCTATCTGTGCACTCCTGCTAAGACTTCTTCATCTTTGTTACTAGGTCATCCATCACAGCTGCCAGATATTCCACCTTTTTTTGGCAGCCAGCCTCCATCCCCTCCTTCTATTATTAGATACTTTTGCCTTCTCAAGTGCCAGGTACTCTCCACGTCTAATAGTTAATGTATTCAGCAGAGGGAACATTATTATGGCTTAGATTATTTTCCTGTAAAACAAAATGAGCATCATAAAACCCAGAAATTCCTGTTTATTCCTATAGCTGAATTTCTACCATAATATGTTATAAAAAAAACAAGTAATAATTACAGTATATTTTTGAGAAAATTAAAAATATCAAATCATAAGAACAAAGAAAATTGCACCTATACAAGTATAGTTATCTTTGGACAAATAGTTACTTGCATTCCCACAGGCAGAATAGCTATTTCCTTTGTCATCCACTCAAATCTTGTCATTAGATACTGAATCCAAAATCAAACTCTTCAATACAATTAATAGAAGAAAGTTATTTTAAAACAAAATGGACAAAAGGGAGATTTTTCTTTGGCAGCCAGACACTTAAATTCAAAGCTCAAAGTGTCATTATTTGAAAATGTAGCACCGTTCAGGATCTGCTATAACTCAGTCTGCCTTGCAGCCAGCGGCTAGCTGTCGGTTATCATATTACATCACAGGTTAAAACTCCACTTTTACTAACTCTCCCTCCCTCGAAAAAAACCTCTAACATCAGGAACATTTCCATTCACTTTTCATCTTTTTGTCTGTCAGCTTCAAGAAACTGGCATCTCTTACAAAGTGTAACCTACCCAGCAAATGAAATATGTGCTTTATCATCTGCCAGCAGACCTCAGGACCTTTACTACTCTTCCGTATATATCAGGAAAAAAAGGGAAAAAAAAAAAGTCCTTCAGAGAAATTCATGTTGGGTGACCATTTTGTTCTGCAAATAAAGAGAGGTAAATAAAGGAATATGAATTGCTGCTTTAGGGGAAAAACATTGGGAAGCTCTGCTAAAGTATAGGCTCTACTTTGTTACTCAGATAGTCTAAGAAAATGGGTGTCAAAGATCTTTATTGCCATAATTTATATATTTTCAAAATTTCTCCTCCAGCTCCTCATAACTTTTTATAACCCGTTTTAGCTGAAGTCTGACATTATTCAGGGTGCTGCTGCTCCTTAAACTGAGATGAAAATTCCTTTGACACTTCAGGCAGAGGAAACGAGGAGGCGGTGTTGCCCTCTATGTCAATGACCAGCTGGAGTGCATGGAGCTCTGCCTGGGGATGGATGAGGAGCCGACCGAGAGCTTATGGGTCAGGATTAAAGGGAGGGCAGGGATAGGTGACATTACAGTGAGGGTCTGCTACCAGCCACCCGACCAGGAAGACCAAGCAGATGAGGCCCTCTATAGGCATGAGCAGCCTCATGTTCACAAGCCCTGGTCCTCATGGGGGACTTCAATCACCCCGATATCTGTTGGAGGGACAACATGGCAGGGCATAAGCAATCCCAGAGGCTCCTGGAATGTGTCGATGATAACTTCCTTCTCCAAGTGGTAAAGGAGCCAATGAGGAGGGGTGCTGTGCTGGACCTTGTTCTCACCAACAAGGAGGGGCTGGTGGGGAATGTGAAGCTCAAGGGCAGTCTTGGCTGCAGTGACCATGAAATGGTGGAGTTCAAGATCCTTGAGGCACCGAGGAGGGTGCGCAGCAAGCTCACTACCCTGGACTTCAGGAGAGCAGGCTGTGGCCTCTTCAGGGATCTGCTTAGTAGAGTGCCATGGGGCAAAGCCCTGGAGGGAAGAGGGGACCAAGAAAGCTGGTTAATATTCAAGGATCACCTCCTCCAAGATCAGGAGTGATGCATCCCAACAATGAGGAAATTTGGCAAAAACGTCAGGAGGCTTGCATGGATGAACAAGGAGCTCCTGAACACACTCAGACACAAAAAGGAAGCCTACAGAGGATGGAAGCAAGGACAGGTATCCTGGGAGGAATACAGAGAAGTTGTCCAAGTAGCCAGGGATCAGGTTAGGAAAGCCAAAGCCCTGATAGAATTAAATCTGGCCAGAGACGTCAAGGGCGACAAGAAAAGCTTCTACAGGTACGTCAAAGATAAAAGGAAGACTAGGGAAAACGTGGGCCCTCTCTGAAATGAAACGGGAGATCTGGTTACCCAGGACACGGAGAAATCTGAGATACTCAATGACTTTTTTTGGCTCGGTCTTCACCAGCAAGTACTCAAGCCTCATAGCCCAAGCCACAGAAGGCATAGGAGAGGACTGGGAGAATGAGGTGCCACCTCTGTGGGAGAAGATCAGGTTCGAGATCATCTGAGGAACCTGAAGGTGCACAAGTCCATGGGACCCGATGAGATCCATCCGCGGGTCCTGAAGGAACTGGCGGATGAAGTTGTTAAGCCACTATCCACTGTATTTGAGGAGTTGTGGCAGTCGGGTGAAATTCCTGCTGACTGGAAGAGGAAACATAACCCCCATTTTTAAAAAGGGAAAAAAGGAAGACCCGGGGAACTACAGACCTGTCAGCCTCACCTCTGTGCCTGGGAAGATCATGGAACAGATCCTCCTGGAAGCTATGCTAAGGCACACGGAGGACAGGGAGGTGATTCGAGACAGCCAGCATGGCTTCACCAAGGGCAAGTCCTGCCTGACCAACCTAGTGGCCTTCTATGATGGAGTGACTACATCAGTGGACATGGGAAGGGCTACCGATGTTGTTTACCTAGACCTCTGTAAGGCTTTTGACACGGTCCCCCACAACATCTTTCTCTCTAAACTGGAGAGGTAAGGATTTGATGGGTGGACAGTCCAGTGGGTGAGGAATTGGTTGGATGGTTGCATCTAGAGGGTTGTCAACGGCTCAGTGTCCAGATGGTGATCGGTGATGAATGGTGTCCCTCAGGCATCCGTATTGGGACTGGTACTGTTTAATATCTTCATCAATAACATAGTGGGATCGAATGCACCCTCAGCAAGTTTGCAGATGACACCATTGAGCGGTGCAGTCGACATGCCTGAGGGATGGGATGCCATCCAGAGGGACCTGGACAAGCTCGAGAAGTGGGCCTGTGTGAACCTCATGCGGTTCAACAAGGCCAAGGGCAAGGTCCTTCACCTGTGTTGGGGCAACCCCCGGTATCAATACAGGCTGGGGGATGAAGGGATTGAGAGCAGCCCTGCTGAGAAGGACTTGGGGGTACAGGTGGATGAAAAGCTGGACATGAGCCAACATGAGCTGTGCTCGCAGCCCAGAAGGCCAGCTGTGTCCTGGGCTTCATGAAAAGAAGCGTGGCCAGCAGGTCGAGGGAGGTGATTCTGCCCCTCCACTCTGCTCTCATGAGACCCCACCTGGAGTACTGTGTCCAGCTCTGGAGCCCCCAGCACAAGAAAGACATGGACCTGTTAGAGCAGGTCCAGAGGAGGGCCAAAAAAATGATCAGAGGCCTGGAACATCTCTCCTATGAAGAAAGATTGAGAAAGCTGGGATTATTCATCCTGGAGAAGAGAAGACTTCAGGGACACCTTATTGCAGCCTGTCAGTACTTAATGAGGGCTTATGAGAAAGATGGAGACAAACCTTTTAGCAGGGCCTGTTGTGACAAGGCAAGGGGAAATGGTTTTAAACTAAAAGAGGGTATATTTAGACTAGATGTAAGGAAGACATTTTTTACAATGAGGGTGGTGAAACACTGGAACAAGTTGCCCAGAGAGGTGGTAGATGCCCCATCCCTGGAAACATTCAAGGTCAGGTTGGACGGGGCTCTGAGCAACCTGATCTAGCTGAAGATGTCCCTGCCCATGGCAGAGTGGTTGGACTAGATGACCTTTAATGGTCCCTTCCAACTCTAACTATTCTATGATTCTATGATTCTGCAAGTTTTTAATTTTGTTCACTGGTGGAGGATCAGGGAAGATACAACTGAATTGCTAGTATTTAGTGTTCTGCTTCTAATTTACCAGCTATTTAATTGCATCCATTTATTTGTTAACTTTATTAATGTTTTTTAAAGAGGAAACAAGGAAAGAAATATGGCCAAGAGTGTTGCCAATATTGCTTACTTTTTTTCATCAAAGTTTACCTGTTTTCTTGAAAATGTTATTTGTCATTATTCTTTTATGAATTTAGGGAACCCCAGAAATATATTATTCTATTAAACTTTGGGTAGCAAGGTTTTTTTCTTTCAGCATGGCTTGACATAGATTTGCTTATACCAAGAAATAAAGAGTAGTCCATGTCCTCTCAAATATGTCTGCATTAACCTTAAACATGAGGAAAGCTCAAAATGGAAACAAACCTAAGAAAAATTTAAGTTCCTGATGGCAAGGTTGGAAAGACTATTACAAAATAAACATCTAAGAACCATGCAACATATCCAAACCAAATCTCTCCTAAGTCTTATTTAAGCCTTCTCTAGAACTATTTTCTCAATCCTGAACAGCTCAACGACAGCAGATGCCTACAGTGTCTCCTTTAGAGACAGGACAAGTTTTTAGGCTCTCTTATCCCACGCTGTCCCACTTTGCATTGTCATGATGTCACTGTATGCAAATAAATCTTCAGAGCCATTCCTGAAGATCTCTACCCACTCCTACCTGTCTACTCATCTCAGTAATACATGTAGGCACCTTCATCATGTTACTTCTTTGATTATCTCTGGTACTTACAAGAATCCAGGTTAAAACACAGTTTCCAGTCCATCCAGAATTACACAAAGATTCTTCAATAGGTTAATATTGAAATATGTTCAATATTTCTCAGCTCAGATTTGCTATGCAGTTTAAGCCATCCATTGAATTAAAATATTTCCTGACTTTTTCCTTCCTGCATTATATGATTTGCATTGAGAAATGTTCCCTAACCTCATAACAATTCAAACTACATTTCATAAAAAATATCAATGAGATAAAATAGCTGATAATATTAGCCTAGTGGATGAGGGGAAGGCTGTGGATGTGGTCTACCTGGACTTTAGTAAAGCCTTTGACACTGTCTCCCACAGCATTCTCTTAGAGAAGCTGGCGGCTCATGGCTTAGATGGCTGTACTCTTTGATGGGTAAAAAACTGGCTGGACGGCCGAGCCCAGAGAGTTGTGGTGAACGGAGTTAAATCCAGTTGGAGGCCAGTCACAAGCAGTGTTCCCCAGGGCTCAGTTTTGGTGCCGGTCTTGTTTAATATCTTTATCAATGATCTGGATGAGGGGTTTGAGTGCTCCCTCAGTAAGTTTGCAGACGACACCAAGTTGGGTGGGAGTGTTGATCTGCCTGAGGGTAGGAAGGCTCTGCAGAGGGATCTGGACAGTCTGGATTGATGGGCTGAGGCCAATTGTATGAGGTTCAACAAGACCAAGTACCGGGTCCTGCACTTTGGTCACAACAACCCCAGGCCACGCTACAGACTTGGGGAAGAGTGTCTGGAAAGCTGCCCAGCGGAAAAGGACCTGGGGGTGCTGGTTGACAGCCGGCTGAACATGAGCTGACAGTGTGCCCAGGTGGCCAAGAAGGCCAATGGCATCCTGGCCTGTATCAGGAATAGTGTGGCCAGCAGGAGTCGGGAGGTCATCATGCCCCTGTACTYGGCACTGGTGAGGTCACACCTCGAATACTGTGTTCAGTTTTGGGCCCCTCACTACAAGAAGGACATTGAGGTGCTGGAGCATGTCCAGAAAAGGGCAATGAAGCTGGTGAAGGGTCTGGAGATCAAGTCTTATGAGGAGCAGCTGAGGGAACTGGGATTGTTTAGCCTGGAGAAAAGGAGGCTGAGGGGAGACCTTATTGCTCTCTACAACTACCTGAAAGGCAGTTGTAGCGAGGTGGGTGTTGGTCTCTTCTCCCAAGTAACTAGCGATAGGAAGGGAGGAAATGGCCTCAAGTTGCGCCAGGGGAGGTTTAGATTGGACATTAGGAAAAATTTCTTTACCGAAAGGGTTGTCAAGCACTGGAACAGGCTGCCCAGGGAAGTGGTGGAGTCACCGTCACTGGAAGCATTCAAAAAATGTGTGGATGTGGCACTTCGGGACATGGTTTAGTGGGCACAGTGGTGTCGGGTCGATGGTTGGACTTGATGATCTCAGAGGTCTTTTCCAACCTTAGTGATTCTATAATTCTATGATTCTATGATTCTATGGTTCTCTGAAAACTAAACCATATGACTAAAAGCGTCATCCAGACGCCGTGACCGTGGTGTTGTGACCACTTCCTTGGGGACCCTATTCCAGTGACCGACCACCCTCTCAGTGAAGAACCTTTTCCTAATGTCCAGTCTGAACTTCCCCTCACGCAGCTTCATTCCACTTCCTTGTGTCCTATGGCTGGTAACCAGAGAGAGGAGATCAACACGTCCCCCTGCGCTGCCCCCCTTGAGGAAGCTGTAGACTGCAATGAGGTCACCCCTCAGCCTTCTCTTCTCCAAGCTGAACAAACCAAGTGACCTCAGCTGCTCCTCATAAGTCTTGGCCTCAAGGCCTTTCACCATGTTGGTCACCTTCCTCTGGATACACTCTAATAGTTTAATGTCCTTCTTATAAGGACACCCAAAACTGCACACAGTAGTCGAGGTGGGGCTGCAACAGTGCAGTTTAGGGTGGGACAATCACCTCTCTCAACCAGCTAGCTATGCTGTGCTTGATGTACCCCAGGACACGGTTGGCCCTTTTGGCTGCCAGGGCACACTACTGACTCATATTCAACCCAGACCCCCAGATCACTTTCTGTGAGCCTGCTCTCCAGCCTCTTGTCACCCAATTTGTATGTGTAACTAGAATTACCCTGTCCCAGGTGGAGAATGTGGCACTTGATCTTGTTAAATTTCATGCGGTTGGTGATTGCCCAGCTCTCTAGTCTATTCAGATCTCTCTGTAAGGCCTGTCTACCCTCAAGGGAGTCCACAGCTCCTCCTAATTTAGTATCATCAGCAGACTTACTTAATGAACATTTGATTCCTGCATCCAGATCATTTATAAAAACATTAAAGAGCACTGGCCCTAAAACTGAAGTCTGGTCTCCCCATATCCTGGTCACAGTCCTGGTGGTTTTTCTCCTATCGCCAACAATTTGAGACTGAATTACTTGGGGGTCACTGTGACCAAGACAACCACCAATCACTGCTTCTCCCTTGAGACCCCCTCTGTTTACAAACAACAAATCTAGGAGGCCACCTTTCCTAGTCGGCTCCCTTAGTACCTGCACCAAGAAGTTATCTTCAACATGTTTCAGAAATTTCCTGGACCTGTTTGTGTCTTCTGTACGATATTCCTAGTTGATGTCTGGGAAGTTAAAATTACCCATAAACACAAGGGCAGCTGATCTAGAGATATCCCTTAATTCCTTGAAGAATAATTCGTCTGTGTCATCGTCCTGGCTGGGTGGTCAATAGTAGACTCCCACAACATCCACTTTATTTGCTTTCCCCTTCATCTTTACCCAGAGGCTCTCAATCGTGTCATTGCCAACTGTAAGTGCCATAAAATCCAACCCCTCCCTTACATACAGTGCCACCCTTCCACCTAGCCTTCCCTGCTTATCCCTCCTGAAGGCTTATAACTGTCCATGACGGCACCCCAGTCACAGGGCTTGTTTCACCAGGTTTCGCTTATGCCAATGATGTCATAGTTCTGGGACTGGGCCAAAGCTTCTAGCTCCTCTTGCTTATTCCTCATGCTGTGCGCATGTGCTCCAGTATACTCAGCACATCGTGGAGCACACAGAAGGACCTCACTAGCACACCGTCCTCAAACACTGGTGTGCCACCCCCAGGCTCTTTCAATGAGCCCTGCTAACTTCTGCACAAAGATCCTTTTCCCCCTTTGAGACAGGCGTACCCCATCTGTTGCCAGCAAACCTGGTGTCATGTAGACAGACCCATGATCAAAAAACCCAAAATTCTGCCAGTGACACCAGGCTCGGAGCCAGGCATTGACCTGCTGTCTCTTCCTGTTTCTTCCCTCATCATTCCCTGCATCTGGAAGGATAGAGGAGAACACTGCTTGTGCTCCTGATCCCTTAACCAGCTGTCCCAAGGCCCTGAAGTCTCTCTTGATTGCCCTCAGACTTCTTGTTGCAACTAAAAAATCAATAATGGGTAATAATCCAAGGGTCGTACCAGAGTAGGAAGTTTTCTCTTCACATCTTTAACCCAGGCTCCAAGGAAGTAGCAGACTTCCCTAAGAAGTGGGTCCAGTCTGTATATTGGGCCTTCTGTTCCCTTCAGAAGGGAGTCTCCTATGACAATGACCCACCTTTTTTTCTTTATGGAAGTGGTTTTGACACAGAGCATAGGCCACCTTAACCTTGGCGACACCTTCAAGCTAGATGAACCATCGTCCTCATCATTGTTCGGTTCCAGCTGCAGAGCCTCGTACCTATTATGCAAGGGCACCTGGGAAGTTGGGGTAGTCACAAAGGAGACGCACCTGCTGCGCCAGGCAGGAACTTGTTGCCATTGCCCCCATCCCTTAAGTCACCACATTCTGCTGGGTGGAGAGAGGATAGGGAATCCTCCATATCATGCCTCCTGTCTGCCTGCCGGGCCTGTTCCAGGGAAGGTAGGGTGCGATTCCAGTAATCTATCTCTCTCTCAGTCTCCCTGCTATACCTCAACCTACTCACCTCCTCCTGGAGCTCTGCAGCTAAGGTTAGCCTGATAGGATCTAAAAGATAGCCTTCTATCCCTCTTTTCTGTTAAATTAGCTTTTGGATTGAAAACAAGTCGACCATCTCTTTACAATAAAACTACCTGTGCACTGTTGTTATAGCTATTAGAATATAATCCAATGACCTTTCATTAATATTAATCTGGCAAAGGAAAAGTTGAATTTTATGAACAGTAATAGAAAACTGTTGCAAGGCACCCCTGTGGACTGGTAAAAATTAAACATGCATGAAGCATTCCTCCAGATACCATGTATTCCTTGTATATACTAACACTATATCCAGGTTTCCCAGGTCCAATGAAAAGAAATCAATGATTCATGAAACTTCTAAGCTGGTATTCGGAACCATGAGCAACACTTCTCTCACTTTCTCTGTGGAGACAAAAAAATGCTGATTCAGGCATTGCAACACCTTTGTACTGAATCCACGCAGAGCACTAATGCATGGGATGAAGAATTTCTGACAACACAGGACAAAGATGAAGTTACCTGGGAAATTAAGGAAGACCTTTATTATACTTACACTGTGCATAAATATATGGTTATATACGTGTGCGTGTGTGTGCATACTGTATGTGTAAATGAAGGTGCATTTTCTTCATTTGTGGCACACTGCCGTCTGTAACAGAAGATTTTTTAGGATGCTATCACAGGAATCAATAAATGGTTTTGGGTTTAGTATGGTGTAGTATCCATATAGATAATGTCATTTAAACTCTGGCAGTTCATTAGGTTTCCGTTAAGACTCATGTGAAAGCCTCTCTGCCCCTCTTATGTGTTTGGCATGACAAAATAATGTATAGCTTTGTTATTTAAGGATTTACTAAGCAGTGTAAATCTCCTTGTTAGCAAAGACAAGAAGCTGCTTTATTGTCTCATTCAAGAATTCTTTAAGCCACAACTTTAAGTTAAACCATGAGCTTAAGGCTATAAATAACTTGTGCATTTCTGTGGCACAGATAAATTAACATTGCCTCTGTCCTTGGTAATTTTCTGACACCTCTCACTGTGCCATTTTTATGGAGATCTATATTGCTCATATATTCTTCTGCTTTTTACTGTATGTTTTTAAAGTAAATTTCACCCTCTGTGAAAGCAGCCAGACTGGAACATGTGGACTTGTTTTTGGTATAAAATCTGATAAGTAATAAAAGGAAATAAAATTCTTGCATCTGACCTATCGCCATGATTTGCCTTGATGATGAGACCCTCTGAAGGATGAAAGCAAATTGTTCTTCAGTCCCATTCTGTCTTCTTTTTCTTTTGTACTGAGAAAGCCAATGAAGTGTTTAACAAATGCAAACTGTTGTAGTATTTTCTTTTATTTTTTATTCATTTTCTGATGTGGAAAATTGAGCCACTAGAAACCAGACTGAGATCAATGCATTTCAACATGAAGCATGAAACAGCCTTCTGAAAGTAATCTCTCTGATTTAATACTATGGAAAGATGATGTCTGCTCTCAGAAAACTGACCACTACCCCTGAAGCAGTCATGCAATCTCTGATTTTAAATGTAAAAACATTTCCAGATATAAAGATTGCTAAGAAGTAGTCTAACTACTTTGAATGCTGATGCGTGTCTCCAACCACCATTTAGAATACAGATACGTTGATAATGTGTCACAACTTCTTAAAAGAGGCAACTGGTGAAAGGATGGGTTTTTCCCAACTTGTAAGAGCTATTCTTGTTCTTCACTGAAAAATTAGATAAGAATTAATAAGACAAGATTAAATACTATCCCACTTCCAGATAGTCTGTTGCCAGTTGTTTATCTGTTCTCCAGATGTGAGGCAGAGAGCAGATGTTTCTCATGGATCAGAGTGACAAAGCCTGCAGGGACTTTTTTTTTGGATGAGGTCTGCTTTCCTTTGTAGTGATACATTGGGTATTGGTCTCTTCTGCGGGTGTTGGTCTCTTCTTGCGGGCATTGGTCTCTTCTGTGGGTGTTGCTCTCTTCTCCCAAGTAACAAGTGATAGGACGAGAGGAAATGGCCTCAAGTTGCGCCAGGGGAGGTTTAGATTGGATATTAGGAAAAATTTCTTCACTGAAAGGGTAGTCAGGCATTGGAACAGGCTGCCCAGGGAAGTGGTGGAGTCACCATCCCTGGAGGTGTTCAAAAAACATGTGGATGTGGTGCTTCGGGACGTGATTTAGCGGGCATGGGTACTGGGTTGATGGTTGGACTCGATGATCTTAGAGGTCTTTTCCAACCTTAAGGATTCTATGATTCTATGATTCTATGATTTCCTAGAAACATCTTGAGGACCTGGCTGTGAATCAGATGGTCTTCAGTCTCTCCTACTCTCTTTCCAGGGCACATTTTGGCTTTGGCTTTTGCTCTTGTGTGGTAAGGCTTTTGTTTACTACAGGAGGGGAGGAGCTCGCTGGCCCAAGATGTGTGAAGCAGTCATCCTACCAACCTGTGGTCAGGCATCACAGAGGACTAGAGTCACTGGTTTAGGACAGCACCTTCCAGCCCTGTGTTCCTAGTTAAATAAATAATCAAGAACTCTCTTCTGAGCTCTGTGAAGATTTTAAAACTTTGTGTAGATGCTGGGGTGTTATGTGCTCAGCGAAACTATTGGGGTGGAATCAGTGCTCTGGCCTTCATTGATTTCCATTTTTATGGACTCTTTGTCATCTTTTTATTAGAAAGTGATTTCAGTGTTGCCTTTTCATATCTGCTACCCTGAGGACAGCAAGATAAAAAATATTCAGTGTTATCCTTTGTCTTTAATAACAGAAACTGGATATTTTGTAAGTGGGAAACAATCTCAGTCCCGGGTTTCATTTTGCTGTGCAACAGAAAATATGTTTTGATATGTAATAGAAAGCACATCTACTTTTACTATTTTCCCATGAAATGATAAAATACATGATTTGATTGTTCAGGAGGTTTTGAACAGTGAACAGCCTTAATCTGGACTTTAGGGTACATAACTGAGATCTCTAGTGTTTAGTAAGATCAAAAGAAAGAAAATTGTATTGAAATATAGATAGCATGTGATTGGCTAGAAATTATTTACATTCACTTCCTGAAGTGATTTATAATTTAAGGTTACTATAATTCACTTTTTTCAGTAGCAATGGGTTTTAGTGGTATGTTCTTTTCTAATGTCTAAACTAAGGTGTGTACCTTCCAGTGCAAAATGACTTACCAATGATGTGAATTATTTTCTTGTAAGTGGTATCAGCTCTAAGAAGACGTGCAAGCCAACTTAACCTGTAGATAACAGCATATACAACAAAAATACCAAAGACCATAATGCACGAAATACCTGTTATTACTCATTGCAAGCAAGCATCATTTAGCTGTTGTGCTTCTGTGGTCCTCAAGGCTAGTTGTAGAACACTTACTAAACTGTCTCCGCAGTGTCTGTGGAAAATCTCATCTTTATTATCAGTTTTGCTCCCTGGATGTACAGACCTACCAGGATTTGTACACGGCAACTTGCAAACTCAGTCACTTGTTTTCTATTCCATTTCATCTGTTGGTGTGCCAAGTTCCCTTTCCAAGGTGTCAGAAGTGCAGCTCTACCCTGTTCATTATGAGTCACCAAGTCAAGTCTCTCCATGCCATGTGCAAGCAGTGGGATTTGGACAGGTAATTTCAGTGCTATAAACAGCTATGGCTGCACAGAAATCCTTTCAAGCAATCCAGCTTAAGCTCTTGAATAACACACCATGAATTTCTGCCCAAATAGTATATGTCACTGTGTTAAGACTATATAAGCAGCAAGTGAAAAATCTATCATTGATAACTTACTCCCTTTTTCCCTTAAATATCCACAGTAAATTGAGTGACTGTGTTTTTCAGGCCTTTTTTAGGTTCACTTTAAAGACGAAAAATATAGGTTTTTTAAGACAATAAGCATTTAGAAAGCATTACAGTTTACAACAACCTTAAAGAGCACACCCCCAACTACTGTAAAATGTTTCAAGTTCCCCTTCCTGCCTGAGTCTTCCACGAGGCTCTAAGAGAGAAGTGGACGGAAGAGAGAGTGGAAGTGCTATTGAAAACTTTTAAACTTCAATCAAAGATGACATTACATTCCTGAGAGGAGTATGCTGTTGTGTGAACATAAGCATAAAGATTTTGTAAGTATTAGCAATCTCAGGGGTTGCAAAATGAACTTTCCTTTATGGCTACTGTGTAACAGCATGTTTGCACAGATGGGTCTTACATGTAGACCACAGCACAACTGAGGAATTAATGTAGTTAAGAAAGAAAAAAAAACCAAAAATAAAATAGGCTCTGCTAGTGATATGCTAAATAAGTATATTTTCAAGACCTAGTTCTTAGTTAGTTAAAAAAAAAAAAGCTCTATTTGCCATAAACCCAACAATATTATTACAAGATCTCAGTTCGATTCAAATTATAGACCAGCTGTTGAACCCCACTATCTTTAAATTCTTCTCTCATTCTCACTTGTGCAACTGTATCGAATAAAATAGGGTCATGTGGGCATATTTTCTATTCACAGAGTCTAAATGTATGAGTAGAAAATAAAACATCTCAGTTCATTTGAGGACAAATCTAGTTTGTAAGATTTTTATTGTCTACTGATTCTTAATGTAGTACTTATAGCCTGAAATCTTGAGATTTCTTTCTGTTTAACTACACTCACTTCATTTTATTTCAATTCATTTATCAAAAAAAATCTTTTCAAGATTACATGGTAACCTCCAAAGACAAAAAGTCTAAAGGCTAAAGCTATACTAAATCCATGGAAGAAATAGAAAAAAAAAAAAATTATTTTATATTTTAAGGGAAAAAGAATTCTGACTACAACAGGCTAAAGTTATAAATTTTCAGGCATGTTAATGCACTCAGGTCATGAAAACATAGTTGATAGTGATGTCTCAGTACAAAAGATCATTTTAATGGTAGATATGATCACAATGTTGGAGATTTTTTCCATTTGCATTGATCTTTAAACAGTTCTACTTTAAAAGTCAGTAAAGATAAGTTTAATGTCTTCCTTATCTGTTGATCTTTATGTATTATTTCTTTTTGTCTAATAAAATGTTATAATCTGACCAGTGTTCCAGTGGTTGAAAGTTACTGATGTTTAAGTACTTTTTACTACAGTCTCTGAATTTAGTAGTTTATAACATGCTGTTCATTATCACTTCACGACTGCTAAACTGCATGAGACAGACTTTTTATTGCTTGTACTATTGACAAAAATGCACTACAGATGCCTTATATTTTAATGGTGTTTTAATGATGGTTATAATAGTTAGCATGCCATGAATTTATGTTCAACACAGATTGCCTCAGCAGTATAATTAATAAGCACACAAATACACTTGGTGAAGAGACTTTCAGATTCCCATAGGAACAGTCACTTACAAATTCCAGCATGCTAAACTAGAACTTCCTTATTTCTGCTTGTCATACATGGAACAGAGTTTTCATAATAAACTTCAAGTGAGTTTCAGTTCCAGATCAATTTGTCTCTATCTTACATTTATCAAGCTTTCTCACCACGCTTTTCACCATAAAGTCAATTTTAAATGTACAAAAGCAGACCCCTGCCTTCTCCACGACACTTTTTACAAGACTGACATGTAAAGCTCCTACAAAGTCCAGTGTATCGCAGCCCCGTTTCCTCTGCACGTTAACACACAGAGAACAACTTTAGTCCCACGTTAAGGAATAGGACCGTCTGACCTCCAGAGGTCCTGCACCATTCTCCAAGTCTGTGCAATACCAGAACACTAATGTTTAAGTGCTCTCATGAGTGTGAGAAATAATTAAATTCAAATTCCTACAAATTTTTTATTTAGATCCTGAACTTCAATTAAAGGTTTCCTACGTCTGGAGCTTCTGTAAGTAAGATCTTCTCTCCATGTGAGCTCACTGAGCTGTTCAACATCATGACGGTTTCCACTGTAATGTCTCCCTCAGAACAAGCAGAGGAGATGTGTTTCCTCAGTGTGGCTGCCTATTTCACCAGATGTTTCTCAGTGTAATTCCCAATGTGAATCTTCTGTTGAGTTTATTTGGATACTGTCAGATTCAACAGTTGGCCTACCCAAAGATGCACCAACTTCCTCCCTCTTCCACTGAAATGCCAACCTCTCCTGACCACATAAACCTCGTTCTCTTGGGAAGCTTGGATAAAAATGAAAGGGAAATAAGAGAACCTATTCAAAAGTATCTTTAATAAATTAATCTTAAGAGAGATAATGGTGCTCTCTAAATTGCTTTTTATTGCCTACTGCACCTCATGCCTAGGAAAGGGAGCTTGAAAACTTAAAATTACTAAGGATTGCCTTATTAACTGGCAAGCATGTGGCAATGGAGTGGAATATTTTATTTTTTGTTATAGCTCTAATCAATGATTAATTTGAATGAATTCAGGGCAGGAGGCAAGACCCATTTATTTTGTTCAGAATTTTATTAACTGTTTTTACTTGGTTCTCATTTTGTGTTTTAATTTTTCATAATCAGAGCACTTAGTTGTGAGGATGACAGGTGGTTATAGAAACTAGAAAATTAAATAAACAAACCAGTCACTTGGACTTATCTGTGCACCCCTGGGATATCTGGTCTCAGAAAGTACTCCCTTCTTCAGCACAAAGAACCTGGAAAGATGAGGCAGTCCAGAACAGGCACAGCATATATTGTTTCTCAGAGCTACTGTTTTACACTACCTGCAAAATCTGCTTTATCCTTACCCAAAGTTTGAGGCTTTTCTTTAAAATAACAAATGGTCAAGTAACTTAAGAATAGAATGAAAATAAAAGACAGGATTCTCACATAGTCCAGGCTTTTGACCTTTAGTGTTTCTTAATTTTCTTCAAAATAAGGTTTTCCAAGCTCACCAAGTCAGGGACTTTTTATTATAAAGGAAGGGAGAGGAGGACTTTTGTTTCTCAAAGGCCTTCATTCTAGTGGAAGGGGAAGAATTACTCTCCTTTCAGTACAGCTTCTGAAATGGAAATGTAAACATTGGCCAGGGTCTTTGAAGACTGAAAAATCTATGTCAACAACTCCTTAGAGTTTATTGAATTTGAATAGTCTTAGTGAAATGTTTTCAATGTGATGAATCATAAGGACGATAGCTCAGAATTGGGTTTGATACATTCTACTGGGACTGACACTGTTCTTATCAGATGGATGTTATCTTTATTCCAAGTTTTTGAAGGACAGGAAAAATTTTAGTACTAGGTACACTAGGTACAAGTTATTATAATTGTTGACTATGTATACTATATTGAAAAAAAATATATTTTCTCCATCCATATGTTCCTATAGGTATTTGCATTCATATTGCGGTAACGTTTATGGAGATTGAAACTCCATTGTGTTACATAGCACAAGTGTACATATTTAGAAATATCATTTTATGAGATAAGAAGAAACTATTTATAGTAGTATTAATAGAGTATTACAGGAAATTACTTCTTTTGCTTCTGAGATGGCCACTTCAGCAGAAGTGTATCAGAAAAAACAGATATGAACATTTATACAACCTTTCTGGAATCTGACCAAGCCAAAGTATAACTCATCATCTCCCTGGAGTCTGAACTCATCTGTTACCCTTCTGCTTCCATAGCACAGTACCTGCTGTTGGAATGCACTTCATCCTGATTCAGTTCCTTTCCATCTATCATCTTTGCTCACATTTCCCTGTAAGGAGACTCATTGCATTTTAGTCATGCCATCTGTGGCAAAGCTGCTATCTGCAAAATGGTCAGGTATACTGTTGTGAATCAAGCAGCAAAGTCCTCCTAGGCTACATTTTGGTTTGCTAAGGTTTTACAAGAAATCTTGTAAACTGTTTCCATGGCATTTTTTTCCTTGGATGCCATCTATGCTCTGTAGTCCCTCTAGAAAGAGATCCTTGAGGGTCTTGAATGTCTAAGTTGCTAAAAGAATACATTTGTTCTGATATACAATTTAATGGAAATTATCTCAGAGGAAATTTAACATTCAGTACGAAGCCTGTGTCTATGGCTTTTGTAAAGGGCGACTTTGAACATTTTGGTTTCCTAATGAATATGGCTAGCATCACAAGGCACCTGTGCTAGAGGGTGTGCTTGCGATAGTACAGCAGAATGAAGTGATAACAGAAATTCAGGTTCAACGTTGTTCTTGTTGCTGCCAGCAGCTGTTTGTGACAGATGGCTATTTCTGGATATCTGTGTTATGATTCTGAGGGGTTTTTTGGGKTTTTTTTTCTGAATTTTTTTGCACTAGCTGTATGAATAAATTTTATCTGTGTTTCTAGTCAAACAGCTTGCCAGGGGAACATGGAGAATCTGCTCAGACAACCTCGTCTACAGATTGACTAGGCAGAATTAGACCCCTTTAAAGCTGATCTGAAACTGCTCCTGGAACATCCGAAACTGAAGATGCCACTTTCAATAGAGGGATGATGAAAAAGGGCTGACTGAGACTTTGTCTGCACTTTGGTACACGGGCTCAAACTCAGGCTTCATTTTGGAGAGAAGGATGGCTCCAACAAGCTCTGCCAACAGAGGCATGGGCGGTGCATGAGTCTTTCCTCTGACCCATCCGCAATGCTCCCCTGCCTAAGTCCCCTCCTGGGCAGCCTGTTCCTTTGCTTCACACTTGGTTCAGGTTCGGAGGTAGGTAGACGTGCAGTGCAGGTGGTCAGTGGATTGGGCTTCACCACACAGCAGTGTGCCGCAGTCAGCTCCAAGCTAGGGTCGTAGAATAGATGTAGCCTTGCAGCCTGTGCAGGGCATATGAGGGAAATATTAATTGTTTAATGAACTACATTGGTCAAATATTGTATTAATAATGGATTTTAAAACTAGACAATGAGGCAGTGGGATGAGTTAATAAAAATTATTGAATGCCTCTGACTGAGGAGTCTGAAGGCTGTGTGATAAAGCAAGCAAGAGGTGGACAGAACTTTACAGCCATGCTGGAAGGATACTTCTTCATTTTGCCTTCAGGTTTCCAGGTCGTCTTTGTTTGTACCAGTATTAGATGGCAAGATGTTTATGTTTATCCAGTTTATGTTCTTATTTTTTTCTCTTTGAAACAGGTTGAATTGAATCATACTTCAGAGTTAATTTCAGGTGGAAAGTAATTAATAAGAAACATTCTTCAGGTGCTGAGGGAAGATAAAGACAGTAGGTCAAAGACAAATGCAACAGTAAATTCACATATAATGTGTTGCTACTGTCATTTTCAGGTAAAGATGAAGCCTACAGAATACAAAATTGGTTTATATAGTGCCATGTCAAGCTGCAGGTGAAACACAGATTAAATCCCATTAGTATAAACATAAGACAGAGAGGATACATTAATTCCTAGGTTTTTAATGATAGGGTTTCTGCACTTGGACAATGAGCAAATGATAGTCAAAAGCAAATTTAGTGAATAGATTTATAAGAAATAGATTTAGTCAGAAGCGTTCTTTCACCAGTAGAATGAAAAGAAATCTTAAGTCCTGGTGCATTCTAGTTCAGCTTACTAATTCAGGAACACTTTAATATTAGTAACGCTTTAATATTAAGGATTCCACTGCCCACCAGTGAAAGGGAAATCCTGTCAACTTTTCCCGGTGATAGGAAAAGAAATGTATCTCCAACTCTTTTTTTTTCCTTTTTTTCTTCTGCAATTCCATAAATACCCATAAATACTTTCTACCATGACTCCAGGGAGTTTCCAACATATAGGAGAAAGCCCTTCAAGTAATAATGGACATGGCTCGCAATGATGAGGCAATAAAACATATTTGTGATGGTAGTCGTCATTTATTACTGTCTTCAATTCATAATGTGGAAGTAGTTTGCTACATGACAATGTTCATTTTGCTACCATTCTCTTTTGTTGTGAGTGTAGGTGTGTAATGGTTGGTGGCCTCCTACAAGCCAATAATGTGAAAAAATATCACTGTGCCACATGCAAGGATTTTTAGATATTGAGGTATGATGATTTCTTTCATTCCAGTCTCTTCTGGGCTTTCCTAGTTACACAATCACTACTTATGGAGGACTGTACGTGTGGGGTTTTGTGTCTTCCTGTTTCTACCGATAATTTAGGTTAATATTTGAGAGACTGTCTCTGTTTTGAGCCTTTCACCAAATTGGACTGTGGGAGCAGCAAATACATATATCTACCCATTAGAATTTGGTTCATTACAGGTTTTGACTTATTCCAATAGACTTTTGGGAAGGGATTCAACATGCAATTTAGGACGTTGATATTTAAGTATTTACAACACAGGGTGCGAGTCAGTTACTTAAGCCTGGATACCAGGCATTTTTTTAAGATCATGGAAGGTATCCCAACTGGCCTATAGATACCAAAACAGAAAACATAAGTCTCCTATAGGTCCCGTGCTGCATCTGCCAGACTGTGCAGACTTCTTGGTTGGCACTTGACACTTACATTCCAGTCTAGATGCCCATAAGTGAGCTAGAAGCTCCCATTATGCCCAGCAGAGATCTGATAAATACAGTCACTGGATTATAGAATGTTATTTAACTGATCCTTCTGTAGATGCTTATATTTCAACTGTGTAACTCTCTTGAAACCGTGGGATTCAGTTAGGCACAGATGTTACCAGAAAGTAGCACTATTTTGCTTTATATTATACTAGGGCAGCTGATTTGCAACCCCTGTTTGTCTTCATATTTTCAAATGGGAAATTTTCATCAGATGTGCCTGACCTCTTGACTTGACATTGCTTTTAACGTCTGTTTGTTGCAAACTATTAAACGGCATTCTGAATCTTCAACAGACTTGTTTTTCCAGCTCTGATTTGAATCCAGTCAGGACACTGTTTTCTTTTACATGTCTCTTGGAAATACCCTATCCCTGCTTTATTAGCCCAACTAACTGCATTTGCATGTTTTTACCAGCTTTATGKTTTTTGCTATTTTTCTAGATTAAATGGATGCTGGTTCTTCTATCCTGTGATCTGACTTTGTTATTCTGGGACATTGATTTGTAGTTTCAAAATGTGTAGTAGTAAGCAATGTGGTTTAATATCTTGCAGATGTTTCTGGTTTAAGTTGGAATGTTTCCCCTTTAATTTATGGCAGGTTTAATTAAGGTTCTTTCCTTTGGTCTAATCATTATAAAAAGTTAGTAATTCTAGGGTATTGCTTGAGCTCCTGTGTCATGTTTCAGGGACTACTTAAAAATGTATCTTTCCATTTATGGAATGTTGGGTTTGTGTTTTACATCTAGTTGCCATTTATGATTTTAGAGCTGATGGCTGCTATTAACTCCAGTTTCTCTGTATCATCCTCAGCTTCCTTTTCTTAGAACGGGTTTGTGCAGCTAGAGCATTTATTTATGTTCCAGGTGTTTTTCTTCTGACCTTGAAGAGTCAATAAACACTGTTTTCTAGTTAAAGTATGGAAACATCACTTCAGGCTTCTCTTCCAATATTTTTTCTCTTTTAATCCTGCTTTAAGAGATGACATATTTGACCATATGTTGCTACTTAATTTTTTTTTCATATTTTCTTTCTTTTTGTGTGTTAGCCATAGCTAGTGATTTAAGATGATGTATAAGCATTCATAAAGAAAATCAGCCAGCCATTCTCTTTCCCACATTCCTCATGCCCTTCTCAATACATGCAAGCATATCCAGTGTAATGACAAATAAACCGTTTATATGAAATAGGGGCAGGGCTCAGTTATGTTAGTTTTTCTGCTCCATTACTCAACTGGGAAAAGGAACAAACAGGTACTTATTTACTTCCTGTGTTGTTCTTTGCTTGCACCGGGTATTGGAGTTTACTCAAAGCCTCCAACACTATGGAACTGAATCTATTCCCATGCTGTAGAGCCTTCTTGACAACGATAATCTTGGGCTGCCTAGAAGCAATTTGTTAACCTCTAAAGTTCATATTTCAGTTGTCAACAGTAGCAGCATTTGATTTGCTGAAGTAAAATACTCCGAGGAAAAAAAGGGGAGGGGAGAAGCAAAAGAGTTTTTTTAAGAGAAAGTGGGAATGATGCAAAATGATCACGGAGAAAATAGCCTCTTTTTGTCCTTGTACTTTTCTGAGGTTATATTTAACAGTTTTACGTAGTAATCCTACTTGTAGAAGTTTAGAGAGAATCTGCCTTATGGGATCATAAAATTCAGGAGTTTATGGTGATTGACTGAATAAAATAAGGATGCTAATTCATGATGTGCAGTGTGGCATAACTCCAGAAGAGCAGGCTGAGGGGTGGGATGCAATACAGTGGCTGGGCAATAAGCCAATGCACAGCATCATTGTAATTGCAGATGAAATAATAATTATTTGTGATAGCTTGCTAATCAGTGAAAGCATGAAAAAGGCTGCTGACAAGTGCCATCAAGGTAATTAAGGTGAAGCATTGAATTTGCATAAATTTACACTTTGATCATTGTTCACAAGATACCCTCTCTCAAAATAGACTTGGCTGGTTTCAAGATGAGCACTAAATCAAAGTAAAGGAGTGCAATAACTGCACAACATCAATAGTGCTTACAAAATACAGATGTACCTTACATAGGCAATTATCTAAAGAATCTATTGTCCTTAATCAAAGGATGATACTCAAGTTACTTTTTCAAATTACCAAATAGTCCTAGTTAGCATATGTCTTTCTAGTTGTAGCTTGTTAATGAACACAGAAAAATCCTTAAGATGAGATCTTTGGAAAACACAACATTTGATTACGCACCTTGCTCAAAAAAACCAACCTGTTAAATGAGGACTGCTGAAACTGAAGGTGTCATTCCCTGTATTATTTTGACATACATGTACTTAATCAGTTTCTTTAGGAGCTGTAAATATGACCTCATGATCTCAGGCTCTAAGTCACCACCTCCGACAGAAGGTAGTCCTTCAGGTCTCTGTGCTGGTTTCCTGAGTATCAGCTGCCAGAGTAATACTGGGGCTCAGCCCTGCAGCCATATAGCTCCACAGTCTTCTTTAGCTCCAGTGCTGTGATTCTTTTCCCTCTGGGAAACAGCAATGGGGTCTCTTGACAGTGCAGTCTCCTAAAGGAAATAACAATTTATGGAAAACAAAGGACTTTGGGCTCTCAAAGCAAACATGCAAACAACAAAAATCTAGACTGTTGTCGTAGTTTAACCCCAGCTGGCAACTAAGCACCACACAGCCGCTCGCTCACTCTCCCCTGGTGCGATAGGGGAGAGAATCGGAAGGGTAAAAGTGAGAAAATTCGTGGGTTGAGATAAAGACAGTTTAATAGGTAAAGCAAAAGCCGCGCACGCAAGCAAAGCAAAACAAGGAATTCCTTCACTACTTCCCATGGGCAGGCAGGTGTTGAGCCATCCCCAGGAAAGCAGGGCTCCATCACACGTAATGGTTACTTGGGAAGACAAAATACCATCACTTCAAACGTCCCTCACTTCCTTCTTCTTCCCCCAGCCTTATATGCTGAGCATGACGTCATATGGTATGGAATACCCCATTGGCCAGCTGGCCTAGCTGTCCCGGCTATGTTCCCTCCCAGCCTCCTGCGCACCTAGCAGAGCACGGGAAGCTGAAAAGTCCTTGAGGAGTAGACTACCTAGCAACAACTAAAAACATTAGTGTGTTATCAACATTCTTCTTATACTAAATCCAAAACATAGCACTAGGAAGAAATTTAACTCTATCCCAGCCAAAACCAGGACAACTGTACACATCTATTCACTCTTCCGTAAGGTTTATAGCTTCCTGGAAAACCCTACTGAGAATTCTGGAGTCCCTCTCTCTGTCAACCTTTCTCTCCAGATAGTTTCTGACAACTCATTCCCCATTCTCCTTCTTGCTATGATTTTTTAAATCTCTTTACTCTTCTTTTCCAGATTTAGTGGGATCATCTTACTAGAAATAGTGATAGGTTCTAAACTAATGATATGGTCAATCATAATTTCTGAGTTTTCTTATTTATATTATTGTCCTGGTTCCAGCTGGGACAGAGTTAACTCTCTTCCCTGTAGCTGGAGGGGGTGCTGTGTTTTGGGTTTGGCGGTGAAAGGAATGTCGATGGCCCATTGATGCTTTGGTCTTTGCCAGGTGCACCGACAGCCTCCCCCGCCCTTCAAGGTGCAGGGGGACCTGGGGGGGAGCATAGCCGGGGTGGTTGACCCAGCTGGCCARTGGRGTATTCTATACCATGTGACATCATGCCCAGCTTAAAAAACCGGGGGGTAGTCCCTTTGGGGGGAGCGCACGGTTCGCGGGTTTTGGTGCGGAACACGTGGGGTGAGCAGTTGCATTGTGTATCGCCTGTTTTGTATATTCTGTTATTGTTGTTATCATTGTTATTATCACTGTTCTACTTTGTTTTATTTCCATTATTAAACTGTTTTTATCTCAACCCGCGGATTTTCCTCCGTGTGCCCTCCCGATTCTCTCCCCCATCCTACTGGAGTGGGGGGGGTGAGCGAGCGGCTGCATGGTGTTTAGTTGCTGGCTGGGGCTAAACCACGACAATTATGTTGCTGTTTGTTCTGATTTTGACTAACATCATCCTACAGGAAACTTCTTTGCCTCCTTTGACGAACATGTAATATTCATGCTCCTAAGTATTTCAGCATCAATATATCATAATGTAAAAATTCCATCTATGTCATGTGGACAACTGCATATACACATAAAAAAATAATTTAACTGCTAAATAATTTTAGCCACCCATTCTGGGAAATTTTTCTCTTGCCTCCTTGTGTTCTCAGCTCACCCTCCATCTACAGCAATTCTGCATAAAATTAAGAATCAAGGCTACTATAGCTGTAATTTGCTGTATGTTTTTTAGACTTTATTTATTTATTGTCTTTTATTTTATTCCTGTCTTATGTATGGTTGTTCACTAGGGAAGTTGTAAATCATGCTGTCATATTTGAGCTTTTTTTTTTTTATTTTAGCCATGCAATTTTTTTTTGCCTAGATACAAAATTTCAATAGAAAGAAGAAAATGTATTTGTCTAGTAGAGTATGTGCTTGGAATGTTTTTATATTCTACATATTTAGAAAGGTGATCTTTTAAAGCTGTTACTCTGACACAGACATGCAGCACTTAGAGTTTGCTTTTACAATAAACACATTCACTGAGGTACCAGAGATTTTCTACTAAGACAGATCTCTCGGCATGCTGCATTTGTATTCCATGTAATTTTCATGTACCAATGTAATAATCATCTGATTAAGAGTGAGTCTCATTATTGTATATACAAGTATTCCATGCACAGTTCTCCTGGTGATGCACATACTATATATGACTTAAAAGTGTCATCTGTTCTGTCATTGTTTTTCTCCTGTTTATTAATAAATAATTCAAGCTACTTTATGGAATACTAGAGAATTAGGACAGGACATACATACAAAATGCTGAAGCTGCCTTCCCTATCATAAATCTGATGTTCTTATCACATAAATGTAACTCATAAGTCATTTCTCAGCTGAAACTAAAAAGTTTTGTAGAAATTTGAAGGCACTAGAACCCTTTTGGAAGTTCTGGTTTGAAAGCCTGGCCCCAGTAAATCAGTAGCAAATGCATACTGATTTCAGCGTGGCCAAGTATTCAGCATACCCATGGTATTCTGAAGTTTTTCTTAAAAATTCATTTGRCTTTTTAAACTCAAGATATCTTGGTCTTGTTTTGCTACTGGCATGAGATGTGGAAAGAAAAAGAAGAGAAGATAGTATAAAATATACATAACAAAAACGTGCATATTTTTCATAGCGATTATTTAATGAGGGATTAGTTACATAGGAGCTTTAGGGATTAATTAACCAATACCTAATTAAAGCAGGGTTCTAAAATGGATTCTCTGTAAATCTGAAAGTCACAGTGAAGGAGAAAAGGTGGATTTTTGTAGCTAACCAATAACATCAAAAAGAACAGGGAAAAAACAGGAAAAGAGACTAGAAAAGTGGGAGAAGGAGGTTGTTGCTGTCTCTATTCCTTTTGTCTGTAACGGACAAAAGTCCTAATGTGGCTAGCCCATTTATTAACCTATATTCACAAACTGTACCCTGATAAGTCATCTATTTGAGCAGTACAGCTTCCTGTAATACAGGCTGAATAAAGAGCCAGGGTGTCTTGCTATGTTCCTACTTACTGCTCTCTAGAGTGGATATGACTCACTGAGGAGGGGGGAAATGCACATAAGAGGAAGCACTGATACTGAAGTCTACTCTCATTAATTGCCCTTGATTATATTATCATTCTCTTAGTTGTTTTATCCCCATTGTTGTATCATTTTCTCTGCCCTGATATTTTTACTGCATCTTCATCATATATACACTTTGCTCTGGTGGCTTTTTTAGAGTAGTCTTGAACAGAGTCTCTTAGAGTTTCACTATATTGAAAACAAGATGTTTTCCTAGGAGACTAACATGAAAAATATGATGATTCTCTAAAATAATATCCACTTGTATTTTGATTTTCTTTCCCAAAAAGCATGTAAAATAGAGCCAGTATTTTTGGGAAGAGGGGAGGAACTCTGCATGATCTAAAGTTTGTTTCTCATTTGAAAACAGCTTCAACAGAAATTCAAAGTCCAGATTATAATGTGGGTCCCTTCTTTTTTTTTTCTCCTTCCACCAATTTTAAGGCTAAAATGAGCCTTAATGAACTTCTATTTGAAATTCCTATGTAATATCAACTATAAAATTTCACCTTGCAATACCTTCATTGAATCCAATAATTTTTGGATGAATAAGTGCAGATTTTACAAAGGTAGTCTTAACTCAAAAACTTTTATGAAGGTGCCTCCATCACTTCTCCAGGGAAGTCTTTTAAAAGGTTAATCACTGTTAAAATATGTCTTTCTTCACTTTTGAATTTGTCTACCTTCAATTTTAGCCCTTGAATTTTTTAATGCTTTTGGAAATTCATGGTCAGGTGGTTCTGCAGCACTGCCAAACACTAAATCTTTGTCAAGGTCATTGCTTCTTCCCAGGATGCAGTTCCCATTCAATAATCTTTTGTCCCTCCATATTTATGTCTTTTCATCTGACTCTAGGAAAAATGGTAGCTGACAGAGCCCATTATTCCTCTTTGACTGTGACCCTCTTAAAGATGGTTTGGCTCTGTTTAAAAATGACCCCTGTTACTATCTATCACTTCACCAGTCCTTGGTTGTCTATAAACCTTGATAAAGAATTGTTTATATTTTCTTCACATCTCTGATGGAGACATTGAGTCTCATTGGATTGAGGATTAATTCTTCAGCCTATATATTCATTCTGTGATTTTCTATTAGTGATTACATTTTGATATCCATCAGTTATCACTTTGTCATCTACTGACTAGGTACTACACCAATTTTGAATAATGCTAATTGCTTTAATCAGAATGTTGTGTGGTAGAACTCAGTTTAGCTGACCACATCAATTTTCCACCAAAGTTTAAAGCTCAACAAAAAACAATTCTTTTCACCAGAATTGACTAAACGAAAAAGATATACAGTTTAAGGAAAAATCTGGTTTACAACAGTATTTCTCTGATTGTGTAAAACAACCACAGGCTCAAGTGTACTGTTGGCACTGAAACAGTAGCCAATCCCAACAAAAGCTACTATGATCATGCCACTGTCTAATGTAACGTGTTGTATCATTCTGGGATCAAACACACTGCATAACTTTGCCTGACTAAATATGAAAGGAACATGTTCAAGCATGAGAATATATTCTATTCAATTTAAAATATAGAAAGTACAATATAATGTTATCCTCAGAAAATTTGTAGATGATAAAGTGAAAGAAACATTTTTGACGTGTGAAGCAAATACTTGCATTCACCTTCCATGGATTTCTGTAGAGAGTTCTGTCACCTCCAGTCTTCAGGTAGTATGAGTTGGGGCCATGGTTTTTTGCTTTTGTTCTAGAAGAAAAAAACTCTCTCTAAGATGATCAGTGAACCAGATTTTTATTTAAGTACAAAACATTCATGGTCTATAAACTAGCAAAGTACCTTTAAATTACCAACTTGAATAAGTACTTTGCAGAACCAGAGCCCTAGTATTAACTGTTGTTAGCACAATGGGGATGAATACCTAACAAAAGATTAAACCTATTTACCTATATTGTTTCCTGTTTAGAGTGTCATTACTATTGGTAATTTGAAGGAGCTTAAGGGAAGTGCAATAAATAAATAAATAAAATGCAAGTGATGGGAAGGATAATAGACTAATGTACAGAAAATACTCAGCAGGAAAGAAAGTGATGGCTCTGAATATTTTTCTTTTTTTTTTTGCACTGGAAGAACATCCAATGTCCATGCTAACAAATGAACTAGTTTTGGTATCAGTCCAAAAAACTAAAAAAGATCCCCCAAAATAAAACCAAAAAATTACAAGAGTTAGATATGGATACTGCAAAGTGTTAGTGAAGGATTGTGAAAGATTTATTGATATATGAACAGTCAATGTCAGGAAAATATGACAGAAATGACAATGATACAGAGGAGATAAAATAGACATATTTAAAGGGTGATGAGATGTCATATTTCTAGTTCATGCAGGAGGGTAAGTACAAGCAGATAAAGATTTTTGAAACATTATGAGGAGGACTGAAAGGCCACAGATGTTCTCTGCACTTCACCACCAGCCAGGTAGAAGGACTGGGTGGAATTAAGGTACACAGAACATTAATTTCCAAGTTGTTAATTTTAGCATAGATGTTTTGTAGCCATTGCACAAAAGGCATCATTAAAAAGCTATTAATGTTAACAGTGTTTTGTTTACAGTAGTAAGATTGCTACATACTGAACAACAATTGGATAATTATACCAGTTGTGATTATTGGTTGCACATATGGGAGGGTTTAAAAGCAAATTAGCTGATCAAATTCTTTTATTGAATTTTAATTCATTTTAGGATATTTTTCTTTTCTGTCTGAAACAAATAATCTTTGTTACTCGGTTTACTGTAAGAAGGTAGAAACATTTATAACTTTTGAGCATTTGGAGGGGGAAAGGGATTGGTTTAAAATATTCAGTCAGTGAAACTTATTTGTGCTTCAGCTTACTCAGACTAATATACACAACTGCTAGTGAAGATGGCCACATTTGCTATGACAAACACTTCAGTGACTAAAGTAGAAAAAAATAGCACAGACTCACACAAAATCACAGAACGGTTGAGGTTGGAAGGGACCTCTGGAGGTCATCTTGTCCAACCCCGCCTCTCAAGCAGGATCACCTAGATCATGTTGCCCAGGACCATCTCCAGATGGCTTTTGAATATTTCCGAGGAGGGAGACTCGACCACCTCTCTGGGCAACCTGTGCCAGAGCTTGGTCACCCTCCCAGTAAAGAAGTCTTTCCTGATGTTCAGAGGGAACATGTTGTTTAAGTTTGTGCCCATTGCCTCTGGTCCCGTCACGGGACATCATTGGAAAGAGCTTGGCTCCGTCCTATATGCACCCTCCTTTCAAGTATTTATATACCTTGCTAAGATTCCCCCTGAGCCTTCTTTTCTCCAGGCTGAACAGTCCCAGCTCTCTCAGCCTTTACTCATATGTGACGTGCTCCAGTCCCTTAATCATCCTTGTGACCTATTTGCTGCCTTTGCAGCAAAGGCACATTGCTGGCTCATGTTCAATTTATTGTCCACCAGGACCCCCAGGCCCTTTTCTGCAAAGCTGCTTTCCAGATGGACAGCCCCCAGCATACATTGGTGCATGGAGTTCTTCCTCCCCAGGTGCAGGATTTTGCACTTCTCTTTGTTGAACTTCACGAGGTTCCTCACCCTTTCTCCAGTTGTTGGGGTCCCTCTGGACAGCACATGACCCTCTGGCATATCAGCCACTCCTCCCGATTTGGTGTCACCTGCAAACCTGCTGAGGGTACACTCTGCCCCATCATCCAGATCATTAATGAAGATGCTGAACAGGACTGGACCCAGTATTGACCCCTGGGATACATTACTAGTCACTGACATCCAACTAGCTTTTGCACCGCTGATCACCACACTCTGGGCTCAGCCATTCAGCCAGTTTTCAATCTACTTCACTGTCTGCTCATGCAGCCTGTACATCAACAGCTTCTCTATGAGAATCTTATAGGAGAGAGTGTCAAAGGCCCTACCTGTCCAGGTAGACAACATCCACTGCACTCATTTTGTCTACCGGGCCAGTGACTTCATCAAAGAAGTTTATCAAGTTGGTCAAGCATGACTTCCCCTTGGTGAAGCCATGCTGATTACTCCTGATGATTTTCTTGTCCTTAATGTGCCTGAAATGTATTTCTGGACTAGCTGCTCCATCACCTTCCCAGGGATCGAAGTGAGGCTGACCAGCCTGTAGTTCCTGGGGTTCTCCTTCTTTCCTTCCTGAAGAGAAGAGTGACATTTTCTTTTCTCCAGTCTCCTGGCACTTCTCCCAGTCACCATGATGGATCAACGGTTATGAAGAGTGGCCTCACAATGCCATCTGCCAGCTCCCTCAGCACTCGTGGATGCATCCCATCAGGGCCCACAGACTTATGTATGTGCAGTTTGCTTATGTATTCCCTGACCTGATCTTCTTCCAACAAGGCTACATCTTCCTTGCTCCAACCCTTCCCCCGGCCTCTGGGACCTGGCACTCCTGAAGGCTGACCTTGCTAATAAAGGCTGAGGCAAAGGCGGCCATCAGTACCTCAGGCTTTTCCATGTCCTGTTTAACCAGGTCCCCTGTCTCGTTGAGCAATGGGCCCACATTTTCCCTACTGTTCCTTTCATCTCCCCTGTACTTATAGAAGCCCTTCTTGTTGTCCTTGATGTCCCCAGCCAGACTCAATTCCATTTGGGCTTTAGCTTTCCTAACTTCATCTCTGGATGCTTGGACAATGTATCTGTTTTCCTTTCAAGTTACTTGTCCTTGCTTCTATCCTTAGTATACTTTCTTTTTGTGTTTGAGTATCTCTAGGAGGAATTTGTTCATCCACACAGGCCGCCTGACATTTTTGCCTGACTTCCTATTTGTTGGGATGGAGTACTTGTGAGCTTGGAAGAGGTGATCCTTGAACATTAACCAGCTTTCTTGGGCCCCTCTTCCCTCCAGGGCCTTATCCCATGGGGCTCTTCCAAGCAGATCCCTGAAGAGGCCAAAGTCTGCTCTCCTGAAGTCCAAGGTTGTGAGCTTGTTTTTCACCCTCCCCCCTGACCTCAGGAACCTGAACTACAGCATCTCATGATCACTACAGCCAAGGCTGCTTTTGACCTTCACATTCCCAGTTAGCCCATCATTTTGGTGAGTATGAGGTCCAGCAAAGCACCTCTTCTCATTGGCTCTTCCATCACTTGGAGGAGGAAGTTATCACAGATGCAGGAACCTCTTGGATTGCTTATGCCCTGCTATATTATCCCTCCAGCCAATATCAGGGTGGTTGAAGTCCTTCATGATGACTAGAGCCTGTGAACATGAGGTTGCTCCTATCTGTTCCATATGACCATAAGAATGGTCCATATGATCTAGAGATGTTCCATATGACCTAGAGAATTTCCCTAGCTTCAGTACTCTCCAACCCTTTTGGTTCCTTCTGCTGTGCTCCCATGCATTAAAACTCTTGTGGTTGCTTTAAAGTTTATCCCTGCCATTGGAAGTGTAAGGACCCAGGAAAGGGGAAGACTGTGGTTTTGTGTATAGGAAGAGGCATATAAATATTGTTATATGTAATCCCAAAAGAGTTTTCAATAATTCTGCTAATATATTCATGTGTGTATAGCTACAAAAAAATGCAGTTATACTTCTTGCAAAAAGAAAACTTCCTGAAAGAAAAGCTTCCTTGGCTAGTACATTTTCTGGATTGTGTCTCTTTTACTCTCTGTGAAGATGTCTTATTAATTTTCCCTTCTTATGGCTATCTAGTAGAACCATCTGCTTTCCAACATTGTTTACAGACCTCAGATTAGGTCATTCCCCCCATTGTGCCAAACACTATGCAGAATACAAATAAAATCCCTGGATCTTCCAAACCAGGAAGTCTAACAGATGAAAATGTATATTATTCTAAAAACCTTAAATGGTCAAGAGTATTACTGATTCCCCTCAACTCCTTATTTCAGTATTATTTCAGTACTGCAAAAACAGTAACATCCTTAAGAGAATTGTCATACCAAAATAGGAAATTGCTCATATTTAGACCTGGTCTGTGTCTTTATCATGACTTTCTGAAATGAGAGGTTTGTGAAATAGGACAATTAGATAATAAATTAGATAAAAGAATGCTTATTATCATTATTATTAGAGCAATATATTTTAGACACAAAACAAAACTGACAATTTAGGTAAGTACTTATCTATATTATAGCTAGCAATAACAAATGCACACATTTGTGGTTTTATGTACAATACTAATTGATTAATATTTCATAAGTTTATTGGGCTGCCAAGCTGGAAGACCTTCTCAGTGCCACAAATATGCCTGGCAGTGATCAGACAATTAAGGCAACTTATGTTTTAGCAACTAAAGCTTATCTATGTGGTTCTAGCTACATTCATTAATAAGTAAGACTTAAGTATGTTTTTTAACTCCGTAAATCATCCATTAATATTTTCAGTAGCAAATAATGGCTTAGAATGAGTGATACCAGAGCAACTCTTAGTGTTTCAACAGAGAAGAAACCAAACCAAACCAACCAACCAACCAAAAACAACAAAAAACCCCACCACAAAAACAAAAGGCCAAAACAAATTCAAAGTCACACACTGTTTTACTTACACAAAGTGTCAGGCTTTGGAATAACTTTCCATACTCTCATGTAGCAATCATTTCTCTAAAATGCAGCATCTAGATGAGGTTTTGACCATTTTCTGTGTCTGCAAAATGGCATTCTGAACAAAAAACTGTAAGCAGTATCAAAATGTATGAAAAAGCCTTGTCTTCCCCTACATAAAACACTTTCAAAACAATTTTGTGTTACACAAATACTCTTATGAAGAGTTCGTATTCAGGAAAAGACAAAATTCTCTCAGTTATTACTCAATTTTCCTGTTAATGAGTGTCTCATCTGCATTATTACATCATAAGTGTTCCCTGTACAAAGCCACCAAACCCGGGTTTCATGGATCATGAGCTTTACAGAACAGTTAGCTAACGTCTTGACGTGCGGAAAACGGACTCCACAATCTGTAAGACTGTAAAGTAGGTATGTTTATTCAGCGCTGGGCAGCACGGGGGGTAGTCCCACCAAAGTCGTGCGCGCCCCRGYGCSRCACTSATCCAAACATAYACAGCAAAGTGTTGCATATGCATAAAGTTTCGCAATACACCTATACATACACATGACCTGTCCCCGCTTTGTATTAAAATGAGTTCCCCTCCCATCTGCGCTTGCGCACTGCAGTCTGGTGGTGGTCGTCGGGGGTCGTGGGGATGAAGGCTAGTGGTTCCTCTTCATCACCGCTAGTAACCTTTTGTTCTTGCGCAGACTCAGTTGGTCCTTGGCTCTTACCCAAATTGCAGGGTCGGTTTCTTAAGGCGAATCTCTGGTTCTTATCAGGAAC
>JASVER010000032.1:10238203-10311642 GCA_030449065.1 Oceanodroma leucorhoa | reverse complement strand
GGGGATTTTGCTACCAACATCTCCCTTAGCCCCTTGTCTCAGTCTGCTATGACCATACCACCAACCCCAGCTAGAAAGTCGAGACAATATAGTCTATGGGCTGATTAAAATAAAAGAATGAGAGCATTTTTTCAATGCAAGATACTCAGCTATAAGCAGATCTGTCAATGCTACTGTGCAACTATCCCAAGTCTCAGCTCCAAATAGCAGGTTAGGTAGACCAAAACAGAGCTCCAAAAGACAGAGGAGGTCTTTCTTTGCTCTGAAACTTTCTTTACAATAAATATGAGATGAATAACAGTGATGATGGCAAACATTAGAAACACTTTTTGTGTACAGTGTGCAGTGTGTGTGGAAAGAGAAGGCAGAGACAACTCCAGCCAGGTCCTGTGTTTGGGGAGACACAAGCCAGTGTTTCTCCTTCACCTTTGGCTCAGCAGTTTACTTCCCACATTGGCAAGGAATGGAACTGGGCTTAAATGTCCTACATCTGAACACTGGGCTACTGAATATAAAAATCAGCTGCGTATCCTCTAACTCAGCTTTGGTCAAAGCACTGGCAGCGATGTTCTCACAACTATGAGATCCCCGTGCTCCTATAGAGGAAGCTGTGTGGATGAGAACAGACAATGAGTCTCTAGCCTCTGGATCCCATTAGCTATCCGAGTGCAGCTATTTTCAGAAGACACGAGTTAAACAACATTGAAAATAATTCTGGGTGCTTTTGTGGTTTATATGCTTTATATGCCTGAAGATTTTGTACTATTACAATGCTAGGAGGCACTTGAACAAAGATTTTGTGAACTTTTGCTGTGAGGTTGCCAGAGACATAAAAACCTAAGTCCACGACTTAGGCAAACTTTACCATTCCTACATGCTAAGTCAAGATCTAAAAAACCAGATGTGACCTGCTACTCAGGAGGTGCCTCTCCCTAGAAATGTTTCTGTTCAGCTGAAAGTTCTTTAAAAACCTGGCATTTGGCTTCTGCACAGTTCCTTCTACAGTTCCGGGCTGTCCACATGCACTGAAATGTGAAGAGGTGACACTTCACCTGATGTGCTGCCTTCCGTACTGGCAGCCAGGCATGGCAATGGTAAGTATGGTTTCCTCTGACTTTAAAATGCCAAGTCCAGAACTGAAGATCGAGAGACAGCTCACTCACTCATGGACTAGTGGTTACAGCAATAACCCAAGGTTTCTTAAGGCATATTCCCAGCTGATGTTGCCATACGGTCATTGAAATAAATATGTTTCTGACACTGAGCAGTGCCTTAAGAATTGTAGCTAACACATTGTCATTTAAATTTCATGAAACAGATGAATAATTTTGCATTCATTTTTCCAGGATGCAAGCCTATATACATGTAACTTACAACTAGCCTACAGAAGAATGGGAGGCAAAGTGGCTGCTGTTCAGGTTGGCTGATTTCTGACAGACAAGGAGAACAGGGAACCTCTGTCAAACCTCTGTTGATTTAAAATCAAAGTATATTTGAATAACACCACCATGAATCACAAAATAGTGCCATTATTAAAATGTGCCATCTAACAGCAATTGTTAGTAATATAAAATAAAATTTGTTTCTTCTTTTGGTTTCCAAGTTTTTCACTTTCAGGTAAAGAAAAAAAGAATATGATAGTGCCCTATAAAATTTCAAGCAGATTGAGAGCTAGCAGCTAGTCAGAAGCACTGAAACACAGAACAGTAACAGGCATTTGTATTTAATCGATCTATTGAGCCAAGAACAGCATTTTAGAGAATACCTCCATTGTTCTGTGACAGAGGTGTTAACCGGGTGAATGGGATCGATCAGTGATGAGATGAAATGTAAATTGCTGTTAATGGTCTGCTACCAGCTGAGCAACTAAAAGAGAGAACTGTGATGAAATGGGCATGGTTACCCAGCTGAAAAACATTCTGGTCCTGCTGCTGCAGACTACTAATGTATTCTCACCGATTTGCCAGGCAGAAAAAAATTGCTGAAAAAATGGCAGTGGTACTGTTCCTTCATCACGTGGAAAATGGGAACTTTCCTTCCCTGTCACGAGCAGTAGTGGGTGAATATGGAGTACTTCTGTAATTCGCCATTTCAAAGTCTGTAATGTAAACATGGAAGCCAGTAATCCCAGTAACTAGAGGGAGGGAGAGTCCAGAGGTCTCCTTTCATCATTGTTTCCAAATAAAAATATCCTGTCAAGGAACATAACAAAAAATCTCAGTATAACTAACCACACAGACACGTGACCTCCTCAGGTTCTGGTGTGCCACTGGAGAGGTATCAGTCCCGGTCTCCACCATCTTGCCATGTCCCACCTTATGGACATCATGGCCTCTCCAGTCTGCCAGATGATCTGCTTCATAAACTTTCAATCAAAATTAATAATGTGGCAGTGGCCCTATTGTTTCAGGCTACAAAATGATTAAAACTATGATGCTGCTACACTTTACAGTCCCTTGTAAAGTCCCAGGACAGGGCTGGGTTAAAAACCAGTCGTAGTTCAATGATCATATAGGATTACTTGATGATAGAAGCGAATGTTCTTAGAATTGAATAATTGTGTTTGGATTTTGGGTTTTGGGTCATGATTATAGTTGTTGGGCAGTAGTGAGCGTTCAGTACTTACAAAACAAAGACTGGTCCCCGATGTTCCTGATGAGAACTAAGAACTTACAGGACTGATGCTTTGTTAATTATTAGAAGATGATTAATGAGCTATTATGGAAAACAACTGATGCTTAGAGAAACCGGTTAAAATGAACCATCTAGTTCGGAAGGAAGCCAAGGAATAACTGAGTCTGCGCAAAGTAAGAGGTCAGCCAGCGGTGACGAAGAGGAACCGCCAGCCTTCATCCCCACGACCCCTGATGACCACTAGCAAGAAACAACGTGCAGGCGCAAGTGGGAGGAGAGCTCATTTTAATGTGAAGCGGGGACAAGCTATGCATATGTATAAGTGTGCGATGTAATGTAATGCGTATGCAAGATTTTACTGTATAAGTTTGTGATGAAAGCTGCAGCAAACTGAACACGTTGTGGTGGAGCGATCCCCCGTGTTCCCAGCGCTGCTGGTAAAGAATGCCTGCCTTTTAACACTGCATTGGTGTTACGAGGTTTCTTCCCGATTTCGGTGACGCTCTCTAAATGCTTTAAACTGACCTGGCTTATTTTCCCTGAAGTAGACTAGGGAGCAACAAAATGAGTATATCAGCTGGCAAATCTGAAGCGATGGTCATCCTCAACCATTCATTGTCAGGGACAATCAACCAAATGATGGCCTGGGGCTGATAAACTTCTTTCATGGAGTAGCTGGAGCCAAAAAAGGATGTGTAGTTGCAGCTTAATTATAAATATGCCAAATTAAAAAAAAATTAAATTAAACTAAAACCTTTATAAGGAAAATTGTTAGTGTTTTCACTTTACAAATTAACCTCAACAGAAGAAATACTGAAAGCAGACAAATCTTATGTCTGAAATCCTAATCTGATATTTACTGGGAACTGAARAGAGATCTTCATGGAAGATGGTGACCTCAATATCACCTAAGGGGGAAAAGATTTCACCATCTATGATTCACTTTAGTTTTGGTCAATATAAACAGCTTTTCTGTAGAAAAGGTGTTGAACTGGGTGGACAGTAGATCTATTCCAGTACACCATTCTTTTATCAGCAAGTGTAGTAATTATAAGAACACTCAGGAGAAGGCTGTATCACATCCAAGACAAGTCAAGGGATAACCACTGAGATATTCATAGAAAAATGAGACAATGACTCCTCCAGCATGACAACAGTAATTGGGTGATAGAAGATAAATATCTCTTTAGTAAAGTTAAAACAAGAATTAAGAAACACTTCGAAAAAGAAAAGTAATTTTTTTTTAGGGATTCATAAATTTATTTTTTGTTTGAGAAGGAATAAGTTTCACTCATTTAATTATTTTGTCAAGAATAGCTAGGTCTTCAGCAGAAGGAGATTTATTCCAGTAATCAACTATTAGGATAACTGAAAGTGCAACATCTCCCATAACTGAATAAAGGTAGACAATTTCTTGTGTTTCTTTTATTTCTAAATATTTAGAACCTGTAGCCACTTCAATCATAAAGCAAAGTTGCTGTGTTCTTATCTGCTTTGTCTCAGTTAGTAACAGTAATGACTCTGAACAGAAGAGAAAATGGGGTCAGGCATGCGGTTGTTATCATGAGGAAGGGAGAGTTCGACTCAAACTCAGGATTTGAACCTCATCACATTTAGGCTTAAAAAAAGGAACACAGAAACAGCTGTATGGAGTAGATCCATTGCCCCTCTAGTGTAGTATTTCTGTAACTTTCATTTTGCATCCTGGATTACTACTGTCCCAGACATTTGAGGATGTGTCTACTAATGCAGAAGCAGCATACATCACAACACAGAAAAGAAACCAATCTGGAAGTAGTTTAGTAACATCTATTCACAGCCATTTGCAGTTTTCTAAAAGTAAATTGCATGTTGTGCAGTATCTTTGTCAACCGTTCATTTAGGTTTGCTGAACAGTTTTCCTCTAAGACTTTGCTATACAGTAATAAGCAGTCTTCTAAAATGAATTTTATTAATGAATGTAACAAAAATCAGAGCAAAATTTTAAAATAGACCTCAGATGCTTAAAAATATGTAATTTGAGTGTAGATATTCTGTCCAGAGCCATCAAGAAAGTTCTTCTAATGTTATACACAAGCAAAAGTCTCTGTTGACAGGATAACAACCATATAACCTATGCTGTGGAAGACACAGAATATACTATGCATGCCAGGAACCACTCCATAGACCACGCTTTCAAAGTAATGTTTGCTATAAACCATTAGATACCTAGCACTGGATCTATAGCTCATTTTATATATATATATATATATATATACACTTCTATATATACATCACATATGCATGCAACACACAATAGATTAAACATTACATAGAATCATAGAATCATAGAATCATTAAGGTTGGAAAAGACCTCTAAGATCATCGAGTCCAACCATCAACCCAGTACCCATGCCCACTAAACCATGTCCCGAAGCACCACATCCACACGTTTTTTGAACACCTCCAGGGATGGTGACTCCACCACTTCCCTGGGCAGCCTGTTCCAATGCCTGACTACCCTTTCAGTGAAAAAATTTTTCCTAATATCCATCTAAACCTCCCCTGGCGCAACTTGAGGCCATTTCCTCTCGTCCTATCACTTGTTACTCGGGAGAAGAGACCAGCACCCGTCTCTCTACAGCCTCCTTTCAGGTAGTTGTAGAGAGCGATAAGGTCTCCCCTCAGCCTCCTCTTCTCCAGGCTAAACAACCCCAGTTCCCTCAGCTGCTCCTCATAAGACCTGTTCTCCAGACCCTTCACCAGCCTYGTCGCCCTTCTCTGGACACGCTCCAGCACCTCAATGTCCTTCTTGTAGTGAGGGGCCCAAAACTGAACACAGTATTCGAGGTGCGGCCTCACCAGTGCTGAGTACAGGGGCACGATCACCTCCCGACTCCTGCTGGTCACACTATTCCTGATACAGGCCAGGATGCCATTGGCCTTCTTGGCCACCTGGGCACACTGCCGGCTCATGTTCAGCCGGCCGTCGACCAGCACCCCCAGGTCCTTTTCCGCCAGGCAGCTTTCCAGCCACTCTTCCCCAAGCCTGTAGCGTTGCCCAGGGTTGTTGTGACCGAAGTGCAAATGCACTCTGTTATTGTGGGGTCCTGTATAACCTTGGCTTTCCTCATTCCTTTCTCCAGGAGTAACTTATTTACCACAGGTCACCAATGCACTAGATTAATAGCAAATCTGGCTATCTCTTACCTCATTACCTGAAATTCTAAAAATTCTGATTTTTAAAATTCTTTAGATTCTGAAAAATCTAAAGATAAACTAGAATGCAATTAAACAGAAGGTACACTGGACACTAAAGAAAGTTCTGTGGGCTAAAACAGTTTATCAGAATAAGATGTTTTCGCAGTGACTTATGCCTCAGAGCAAACACTGAGACTACTTCTTGCTTTGCTCACAGCCCTTTAAGGAGACAAAAGAGCAAACCTGTCAACCTACTATTCAGTTCTGTGACTAGCATGCATGGAGAGTTGTTGCATGAGATACAATTTCACAGCAGTTTCCAATTTCTGTTTTATGTAGCTGTTTAATGTTGTTTTTTTTCCTTATTCTTTGTTTGTTATTAAATACAATCCAGAAGCTATATTTTAAAATAAAATACTTTAAAGGAAACATTTAATACAATTCCCTTTTGTTGTACAAATGAAAAACAGTAAAACTGAAATAAATGCATACTCTATTGAAAATAAAGCCAACTTTTTTGTTTGTCTGTCATAACACTTTATGAAGGGAGGGAAGACTGGAAGCCTGAGAATATTAATCTGTTGCTATACTGATGTACTTTCTCACTGTAGTAGCAGGATGATGTGGGGGKTTTTTTTGCTAATAAAGATAGATAAAGATAAAGATGCTCTTATTTGAATTGGGACTTGGTGGAAGGGGCCAGGTGACTAAAGCTAGTCGACCATTTTTTGGTTTAGGAGAAGTTTGTACACCAAAGCAGAAGAGTAACTATTGCTGGGTGGTATGGCTGGCTCTAAGTAATTTTGGAGCATAGACATTCAACACCAATGTGCTTTCTCTATTTTCCTTAAGGAATACTACGATAAAATCAACCATTACTTGAAAATCCTGAGTTAATTGGTTGAGCACAAAGATTTTTCCCACCTTTCCTGGTCCACTAGCTTGGCATGGAAAAGGCACATCTGTTTCTACAGTCACTTTTGAAATGAGAGAGCAATGTTTCACGTTATATTATTCTGGCCATATTCAGTGCTCCATCCCAAATGACCATTCACAGCAAGACGAAGGACTGGCCTTTGGAATGAATCCAGCATCAGACGTGAATGTAGGCCACCAGAGCTATTGCTATTTATTGCTCCCCCATTTCACACCACTGACCATACTGAGATAGCATTAATTAATAATCTATGCTGAATATAAAACCTCTAATACCATTTACATCACAATAGTTTTATATCATGTTATATGTCATTAGAGTTGATGTAATGATAATATCCACTTTATAATGGAAATAATTTTAATAGAAAGAGTATTAAAACAACACAGTACATGAAGAAAGTGTTATTGGGTATATATTCACTGAAGTACCACCTGGAAGGCAAACTATGACCATTTGGAAACTGGTAGGCAGCAACAGTAACATGGGTGCTTGCCCACATTATAAACTGGCCAAAAAACATGGCAGGATGAGTAGAAGGCTGCAAATATGACTATCCTGTCTCTCTTCACTAATAAAAGCATGATATCTGTTCTGATTAATGACTGTCTTACTCTCTTAAATCTTAACTTTTTCCTTCAGTTTCCTCTCTGCAAATTTAAAAAAAAAAACCACATTTTTGTGTTAATTCTTATGAAGCTGCATAAAATGCATAGAAATTGTTAAGAGAATTTTAGGATTTGGACTTAATTTGTAAATGAAAGATGACGAGATCTTGTGGTTGGACAATGTGATATAAATAATAAATTTGCAGGGATTCCCACAAGGAAAGAATTTTTCCACCTTAAAAAGCATACAAGCCAAGACTGGATTAAGTCCCTTCTATTGCATTAAGTCTGAATCCTACAATCCATTTACTATTTTCTAGGCTGTTTGGCAAGACTGAATGTCAAACTGTTTTCTCAAGAAAAGAGAAAGAAGTTGCTCTCCTATTTCAGTCCTTCCCTTACCTGCCTGATGGTGTTCAGTAGGCTTTAATGAAGGTCTTCTATACTCACCAGACATGGTTCCTGTGTAGCTAGTCTAATTGCTTCCATTATGCATAGTGCAATGGTGTTTTCTCTGCTACCACAAAATAAATAAAAAAATAAAAATAAAGCTAATGCTGTTGGAAGAGGGCAATATTAATTTCTTTTTTTTTTTTTAGGAAATAATTGATTGATTGATTTCTAATTCTAATCCCTCATTTCTGTTATTTGTTGACGTAACAATCCAAGCTCGCAGGCTAATAATTTGGTTGAAGGGACTTCATCTAGTCTTCTGGATTAAGAGGCAGCCTTTTATAAATAAGATATTTTCCTGATACTAAAACAAAAATGGAAGGTGATTTAATTATTTAAGCAAATAATATCAGGAGGGACAATCTTTTCATGTTTAGAGGATGATTCCTGGCCTTTATAAATGACATGGTCTTCAGCTCTCTTGCACAGAAGCTTGCAGTTGCTCTTAGGTTATGTGTCTAAGGAGTAATCGCTGCACACAGAGACCCATGGGGACTGAAGAAGCAGCGATGGGCAGAGGAACCCCCGTAACATGGTGAGGGCAAGCGGGGCACCCAAACCAGTGACTCCTCAGATCGTCAAAGACCCAGCAGCTCCTTGCCATGGTGTGAAACCCAGAGGGGAGCCAATCAAGTCTCTCCAGAAAGCCTTGCAGACTGAAGGGGGCTACTAACTAAAGGGTGGTAGGACTTATTACGGGATGCAGAGAGAAAAACATAACCTTGCAGTCCAACAAAATTTACACGATGGCTGGCTGTGGTAGTTAAGCATAAATCATCAACCAATACATGTCAGATCTCTGTAGACAGTTTGCTGCTACATGATAACTTTAGCCCCACAAGATCCAGCAGTTGGATACAAGAGTTACTCAGGGTACTGCTGTTACAGTATGCTGTAGAATCATAGAATCATTCAGGTTGGAAAAGACCTTTAAGATCATCAAGTCCAACCGTTAACCTAGCACTGCCAAGTCCACCACTAAATCATGTCCCTAAGCACCACATCTACATGTCTTTTAAATACGTCCAGGGATGGCAATTCAACCACTTCCCTGGTCAGAAGTGAAGATAAATACATTAACCTTCAGATTCTGTGGTTTTGCTTGAAACAATTCAAGCTGATAAAAAATATTCATTTTGATTAAAAGGTCATTTTTCACTAATTTGCATAAATGTTCTCATGAATTTCTTCTCTCTACACTTATCTGCTATCATCTTGAACCTTAGAAGAAACTGATTTTTTTTCTTTATCCCCAAAGAACTTCACTAGGCCCAACCTCCAGCAGTATTTCTTTAATAGGCAAATGTCATCCCACACTTCTTCCTCAGAGCAGGAAATCATAGAATCATAGAATCATTTAGGTTGGAACCTTTAAGATCATCAAGTCCAACTGCAAACCAAACACGCCAAGCCCACCACTAAATAATGTCCCTAAGCACCACATCTACACATCTTTTAAATACCTCCACGGATGGCGATTCAACCACTTCCCTGGACAGCTTGTTCCAATGCTTCACAACCCTTGCGGTGAAGAAATTTTTCCTAATATCCAATCGAAACCTCCCCTGGCGCAACTTGAGGCCATTTCCTCTCGTCCTATCAGTTGTCATTTGGGAAAAGAGACCAACACCCACCTCACTACAACCACCTTTCAGGTAGTTGCAGAGAGCAATAAGGTCTCCCCTCAGCTTCCTTTTCTCCAGGCTAAACAACCCCAGCTCCCTCAGCCGCTCTTCATAAGACTTGTGCTCTAGACCCTTCACCAGCTTCGTTGCCCTTCTCTGGACACACACCAGCACCTCAATGTCTTTCTTGTAGTGAGAGGTCCAAAACTGAACACAGTATTCAAGGTGTGGCCTCACCAGTGATGAGTACAGGGGCACAATCACCTCCCAACTCCTACTGGCCACATTATTTCTGATACAGGCCAGGATGCTGTTGGCTTTCTTGGCCACCTGGGCACACTGCCAGCTCACGTTCAGCCGGCTGTCGACCAGCACCCCCAGGTCCTTTTCCGCCGGGCAGCTTTCCAGCCACTCTTCCCCAAGCCTGTAGCATTGCATGGGGTTGTTGTGACCCAAGTGCAGGACCTGGCACTTGGTCTTGTTGAACCTCATACAATTGGCCTCGGCCCATCGATCCAGACTGTTCAGATCCCTCTGCAGAGCCTTCCTACCCTCAGGCAKATCAACACTCCCACCCAACATGGTGTCATCTGCAAACTTACTGAAGATGCGCTCGATCCCCTCATCCAGATCATTGATAAAGATATTAAACAGAACTGGCCCCAAAAGTGAGCTCTGGGGAACACCACTTGTGACCGGCCGCCAACTAGATTTAACTCCATTCACCACAACTCTTTGGGCCTGGCCATCCAGACAGTATTTCAGCCAGCTAAGAGTACAGCCGTCTAAGCCATGAGCCGCCAGTTTCTCCAGGAGAATGCTGTGGGAAATGGTGTCAAAGGCTTTATTAAAGTCCAGGTACACAACATTCACAGCCTTTCCCTCATCCTCTAAAAGTGGGTCATCTTGTCACAGAAGGAGATCAGGTTAGTCAAGCAGGACCTGCCTTTCATAAACCCATGCTGACTGGGCCTGATCACTTGGTTGTCCTGTACGTGCCGTGTGATGGCTCTCAGCATGATCAGCTCCATAATCTTCCCCGTCACCGAGGTCAGACTGACAGGCCTGTAGCTCCCGGGATCCTCCTTCCGGCCCTTCTTGTAAATGGATGTCACATTTGCTAATCTCCAGTCAACTGGGACCTCCCCGGTTAGGCAGGACTGCTGATAAATGATTGAAAGTGGCTTGGTGAGCACTTCCACCAGCTCCCTCAGTACTCTTGCATGGATCCCATCCGGCCCCATAGACTTGTGTGTGACTAAGTGGTGTACCGGGTCACTAACCACTTACCCTTGGATTATGGGGGCATTGTTCTGCTCCCTGTCCCTGTCTTCCAGCTCAGGGGGCTAGGTACCCCAAGAACAACTGGTCTTACTATTGAAGACTGAGGCAAAGAAGGCATTAAGTACCTCAGCCTTTTCCTCATCCTTTGTCACTATGTTTCCCCCCACCATCCAATAAGGCATGGAGATTCTCCTTAGACTGCCTTTTGTTGCTAAGGTATTTATAGAAACATTTTTTATTGTCTTTTATGGCAGTAGCCAGATTAAGTTCTAGTCGGGCTTTGGCCCTTCTAATTTTCTCCCTGCATAACCTCACAACCTCTTTGTTGTCTTCCTGAGTGACCTGCCCCTTCTTCCAAAGGACATAACTCCCTGTTCAGCCAGGCTGGTTTTCTTCCCCAACGGCTTGTCTTTCACACATGGGGACGGCCTGCTCCTGTGCCTTTAAGATTTCCTTCTTGAAGAATGTCCAGCCTTCCTGGACTCCTTTGCCCTTCAGGCCTGCCTCCCAAGGGACTCTCTCAACCAGGCTCCTAAACAGGCCAAAGCCTGCCCTCCAGAAGCCCAAGGTAGCAGTTCTGCTCACCCCACCCCTTACTTCTCCAAGAATTGAAAACTCTATCATTTCATGATCGCTATGCCCAAGACAGCCTCCAACCATCATGTCACCCACAAGGCCTTCTCTGTTCATAAACAACTGCTCCAGTGGGGTGCCTTCCCTGCTTGGCTCACTCACCAGCAGTGTCAGGAAKTTATCTTCCACACACTCCAGGAACCTCCTAGACTGTTTGCTSTCCGCTATATTRTATTTCCAGCAGACATCTGATAAGTTGAAGTCCCYCAYGAGAACAAGGGCTAGCGATTGTGAGACTTCTCCCAGCTGCTTATAGAATATTTCATCCATCTCTTCATCCTTGTTGGGTGGTCTGTAACAGACTCCCACCATGATATCTGCCTTGTTGGCCTTTCCCCTGATTCTTACCCATAAACAGTCAACCCTATCATCACCATCATCAAGCTCTAGACAATCAAAACACTCCCTAACATACAGGGGTACCTCACCACCTCTCCTTCCTTGCCTGTCCCTTCTGAAGAGTATATAGCCACCCATTGCAGCATTCCAGTTGTATGAGTCATCCCACTATGTTTCTGTAATTGCACCTATATCATAATTTTCTAGCTGCACAATGGCTTCCAACTCCTTCTGTTTGTTGCCCACACTGCATGCATTGGTGTAGATGCACTTCAGTTGGGCTATTGATCCCACCACCTTTTTTTGGGGAGAAGCCCTAATTCCTACGTGACTGTTCTCAGGTGCTTCCATGGATTCTAACACATCAATAACCCTTGTGCCTTTGCTACCACATGGATCTCCATCCCTTACCTCCATTGAGATGGCAGACCGAAGGACCTYGGTAGTACACTGTCCCTCAAACACTGGCATGCCACCTCCAGGCTTATYCCTAGCGAGCCTGGTTTTATCCCTTTCCCTCTTCAAATCTAGTTTAAAGCTCTTTCAGTGAGCYCTGCTAACTTCTGCACAAAGATMCTTTYCCCCCTTTGAGACARGYGTACCCCRTCTGTYGYCAGCAAACCTGGTGTCATGTAGACAGACCCATGATCAAAAAACCCAAAATTCTGCCAGTGACACCAGGCTCGGAGCCAGGCATTGACCTGCTGTCTCTTCCTGTTTCTTCCCTCATCATTCCCTGCATCTGGAAGGATAGAGGAGAACACTGCTTGTGCTCCTGATCCCTTAACCAGCTGTCCCAAGGCCCTGAAGTCTCTCTTGATTGCCCTCAGACTTCTTGTTGCAACTAAAAAATCAATAATGGGTAATAATCCAAGGGTCGTACCAGAGTAGGAAGTTTTCTCTTCACATCTTTAACCCAGGTTCCAAGGAAGTAGCAGACTTCCCTAAGAAGTGGGTCCAGTCTGTATATTGGGCCTTCTGTTCCCTTCAGAAGGGAGTCTCCTATGACAATGACCCATCTTTTTTTCTTTATGGAAGCGGTTTTGACACAGGGCATAGGCCACCTTAACCTCGGCGACACCTTCAAGCTAGATGAACCATCGTCCTCGTCATTGTTCGGTTCCAGCTGCAGAGCCTCGTACCTATTTTGCAAGGGCACCKRGGAAGTTGGGGTAGTCACAAAGGGGATGCACCTGCTGTGCCGGGCAGGAACTTGTCACCATTGTCCCCTATCCCTTAAGTCACTGTGTTCAGCCAGGTGGAGAGAGAATGGGGAATCCTCCATATCATGCCTCCTGTCTGTCTGGCAGGCCTGTCCCAGGGAAGGCAGGGTGCGGTTCCAGCAGACTGTCTCTCTCTCGGGCTCCCTGATACTCCTCAACCTACTCATCTCCTCCCGGAGCTCTGTCACTAAGCGGAGGGGTTCCTCTACCTGGGCGCACCTCCCACAGGTGTGCTCGCTGCTGCCGGCCGGTGCTGGTGTAACAGCAGGGCACAGCCTGCAGCCTGGCACCTGGCTGGCAGCCTGTTCCCACCGTAGCTCTGTCTGGGAAGCTGCGTCAGTCGTGGTGGGTGCAGAGATTAGAGAGGCCATGGCTTTCTGCTGGGTGGATACCATTGCTCCCTGGTGGAGCTGGCAGAGCTTCAGCACCCTTCCTTTACGCCCTTCCGCACCAACTGCCACACCATGCCCTGTTTGCCCGCCCTGTTGGCAGTGCTCCTGGTCACTAGTGCTCCCGAAGAGCTTCATTTATACGTTTCGGGGGCCTTGGTCGCTGTTGGTCCTGACACTGCTCAGGTCTTGTCAGCCGCTGTCGCACAAGCTGTGGGCTCCTGGTGGGTCTCTCGGCTCCCCCGGAGGTTCCCCTGCTTCGGGAAGCTCCCTGTGTGCTGTGCTAGGGTGCTGGGCTGCGGATTGTGCCGGCACCGGAGCTGCTCGTCTTGGAGACTGAGTGTAACTTCTGTCAAGCTGGCTCTAAAAACAGCTTTAGGAGACACAGCCACTTATGTCTGTCTTTTGTGGGGCAAACAACAATAAATATCTGATTGCTTAAGTATTTTTATGTTGTGTTCAGTGTGTGAATGTGTCTATGCCTTCAGATGAATATTGTGTGCTTGTTGCTGTAACACACAGAGCAAATGCTGTATTAGAAGGCCCTCAACACCTTCTGCTGAGCATGTCCAGGTGTCATTTCTCTGTTCTGCCCTCAGAATAACACAGGCCTCCAAACAAACACACCCAAATGACAAATGGGTTCGTTAGTACTTCTGGCAGCACATTTCCCCCTGCCTCCCTTCCCAGTGGAAAGAAAAACGTTTATAATTTACATTCATTAAGCAATTCTTGTGGGTTTTGTAGCACAGGCTGTATAAATATACACAAATATGTATAAATAAATGATCCTGACACAAAATCTTTTGGAATTATTATTTTTAAATCAATTAAAAATACTCTGGTTGCTGAGTTACTTTGTACACATTTCCAAAGCTGTAGATACAGAACTGAAACTTCTATTTTTGGCTTTGGCAATGTAAAAGAAAAAATGCTTGTTTTGTTTATAAAGTAAATGGTACTCCCACTCCTAAAAGCAGGGCACTGGGAGTATGGAGATGGAGGAGCTAAGGTTGGAAATCTGGATGCAGTTTCCTCCTCTTAGCAGAGATACACCGTGACCTTTACACACCGGCACAACAGTAAAGGATAGTTACTACGCACTTTTCTGAAAGCTACTTGTCTCTATTCCTGTTTACTGAAAAACAAAATAACATCAGAAGTAAATTAAAGAAAAAAACCCTAGCTCTGCTAAAATCCAGAAGGGTTTTTTTTTTTCAGTTTAAGATATGTCATTACACTAATCTGTTTTATAGCAACATTTAGAAGCTACACCCAAGATCAGAATCAAAATATGGCTGATTGTTATACACTGTTTTTTAATTATCATTCATTGCAACAGTAATTCAAGTTCATTAGAGCATCAACTTCTTAATGACTAGATATATTTGAAATACATAGATGTTGGTATGGAAGATAAAAGAAAGAACCAAAGCAAAAAGTTTTTTTTTTTTTCCTCCTGGGTAAAATAAAACCTACTTTGATAATACATAGTACAGGTGTAAAGAAGTTAAAGTTATAATTTTATCTATTATACATATACTTACATTACATCGCCTGACTTCAGCTGGTTCAGATTAGTCAGGAGTAACAGATGGAAATCACCCTGAGGTTAATATCTCTTCCCTTCTGAACTGCCAACTTCCAGCAGGTTTTTTATATCCTTAATTTTGCTATGCTACTGCTTGAAAATTCACACTGTAAGCGTTTTTCTTCTTTTTGTGTTTATATTCTTCATTATACATCAAGGGTATCTTACACCTTTTTATTCATTATATTCGTCATAACTATGGTGGTACACTTGTCCTCATGAGTCTGCTGTTTGATTACTCTTACAAGCATCTGCTATCAGTTCTGCATTTTTCACAGCAAGTATTCTGAACATATCTGTCTGTTCTTTGCAGTTCATCATTCATACATCATTTTAATTTTCACTAAAACCTTACCAGAAATCACATGACAGTTATCTTTATGCAAAATGTTGAATGCTTAAGCTGCTGTGTAAGATATTAAATGTGTGCTTAAAGCATTAATTGTGTATTCTTACACTCCATAGGTATGCAAAGCTTTATGAATGGTTGATAATGGTATACACCAAGGAAGTGAAATGTTTCTACAAACTAAGTAATTTGCAGAAAAATGAGAAAGGATACACTGGAAAATGCCATCCTTATTTTGTAGTAGGGAGACTGCAAAACAGTTAAGACTCCATTTTGCCACTATCTGACAAATACTTAAGAATATATTGAATTCAAAGATAATTTTAAATACATGCATTTGCTTAAATACTTAAATATGCTGCCCAACTTCACAGATTATAGCAGAAGCAAAAATTGAACAAGATCTAGTTCATTGTACACATCCTCAGACTGTCTCTTTCTATTAAGAAAACCCTTCTAGACAGCAGCCCTCTAAAGCCTACGGAAAACATCCTGAAGTGTAAAACCTAGTTCAAAACTACCATACAATATCTCATCAAAACAGAATCCTTTTTCTCTCTCTCTCTCTCTCTCTCTGTGAAAAAATGAGTATACTTTAAAAATGTCGGAATTACTATCTCTGTTTTCCATGGGAAACATACAGAAAACTGCACATCTCTCATAAGCTTAATCTTTAATATTTTTATTCTTCTCAAAAGAATTCACCACTCCTGATATTGCATACAGCACAGGTTTTACTTAAAACTGCTCATTAAAAGTATATCCTTTGAGTTGCAAAGTTAAGTGCTCAAAAAAGGCCCATGGAAGATCAGGATTATGCATGTTAGTGTAAACCTCCTCCTGTGCATGAACATTAGTTAGTTTAGGTTTAGTTTAGTGGGCATGGTGGTGTTGGGTTGACGGTTGGACTTGATGATCTTAGAGGTCTTTTCCAACCTTAATGATTCTATGATTCTATGATTATAATATAGTCATTAATTATGCAGGCAACACTGAGCTCTTTCAAACACTTGTCTTTGCAACATCAAGAATTGGTGGGTTTACACAGTAAAATTTCCTTGGTTAAATCAGACAAAAAACCACACACTTGGAAACAAGTCTTAATGTTATAGTAAATGTGTCATCAATAAGGATAAGGTTCACTAAATGCATCTTTAGCACTTGAATTACTAGAATAACAGATTTACATTGTGCTCACCCGTGCAGACTAGGATTAAAGAGAGAACACTTGGCCTTTGACTTTCACAGACATATACTGAGAGCAGAGATATGATGGGACTGAAAAACTTGAGGTACCATTTCAGGTTCTGATGAGAACTACACACTGGTGTTCATAGGCTCATCCCCGCATTTCTTAAAATCTCTACCCCTTCTGCTCCTTTCTTCTCAAATCTTCCACCCAGCCTCTTCCTTCCTCAGTTTTTGGTTTAGCCATTCCAAGCCCCAGTTTATTAGGTTTTTTGTTTCAGTTTCTACTCAATTTTTTCAATTCTATTTACATTTGTTTCCACTGAGGAAAAGAAAAATATTGTGATGTCCAAAAATGCAATCTGAGCAATCAGTACAGGCACTCTGTGTGGCCCACAGGAACCCAGCTATAGATTCAAGGACTTTCTGTCCCCAGATTGAAGCATGACCAGTGGGACTGAAATCTTTGAAGATTTCAGATTTTTAAAACAAACAAGTCTTCAGAGGGCATGTGTGAATGGCAATATTAAAAACCAGAAGTATTTACATTTGACTTACTCGTGCAGATTTTTTTAACGTAGACAAAAGAGTCACATTTCCTATATGGACCCTCTCTCTACTACATTTCAAGTCCTTCCACTACAGCAGAAAAAGGACCAGAATTTTCAAAGCAAATGTCATCATTTTTTTCTTTTACAGTGGTGGAACAAAGTATTCTCCTGTATTCTAATCCCTGAAAATGCCTGGATAGCTTTATTCCTTTTTTTTTTTTTTCTTTTTCTTTTAGTCGGCCTACAGGCTGGGAAATGTCAGTCCAGATGGCTGAAGTTTGGCAAACTTATAAACAAAAGAAATCAGGGTCTTAAAAATGGAAGTGTTAGGAAACGTTACTAATTAGGCATTCTATATTTATTTTGCCCACCTGCCTCCTCTTTTCCATCTCCAAATAAAAATAACCAAGAAAACAGAAAATTGATTTTGGTAAAAGATTATGGGTTTAGGACTTTGTTTGAGGGGAGGGGTTAATGAAAACCTGTGCATTGATACCTAAGCATACTTTTAGGTAACAATCTTCCCTGAAAACTTCAATCGTCTTTCCAAAATGCCTCTGAAAATGTGATTGCTTGAGTTATTCTCATTATGCTAATGTTTTCTCTGTAGGTGTAAATGTTTGACAGCTATGTGCATTCTAAAGAGTGAGCTTTTCCATTCATTTTTACAACTCAGCTGTCCAGCTTTATAGGTTTACCACTCGTGTCCAAAGTCAATGTCAAAACACAGAAGAAAGTAATGTAAAATTGGAATGAAAACGTTGGTGACACTCTAAACTTTCAGTCCTGGTTTCAGATGACTTGTCTCATCATCTTCTTATATTTCTTCTTTACATTTAGCACTCGGAACCTAACYGTATCCATTCTGTAAGCAGTCTATCAAGCACCCACCATACACTGACAGACAAGCRTATCTTTTCCTCAGGCCTGAGTGCCTTGCTGTTGGTTGGCTCCTGTTGGTTGCTAAAGGCACTTTTGATATTATGGTCTTTATTTAAACTTTTGAGATCTGTGTTTGCTGGAGAAGTTTTACACTGCATCTCAGATGTAGTAACATGGAAAAGCTGGAAAAACACAGCCATGGAGCCACAGCACCATCAAGTGACAATTGTCTCTGTTACTGTAAACTCCATGAGCACACATAAGGTAGTCTCAAGGTGAGAGACTTTTGTCTCTCACCCTCTCTCTGCCACAGGTAGTGAAGAAATACCTTTGTAAGTTAATAATGACTGCTAAATAATTAGATTGAACCTATTTTTTCATTATTTACAGTGGAACTTTCTTATATTAAGCCTTTTGTACTGTGTTATTTGGAAATCCTGTTAACACATTCGGCTCAGGGTATATATCAGAAGGCTGCAGTCAGGTGACTGGGATTCCTTTCCAGTCACTTTTGCTATGCAAGGTAATGTTGTGCAAACCGTTTAGTATTTCTGTGCTTCAGTTCTCCTGAATGGAGTGTGGAAATTAGTAGTTACCCCTGCTTTAAGTTTAGATATACAAATGAAACACTTTATATCGAGGCATCATATAAGTCTAACCCCTTTATCATATTTTTTACTACTTTTCTGTTTCTCTTGACTGACACTATCTTTTCAAATAGCATAGCTCCTTCATAAATATTCTACCACATGAATGGAAAGATATGACAGAATGTAACATAAGAGTTTTTACTGCCCAAAATTATTATACCACAATATAACCTAGAAGGAGGTTTTATTGACCATTAGTACATCATATATATCTATACAGAGAGATATATAAAATATGTATAGATGATGTATATATATTTATATTATAACAATGTATCAGGGTTTTTTTCACCTTCATTACTCTTGTGAGTTTTATTCTGAAACAGGACCACTTAATAGTGGAACAATAAGTGAGGACATCATAAATATTTCATTCAAACACCAGAAGTAGATTCAGGAACTAGATATATGCCACCATTTATGCTCATCCTTGATTCTGGCAAAGTTAAAGTGAGAGGGAGAGTAATTTGAGTTAATGGCTGTTAGACTATCAGTAAGTAAATAATGTCAGACATTAACTGGCTTCCTGAGGCCAAAATCTGCAATTCTGTTAATGTCCTAGACAATCTCTTTGAAGTCACTGGGTATAATCAGAAACAAATGGAGCCTTTCTCTTGCTTATAGGTCCCTCACTCTTGCTAGGTAACTGGGGCTTGGAACTCCCTGGGGGAATATAAACAGCTCCAGCCAGATAGATGTGGACTTTTGGATGACAAAAACCCCTCAGTGAGACCGTGAATGGATACAGGTCTTGTTTAAGCCACAGCATTATACATAAGGTTTTGCAAATGGAGAAATATAACGTGTTGCTAAAATATGGGAAAAAAAATCTTCTCTGTCCCTTGGGAAAAATATTGATGTGATGGTGGTAAAACTGACAATATAAGATAGAAGTACCCAGATTCCAAAACCTCTTTGTGTAGATTTCTGAAATATGTGACTCCCCACTATGTTCAATCTGCCTGTACATCTGGTCCTAAAACATGATTTGTGATTTTAATATGTTTGGTGAGACACGAGTTAATATGTTTTTCTCTGCTGGAGCTAAAACATTCAATGCAGGGAAAAAAAAAAAAAAAAGATTAGAGAGGGTATCTCTAACAATTATGTGAAACAAGAGACAGAGAATTTCCTGTGACAATAGCCCAGGGAAATACAAAATTTCTTAATCTTGCTGCCCACAGGTCACCCTGACATCTCTATGGTCTTTATATTTAACAGATGAGTGGAATGGGGGAGACCTCACTGTTACGACCATTCTTCTGCCTAAAACTTCATCTTGTTTTGATGCTGTTTACTTTTTTAAAAATGTAGCTGTTGAGCTTTTGCATTAAATTTTAGTCAGAGCAACAACAACAATAAAAAAAAAACCACATAAAAGGAAGTTTTTTTTTCCTAAAAATGCTAAAGTTGTTCTGGGAGTCCAGTAATCACCAGCTTTTCTACACGGCAGTCTCAGCTGTCTGTGTCACAGCATTCACAACATACTAATTTTCCATTAAGACACCTAATATTATGTGTCACACAGCAGCCAAAGGTTTACAGTGCTGAGCAGTTTCTCTAGCAGCTGTCACTGTTTTCTCCTCTGGCATTTGTATCACTCTGGTACTGTATGTATTATGAAAGTTGTAATCAGCTTACCTTCATTTCATTTTCTCTGTCTGAAGTCTTGTATATGCTGTATGCAACATGCTATTCTGTCTTAACAACACGTCTGGGAACTTCCCACGACAGACACCCCAAAAAAACATCCTCTTAAGATGTCCTGATTTAATTCTGAAGGGTTCAGCTGTTGCTTGTTGAGAATATCAGAGACAGCATCAATCAAAATGGGAAAGTAACTCTGTCGTGGTTTAACCCCAGCCAGCAACTAAGCCCCACACAGCCGATCGCTCCCCACTCTGGTGAGATGGGGGAGAGAATCAGAAGAGTAAAAGTGAGAAAATCTGTGTGTTGAGATAAAGACAGATTAATAGGTACAGCAAAAGCTGTGCACACAGCAAAAGTGGCGCACACAAGCAAAGCAAAACAAGGAATTCATTCACTGCTTCCCATGGGCAGGCAGGTGTTCAGCCATCTCCAGGAAAGCAGGGCTCCATCACGCATAACGGTCACTGGGGAAGACAAACGCCATCACTCTGAACGTCCCCCGCTTCCTTCTTCTTCTCCCAGTTTTTTATTGCTGAGCATGATGTCATATGGCGTGGAATATCCCTTTGGTCAGTTGGGGTCAGCTGTCCCAGCCGTGTCCCCTCCCAACTTCTTGTGCACCCCCAGCCTACTCGCTGGTGAGGTGGGGTGAGAAGCAGAAAAGGCCTTGACTCTGTGTAAGCACTGCTCAGCAATAACGAAAACATCCCTGTGTTATCAACACTGTTTTCAGCACAAATCCAAAACATAGCCCCATAGAAGTTACTATGGAAAAAATTAACTCTATCATCTAAGTCAAAACCAGAACAAACCCTCTGCAGTGTTAGGTGATACTTTAAATAATAGACTGTTATGGTTTTTTGCACAATGGAGTTATTTTGGCTTTAAAATGTGAATCCTAAGTTTTGGGTTGGTATGGTTTGTCATGTCTTTTCCTACCAGTGTGAAAGTGGGTTAAAAATTTTACTTAATCCTTGGGGAATAAGGCTCATAAGAGTATTTTTATTGCAGTGTAATTGATTGCCAGTTTCTTCAGCTCTTACAAAGATGTCTCTAGAGATGTGATATTTGATAGGTACTTATATTTATAAGCTAGAGCTCTGAAAGGGCCCACAGGGAACCAGGCACATATTTCTCGGTGGATTTTTGAGTGGCAGGGTGACAACCTCCTCTGCACACCACATTCCAGCTCTAGGGCTTATATATTGTTCCTCTTTCTGAATACCAAGCTCCTCATGGGGCTAACTCCAAGAATGATGTGGGTACTGCAACAGTGGGGTTTGCATCTTAGTTTTTGAAATGGTCGCTCAGAAAATAGAATTAAGGGTGCTACATTCAAGTTTAGGCACAATAGCCTTAGAGTAGACCTGCTGTGCTGAGACAATAGAAGATGCCATGGACTGGGAGGAAGCTTGAAGCTGCAGACTCTCCACTGCTCCATGCTCTGAGGAGAGATGCAGGGTTATTGCTTCCATGGCTTGGAGTCTCCTTTCTGAAAGTAGGCATGTGTAGCCTCTCGTGTACTGATCATTGCCTTGTAAGGTGGGAATGAAAAACATGATGGACTCCTTCTTTTACCTGCTTGCCTGCCAAACTCAGGACAGCCTGACTTCCATTTTTAGGATTGCCTATGCATTTTATCCCCAACCTTATGTATCCAAAATGCAGAAAGAATATAGGAGCAGGGACTGGACATCAGACCTCCTTTTTTCATTCTCTTCCTCCCTACTTAGTGCCTGGGGTCACACTCCCATTCTCTGGCCAATTACACGATTTTTTTTCTGTATTTTGGTAGAGCTGCAATGTCAGTTATTGAGTATATCCTCTTCCCCAGAATAGCCAGTCATGTGTGCTTAAAAGAGGTAAGAAATATTGAATTTGATCCCCACTGCAGGGACATCTGAAGCCCCCTCTCTGTGTTGTGGAGACACGTTCAGGTGAAACATGAGTTTTTGAAGTAATTCTGTTGCTTCTCTCCACTTCCTGTGTCTTGATTCATGTTACACAGTGAAACACGCAAGCTAGATGCCTGTTGGATCAAACAAAGGCTATTGCAAAAGAAAGCGCTCCAAAATTCTTACAGTKTAGAGACTGACGTCTCATCACCAAGTGGTTTTTGTTCTAAAGATTTGCCAGTATTGCTCTGCACTAGTTGTTAGCGCCGACTGATGTGAACTTCTCGGAGAGAACCAGGGAAGAAGGTGATCATTCTGACAGGGACAGCACCAACATCTCTATTATCTTTTCTCCACTGCTGCTTTTCATGGAGCCTGACTGAATGGGCTTACATTCAGCATGCTCTGTGGTCAACCTGCTTCAATGACTTCAGCAGAAGAATGTCCTCTTTCAGATCTAAACATTGCTCTCAACTTAATTTGGGAATGGGATTTTCAATTGACTGACCTTTAAAACCAGAGTATTTTTCTCAGAGCAGCAACTGACTTTTTAATTATACAGTAAAGAGAAAAATAATTCATCTTAGGAAAATCAACAATGTGTTTATTAGGTTCTAGCTAGCAAAGGATAATAATGTAGTTGTATGTATAATTATATTTATATTTATCCTGAGCAAGAATACAGCACTCACATTTATCATGAGGGGATCTTCTATCACATTTGGAGTCCAAAGAAGCTAATGAATTGATTGCAGTAATAATGGGAATAATTGAAATAAATCATCCTGCAGAAACAGAAGTTGAAGCCTGAATTTAGTATTCCTGCAGTATAATTTTTTCAGCTAATACCTATGTCTATAACACATACTTGAACGGAAAATCTTATAAACTGAACCATGCAAGATGATCAGCATTGTTTGACAGGTCCCTGCTAGAAGTGTAATGGTGCATTCCCTCAGGCTAATTTTATACAAAACAGACAGATAAAGAATGGTCTGAGGTTCCTGTGGCGGGTGACTATTCCCAAAGTTTCTAGTTAAAACCACTCAAAATCCAAAGAATTATTATTAATAGATAACAGTAATTAATTAATTATATTACTAAAGTAAGTGAAAAGTGCTCATTTAATTCTACTGTTCTGAACTCTGTGAAAAGGTTGTTATAATTTAGGAACTGTTTCAGACTTTTCATTTTCTTCCAGCACAAGATTCTTGTGTTGATGATAGTGGGAAATCAGAAATGTAATTTTAAAGTAAGGAGCTTGGGAAACAGAAAGATTGATAGAGGTTGCACGGCTAAAATTTTATAAGGAGAGATAATTAGATTTGTTCATTAAATAAAAAGGACTTATCTTTCTAGTACCATGGGATCATGGTACTAGAGTATGCTACTGAAAAGGGCATATTTTACCATTAAAAACAGACTTAGAACTACACAGTTGGCCAAGATTTCTTTTAAAAGTGACTAGTAGTTTCACATATCTTAATATCTAATAATATCTCCTGAGTTATTTTAAATTCATATTATTCTTAGAATGTGTTAGATGTATGTTTTTTCAAAGTTCAACTCCTTAGTTTGTAGGCTCTTCAAACTTGAATCATGAAGCTGAAATTATATGAACTTTTAAAATTAAATCTGATCTTTATTTTGCATTTTATTTGTTCGTGGCTTATGCTGTTTGCTCAACATTTCCTTAATTGAAACATGCAGATTTCAAGGATAAATCTGTCACCAATTACTAGAAATAACTTCACTTTCAAAATACTCTAACAACCTGTCAGCCTTTTCCAGACATTTTTCGACCTCCAGATTTTGAGTCCCAAAAGCTCTGAAGACACCCTCTAGCATAGCCAGTTCCTTCTGCCTCTGTTGGTCAAATGGCTGCATGAAAATGTGGAGCGGGAAGAATTCCCTGGAGAAAATCTTGGCCTCACCCTGCTTGCCCTAACATAACAGTCCTGTATAATTATGAAGGGAAAGGTTCTATGATATGTGTCATTAATTGGAGCTTTATACATCTACATTTTAAACTACTTCAAAGTCAGATGGAGACCGCGAAGTTCTCTGGAACCTATCTATCACAGACTCTCTGCATGCAAACCAGTAAGTAGAAAGGTGACCATTTTATACCATCCCTGCAGTTTTGAAGGGGTCTATAAGCATGTCTTCAGCACAAGGGTTGCAATACACAGAGATTTCAAAAAGTTTGCATGTGCTCATCTCCTGTGTTTTCCTCCTGAAGTGGTCCTCCACAGTGGAAATGGTGCATAGGAAAAAAATCTTTTTTTAAGGAGGAAAAATAAAATTATTGCTGCTTCAAATTTTTGAAGCTAAATTTGTGAAAGCATTTGGATCTTGCTGCTGGTGTAAGTTGCCTTTGGACAATACCCAGTCTGGGTTAGGCTAGTAAAGCCTAAAAGGAGAAACCATATTCAGCATTTTTTAAGCATCATTTTGATGCCAGGTGACAATGGCTCCTTTCAAAATGAGAAATAGAGGGCCGTTGTATTGATCTTTCAATAGAGATCAGCCCTCCTACAGTTGCAGTCTACAGCAATAGCTCCTGTGGTACAATATACTTCTCATTGGCAAAAATGCTGAAAATGACTAAATGTGTCTCTGCGTGTTCCTTCTTGCCCACGCTATTACCAAGCCTTAGAGAGGGAGGACAAAGAGCAAATTCCATTCAAGATCATTACTTTTACTGTTAGTGAGCGTACTGCACGCCTTCTTCACAGAGGGCTGGTGACTATTCTATCCTCAGTACAGCACAGCTTGGTGGTGCTGGCTGTTCATTCCCCGGGCTATAAAGCTACGCTAAGGGCTCTAGTACAGAGCCGGTTTGTTTACCTTGCCCAGCAGGTACGGATGATTAACAGTCCTCAGTACTTCGAGTACGAAAATGACAAAGTTGATCCAAAGAATGACCTTGAGAACCCACATCTTTCAAGTTGTAACGGGATGTATATATATATTTACTTTCTTCCCTTGTGACTTTCAGCAGGTTGTAAATTAGGCTTTAGCTAGACAGACAGTTCGCGTGAGTGGGGATGGGGGGTTCAAATCAGCAGGTTTCACTGGCATTGCTCAGCCTGTGTTGGTTTGTACSAGCTGAACTCTTGACACTAACTTCTCAGATCAGTCTCATTCATCAATTAAATGGGTTCAGATAACATCACCACTATAAAATGGGTTTATATTTATTTGTTTCTGTTTTATGCTGATGAGATAACTTTTTCCCATAGACTCACTCCACTGCAAAAACCAAATGATGCCATAGTATGTATCCTTACATGTCACATTAAAATCAAGATCCCACTATAGAGTACTTCTAAAATTATGAAATACTAACATTATAATTTTTAGCCAGTCAGATTTCTTTTTATCAAAGCGTAAGTGTACAAATGTATTTTTTGTAGCCATCTAACATATATTGTTTTCTATTTCTCTGGATAATTCAACATGTCATATTTCATTAAAAAAAGCAGGATCATTCTGCCATAGCTGTGGTTTATGACTTTTAATTACCATAAACGAGTATGGAAATGGAATAAATGTATTCAAAGAACAATAATAACTTAAAATGTTTTTAAGGGTAAAGAAAAACTTCCTGAATTTCAAATGTTTGTATTCTGGAGTAAGTTTTATTGATTTTTAGTCAACAAAATATTACACAATGGCAATACATCATGTGACTCGAAATCCCTGTCTGGAAAATCTGATTTTTTAACATGGAAGTTGAGATGGAGGTTTCCTAGAAGGGTGGGTTGGGAAGGTAAAAGAATGCACTTGAGTACTGGAGAAGTCCCAAGGAAATGTAGCTAAAGAGAAGAACATTTATTTAGTGAACTCGAATAGAAAATAATGGAAATGACATTAAGTAAAAAAGACAAATGAGTGTATTCTTTCCTGCCACTGTCAACAGAGTAGGAATGTGAAGTGGAGAGAAAGGAGGAGCCAGGCTGCAAGAAGTACAAATCAGTATTGATCTCAGTAGGTATGTATAATTTACATTAGCTAACATTCTGGCCCTAATCTGAAGTGGAACCAGACTTATATTTGTGAATGACCTTGATTAAAACTGGATACTTTACACTTGTGGCCACCTCTAAGGAGGGTCAGGCAAAGCCAGCCTCTGGGGTCATGGCACACAAATCAAATTTTAATCTCAACTTGCAGTTTGGTACCTGCATGAAGAGTCCTGAAAAATTGTTCTGAAGTCCAAAAGCTGCTACATAGGAAGGTGACAGAGTAACAATGGTGACCTCACGAGGATATCTACATCAAGCCTTTGTCTCAGGTATTTAATGTCCCTGAAGCAAGAGGAAAGACGACAGTTTCTTCTTCTACCTATGTAATAATATAAAAATTCTCTAAAAATTTCTAGATATGATTAATACTGCACTAAGTGAAACAACATGTAAATACCATCAATTTGCCTTCACAGGCTCTGCAAAGGTCTTGGAAAAGAATTAATCAGGTGGCAGACTGGGGGGGTGTGCCTCAGTTTAAAAATATGTTCTATGTTATCCAAAATTTTTGGTTTAGTAATTTACATTTCCTCCATCATTAATCAACCAGTTCAACACTGGAAAATATCAAGCAGTTTCTATGACACAAATTGTACATAAATTGCGTGAACTTATCTGAGAAAGTCAAAACCACCCAGTGTGTCAAAACAAAATGTATTAGTGGGAAGAAAATCTCTCTCACCCTAGATTTGCACTTTAGCAAATTTCCAGCAAAGTACATCTATAAGACAATTACAGTAAATGGTAACAAACTGATAAAGTAAGGAATTTTAATAATGAGTAGCTCTCAATTACTGTATTGCCCAAGCACAAGTCTTAATGAAAACTTTGAGCCACATAATAATAATGACAATATAAAACTTCAACAGCAAGCAAAGGTTTATGAGACTGCTTTAAAATCTATCAATATCTTTAACAAACATACATAATATTTACATACATATATATAATGCATTATTCTCACACTTTAAGTGAAAACTTTTTTAAGTTTTGAAAACATATGAAAACATGTTTAAGCAAAGACTGGTAAAAGTTTTTCTAGTTGGATGTCCATCTAAGTTAGATTCAGTTGGTCTTTGCTGAATTAAACAATGCAACATGAAGAGAAACAACTCATCAAAGAAGTTTCAGCAGATAAATGAAATCCAAAATGTTTAGCTGTTTTTAAAATGTTTTGCAAAATTACCATGCTCACAATACCTTTATTTTTTACAGTGTTCTTAAATTAGGATGAAAATAAGATGAGTCACTTAAAGATGCTGTAAATAGACTGGGTTACCAAATTTTATGGAGGCTTGGAAACCTGTCTTCTCAAAATTGCTATTTCATTCAAAATCATGTAATAGATTAAATCAGTTAATCACAAACACTGAAGAAAGTACTTAGAGCTACCAGTAGTAAATAGAAACATTTAAAATGCTACTGAGATCCACAAAGATGCTTAAAATGTATGATATATTCTCACAATGAGAAACTGAATTTGCAGAAAGATGCAGGTTATTTCAGTGTTAATTTGCAACATTTAGGGAAATATTTCATACATTTTGTAATAGCCACTCTACACTGCAAGTTCTTGACAGAAAAACTGTGACAATTCAGCACATATTATTTACTTTGCCACAACATTGGATCTCGTTAATTAATATTTTAATTAATATCCTCATACCTAAAGCAGAGGTTTAAGTTATTAAGATGACTACTTGTGCAATGTCAAATCAAGGGCTAACTCATCTATGATTTTTAAGAAAGTTGTTCATGATCAACCTCACAGTTTGCAGGTTCAGTTATCAATATATATATTGAAACAAGCCAGCACTTGAGCAGGCTTTAAGGTAAGCATTTGTTTTTCCAGACCTTTTTTCTCCTAGTGTTCTTTTGGAGAGTGAATACTGGTACAAACGCAGGTGCAACAACATTTCAGGCATTCAGGAAAATAGCAAAGGTTTATGTGTGTCCCTCTAGAATTCTTTCAGAGAAAGGAATGAAAGCAAACAGAGGGCAATTAGGAAATCACCTTGTAACAATGAAAATAAAAGTTTAAAGAGGAGTGGAGAAATTTAGAATTCTGTTTGCAACATCATTGATCACTCAGAATTTTCTTAATTTGTTAGAAAGGTTATTGCTACCTGATTATTTGGTAGCAAAGGACATTCCCCATCCACRTTAGTCAGTAAAGAGTCTCAATGGTGTTACTGTATGGCTCAGTAAGAGAAACAGATTGAAACTACAGTGAATATGCTCCTGACTTCTCAAAACTAATGTTTCCTTTTAATTTAACCCAGAAGTTTGGAAATAACTGCCTAGGTGATCCCTCTTTTCAGTGGCCTACTAATTATTTTCTTCTTAAAGTGAATAGGTGTCAGGGATGTGCTGGAGTAATTCTTGACCTTTGAAGTCAAAAGGCACAGCTGATTACTGTGAAGTCTAATTATCCCTTACAGGGGTATTCACAATTGCTAACTTTGCTTTGAAGAAATTAGGATCTTTGGTGCATACTTAATGAAGAGAGGAAGGTTACTCCAGGGGCTGAATTAGACCAGGTGACTAACTTCTGTTTTTCTACAACCTTGATAGGTTTTAGCAACACACTTGAACAACTCGAATGTCTTGAAGAATGAGGCCCAAACTCTCAAATATATTGCTGATTTTTAACAAACAGGGCACAAACAGGGCACAAACCTTTATTAATTTCTGACCTGCTGGCAATACTTTGTCTAATGCAGACCAGGATACCATTCGCCTTCTTTGCAGCAAGAGCACACTGCTGGCTCATGTTCAACTTATTGTCCACCAGGACCCCCAGGTCCTTTTCTGCAAAGCTGCTTTCCAGATGGGCAGCCCCCAGCATACATTGGTGTATGGAGTTGTTCTTCCTCAGGTGCAGGATTTTGTACTTCCCCTTGTTGAACTTCATGAGGTTCCTGACAGCCCATTTCTCCAGCTGTTGAAGTCCTTCTGGATGGCAGCACGACCCTCTGGCATATCAGCCACTCCTCCCAGCTTGGTGTAATTTACAAACTTGCTGAGGGTACACTCTGCCCCATCAACCAGGTCATTAATGAAGATGTTAAAAAGGACTGGAGCCAGTATTGGGTCCATTAGCATATCTGTTGCAATTTATCAGTCACATACCAGCAGTGGTATTGTGGAAAAATTGCTGGATGTACTTTGACCTGAAAATATTTTACCTTCTGGATCCTTAAAATAATAGTCAACAGCAGTACTCAAAATTTCCCCATACTGAGGAATTCAAATGAATGAATTCATTTGTAGTAAAAGGATAAAAACAGAACAAAAGAAGTTAAAGAAAAAGTAGCAAAGGTAATAATCTGAAGGCCTATTCAGTAACCTAAACCTTGCATCAAGGTAAGCCATTTATTTCAAGTGACATGTGTAGATCCCTGAGGCTTTGAGGCCACAGCTCATTTGTGGTGTTAGACACTTTCACACACAGACTAATGAAAGATAGGGAAAATGTGAGAAAAGTGAAGAAATCATGGGAGTAAAGGCAAGATAGATGTCAGGAAGCCATGCATGGATATAAGCAGCTTATAGAGCCTATGTTCAAGTATAATGTCTCTAAGGAATATGACCTTAATAAATGCAGTCCATTACATCATTAGAGTCAGTACAACTTCAAAGCTATTTGCATGTAAATGATTGCATTTTCTGTCACCCAGTATTATCTGATGATTATAAGCATAAAATTTTTGTTGTTGTTGTTCATGTGATTTATGCTCCAGTTATGCTTAAAAGCTACAGAGAAAAGCTACTGGTGTCAGCAGAGCTTGGTACTCTCCAAAAGTTGAATCTAAACAGATTCAAAGACCCCACACTTTTGGATTTTTTTTCTAATTTCTCAGTATAAATATGTGTTGCCTTTAAGTATTGCACCACTTGGTTGTTTGCTAGAAGGCTGTAATACATTCCACAGTTATCAAACACATTGAGACTGACCGAGTTGACTATTGGTTTAATATAACGTAATGATATGACACTGTGATGAGAAAAATGAAACTATGATGAAGAGGGCTATATCATTAGCTACCTAGAGATACACAAGCTTTTCCAGACTTCGTCCCACAGAGGGATGCCTATAAATAAAAAAAGCAAACAATAGTCAGCACTGATAACCAAATACATCTAAGTTTGGAATAAGATGTCAGCTGATGAGGAGCATGGCAAATACTGTGATCCATAATGCTATATTTTTATAATTATTAACATATGGAGAAGAAAATGAAAAAAGACAGCAAAACAGAGGCAAATAACACTGATGAGAAACATGGAGAAGTAGAAAAAGCCACACTCCTTCCATGCTTATAATTTCAGAATTATGTGACCTAGTTCATTCTGTATTGCAAATAAGAGATCATAATCAGACTAGACCTGAGCCTAACTTGATTATGAGAGTTGTGCAACTGTTCACAAGTCTGAAGAAATATCAGTCTACAACGTATCGGTAACTTAGATATTGAGAGACTAAAATCTTCTTAACTGAGGTATGAAATCTAAGCTCGATGGTTTTTGTTCCTGTGCAATGCTTACGTTTAGATTGTTTGAATGGGCATACTGATTTGAGAAGTAGATGATTTTATCTTCTGTGCTTATACAGATGGTACCTCTTTCTCTCCTTTCTAGCTCTACCATTTGTCTATTATGATATGAAGTTATTGATGATGTCCATACCTATAGCTCTTCCCACCAAGATTATTTAAGAAGATTAATCAAGATTTTCTTATTAAATTTACCACTAAAAAGTAAGCATAACTGTCTTCAGTGAAATATGGGGTAAATCGGCTTTCGGTACAGTACACGAACCTTACACAGGTTAGGTTGCAGTCTAAGCTGTTATTCTTGTTTGACTTAAGCAATTAAACCAAAATTTGGAATTCTGTAAACCAGTTTCATCCAAAATAAAAACTGCTGAGGAATGGCCAAACTCTCAGTTCCCTGAATAAAGGAAAAAAATTTCTTGCTTGTGGTGCCAGACTCCTTTCAGCCTACATTTAACCAAAAATATCTCACTGCTGTGATACCAGGGCTTTTATGATTGAATCTGAGTGTTCCCATCTGGCTCGCTGGTGTCCTTCTGTTCTGCCTTGCCTCCACCCTCCCCAGAGCTGTGCCTCATAGTTTCTGTTGGATTTAGCTGCAGTGACTACAAAGCTTTTATGCTCTAGCTATTTGCTCTACTCCTTCATCAGGCAGCATGTCTTGCCCTCAGCTAGTGAAGCTAAAACCTGAAAATAATAATGTAAATGCAAATTGATGGCTGGTTTAAGTTAATATGCCAAGTTATGAACTAGTACATTTTCTGCAATAACAGCCCCCAGAAGAAGTAGAAAGTAAAAGCTTGAAGTAATAAGCTCTTCAGCTACCCTGGCTCTGTGATTACATGATTACATATGAATACATGATTAGTACCCTCACACACCACTTCTACAAAAACAAGATAAGAAGCTGCCTTTGCCCATGCAAATAACATTGTGTAGCAGTCTCAAGAGTGTGTCTTTGTTTTACCGGGATGTATACTTAAACTCAAGTTAGAGGCAATTATTGTTTCAGCTATACCTAGTCCTATGAAGAAATCTAAAGAAATTTAAAAACAGAAGGTAAATGTGTTAGCCAGTATCAGTTGTGTATAACTCAACCCACGGCATTATTATTCTTTAAACATCAAGTAGTGAGTAGTAATTTAGGAGGAAAACATTTTGTGAAGACCAGTATAATATCATTTCACCCTTCAGTAAACAATATAGCATAGCCTTGAAGATTATTTACATACTTACAGCTGGTCTGATAATGCCCTCCCCTCCCTGCCTATCATCTAGGCTGTGCCCACACAGCCCAAGACTACTTGCATAGATCCTAACATTTATCAGTTTCAGTAGTTTCATATGGTCAGAGGTGGCTTGCATAGTCTCCATAAAGTTTGCATGGCCAAAATTTTATTTGCATCATGATGCTGACTCCTTGTAGCCCAATGGTGTTGCAATCCCATCTCCCGTGCAGCATAAGTGTAGTCATATGCTACTTTTCTCCTAGTGTAATCCTCTATTTCAAATGGTTTTATCCCCATCTGCCTTACATAAGAATATATCTGGTATTAAAGCAGCTTTTGTAGCAATGGACTTCTTTCAAATTGTTAATCTACTCAATAAATTGTTACTGCCCTTTTCAACTCAAGTAGTTATGACAGCAGAGTATTGCATTTCATTTTATTCAGTGGGCTGAAATATCCCATAACTGTGACCTTTTTTGTAGACAGATGCTTATAGTTGTCAGGAATTATGACTTGTAGTGATCCACAAAAATGCTATTGCATTATCTCTTGATAATGTAGAGTAGCATATAATATATCATTGCTGTAATAACAGCCTTTGATTTACTCAGTTCTCTTCCACTCTTTGCAATCGGGAAAATAGCAGAACAGAATACAAATGTATCAATTTGTAGCACCTTTTTTTTTGTTTGCGAAACTATCTGGTGTCATTGATGCAAGCTGTTTGCTTCTCTGGATACCCTATTATTTGAGTGTGTTTAAATTATGATTTTTCTCCAGGTGTAAGGACACCCATAGAAACACCTCCTTTCCAGACTACTGTGCACTCTTTCCATCAAACCTGACATTATAAATGTTTGAACATAAAAATCAATTGCATGATACGTCTAGTGCTTTTCTTAGCCCACAGAGCTACTATAATTCACAGTTATGTCAAGCCATGTAAAACTATTTAAAATTACTAAAAATATAACCCCCTATAAAACTTCCATAATCCTTCCCTGCAGGTTATTTCAGCGTAAATTTTCTGTAACATATGGATGCTTATCTCATCTTCCTGCATCTGAATATTTTGGAAATGAGGATGACTATACACATAAGGGCTGAGCTTCAGACATTCCATTGACTTTTTATTCAAATATATTTTTATTATAAGTCAGGCAGCTTTATCTAACCCTCTATAAAAATTCTTGTGTATATTCCACCACAATTAAACCACAGAGAATTAATTACTTGTAAAAACATTCAGTAAATTACTTAATGCATTACTTAAATTTACTCAGAAAACAAAATATGTGATAAACAAAATTTGAAAGGTCAAAACTGAAATTAAACACTTCAAACGAAAGGTTATGAATAAAACAAATAATTGTTTATCTCACTCTTTCTTTGCCTTCATTGTCTTCATTCTGTCCCCAACTTGTTTTTCTAGATCTGTGTGGGTATTTTGTTTCATTAACAACTCCGCTGATTAACAGCTTCAATTTTGGCAAAAGCTTCAAACCAGGCAGCCTTCACAGACAATTTTTTTTTCCTTTTACTGCTCAGCGATCTATAGTTATGAACACAGTGTTTGAATATAGCAAATGACTATATTTTGTGGGTGTCTTTGGGGGTAAGAGTGAAAGAGCACAGCTCCTTTGCCAGGTGCCATCACTTAAAAGTCTTTTTCTCTTTCTCCTTCAAAGCACATGTCCCAAGGGGCAAAAAAAAGATTAAAGTCTCTGATGCTTTTCTTTACACATGTAGAAAAAATGTTGCCTATCTTCAGATAATTTTTTTTCTTTTGTTTCCTTAATTATTATCTTCCTGGGGGAAGCCAAAGTAATTTTCTTTAAAATAAATAGAGTACAACATTAGAATTTCTTTTTTTTTCCTTCCTTTTTCTCCTTTTTAAAAGGCTGTTTAATCAGATCTATGGAAGTGATGGGGGATTATGCTAATCTCTAACCTTGCAATTATTTCAAGTTTTTTGAGGCTACCCATAGCTATTCTCTGTATTCCTCAGCGCCCTTTACAATAAGACTATTACGGCAAAGAGCTTGACTGCATTGTGGCTATTTCTAATGTTTATTCATAAGCTTTTGCTTTTGGAATTAATTTGTAAGGTCAGTCTGGGAACCCTTATATGTACAATTATGTTTCCATAGGCTTCTTCATAATAACAATCTGCTACCATGCAACTCAGTGCGCCTGTGGGCAGGGCCAGGGGGACCTGCAGCAATGGGCTGACAAGAACCCCATGAAAGTCAGCAAGTGCAAATGCCAAGCGCTGCCCCGGGGAGGGCAGAGCCCCTGCAATGGGACAGGCTGAGGCTGCCGGGGCTGGGGAGCAGCTCTGTGGGAAAGACCTCGGGGTGGTTCTGGGCAGCAAGCTGAACGTGAGCCCACGGTGTGCCCTGGTACCAAAGGCAACCAGGCTTTGAACAACATGGGCTGCATGAACAGGGGCACGGCCCATAGACTGAGGGAAGGGATTGTCCCCCTCTCTTTGGTACTCGTCAGACCACATCTAGATACTGCATCCAGTTTTGGGCCCCAACACAGCAAACACCTGGACAAACTGGAGAGAGCTTGGGGAGGCCCCCCATGGCGATAGGGCTGGAGCACTTGCCTCATGAGGAGAGGCTGGGGAAGCTGAGCTGGGACAGCTTGAAGAAGGGATAGCTTCAGGGGATACCTAACAGACACCCACAGCCTATGAGAGGTCATCGTGGAGATGGAGCCAGGCTCCTCACAGTGGTGTAGGACAAGAGACAGGAAGTACGCGTTGAAACAGGTTCTGGCTGGGTATAAGGAGAAACTGTTTCCCCATGAGGACAGTGAGGCAGTGGAGCAGGCTGCCCCAAGAGGCTGTGTTCTCAATCCCTGGGGGGATTCAAGCCCCAGCTGGAGAAAGCCATGAGCAGCCTGGTCTGACCCCAGAACTGTCTCTGATTTGAGCAGGAGGTTGGACAAGAGATGTCCCGAGGTCCCTTCCTGCCTGCATTAACATGTTATTCGGTGCTTCCATGTCCGATATAAATTACATATCACAGATAACCATGCAGAAAGCTTCATCCTTAAGCTTTAACATCTTAAGCATCTTTAACAGTGGCAGAAGAGCACAGCACTGGAAATGTTATTCAAGGCATTAATTTCAGCTGGAAGTGGTGAGACCAGGAACTGCACATCTTAAGAAGCAGAAATGCTGTACAGCAAATGATGAGTTTCTGGGAAACTGGGAAATCCAGTCAGTGTTGTGTTTCAACCTCAAAAACCGGATGCCAGGAGTGTAGGAAGTCTGGTCTGCTTAATTACAGTGCACGGCTAGAGCATATCATGTAATCTCCCTTCCGTGAGAATATTGATACATATTTCATAGTAGCAAAGAACAAATGATGTGTTAATGAGTATTACAGCTTGCCATAGCTGCAGACTGAACTTGCCTTCTGAATAAGCCAGGTTGCCTGACTCTGGCTGGATGATAGTGATGACACCACCTCTGGGAAGCAAATCTTTACGCTTGTTGTGTTGATGTCTTTGGCTGTTTATTTTTGAAAAATTGTAGGGCAAGACAGAAGCAACTGGGAGCTGGAGAGTTTCATCTTGCAGTGAGTATGCTGCAAAATCTTGATAAATGAGAGATTTTTGCCAAAAATGTAAGAATTCATATTCACTTWATATCTGCATAGCTTTTTCTTGTTTTCTTTTTTTGTTTCATGCATGATATTTTTCTTCTGCAAAAATATGACTKCTATTTGGTTATGCTGAGAGAAGCGTGTAGAGCTGAGAGCAGAGGGTATTGCTGAAGGGTGAACTTACTTGAAACCATGCCATATTAATGCAAACTGATGAGGAAAAAAGATATTTGTATGCTGTGTAGCCCTTTGTCATAGTTTAGCCCCAGCCAGCAACKAAGTACTACACAGCCGCTCACTGACCACCCCCCACCCATGGTGGGATGGGGGACAGAATCAGAAGAGTAAAAGTGAGAACACTTGTGGGTTGAGATAAGAACAGTTTAATAATTGAAATAAAATATAATAATAATAATTTGTAATGAAAGAGAAAATAACAAAAAGAGAGAGAAATAAAACCCAAGAAAGACAAGTGATGCAAATGAAAAACAATTGCTCACCACCAACCGACCAATGCCCAGCCTGTCCTCAGCAGCGGCCTCACCCCCAGCCAACTCCTCCCAGTTTATGTGCTGAGCATGACATCATATGGCATGGAATATCCCTTTGGCCAGTTTGGGTCAGCTGTCCTGGCTGTGTCCCCTCTCAGTTTCTTGTGCACCTCCAGCCTTCTTGTTGGCAGGCCAGTATGAGAAGCTGAAAAGTTCTTGACTGCTTAACAACAACTAAAACATCAGTGTGTTATCAACATTATTCTCACCTTAAATCCAAAACACAGCACTATACCAGCTACTAGAAAGAAAATCAACTCTATCCYAGCCAAAACCAGGACACTGTTTTTCAGACAACATGTGTGAAGTTTAGATAAGTATCCCTGGTAGAAACCATTGCAAGGTTTAATTTGCATTGATGCAAATCATATATTTTTCTTACTTTTCCTTTTTTAATTCTATTGTGCTGCACATTGTGTCTTTTTCTTTTTATCATCTTTTTTCCACAAGATGATACTTCCTAAAGCCTCCATTTTGGTTCATTTCAGATGCCATTAATCAATACACAACAGACAAAATGTTGCTGCATGTATAACTGCCTGAGTGTACAAGTCTTTATATGTTTTCACTTCAGTGATTAATGTATATTTCATCTGAAGCACGTTACTAGTGTAAAAGTAATCTCATGTGTCATTACTATGTGTATTTTTAATTGCATTTTTCTTCAGTGGATTTCTGACATGCATTAAAAAGGACGTCAATATCATTCTCTTTATTTTACATACGAGAAAAAAAAGGTGTCTGCAAAGAAAAAGGTATACCACAAACTTGGAATTAAATAATGAAAAATCCCTCAAGCCCAATATTGAAATTCAGGTTCCCCACTCTCTAGCACTGTCTATCCTGTAGGTTCCTAAATTTGCTAAATGTCTCCCTGATTGGCCTGCAACATCCCAAGACACTTGGTCCTCTGCTGAAGTACCTGTTGCAGCCATACAAGGACAGGTTTCTTACCCAGCGCTCCAGTGCCACCCAAGAAGCTTCTGATTTAATGCTGTGGAAGAAAGCTGACTAGCTGGAGCCTTTGGCACTGGCATGGGAGATTGTCGATCTGGGTCAAACACATCCCAGGAGGGCACCACAGCTGCAAGACACAGAAACGCAGTGCGCCAAAGCATGTCCCAACTCATGTCTTCAAACCCAGCCACTTGGGCCATCATCGGTTCAGAAGTGACCAAGCAAGAGGGGCTTAACTTCAGCCTGGTGGTTACAGCAGTCAGCTGGGAAGTACAGGGGAGTCTCTGATCTTCAGTACCAAAACTGTTTCAGTGACAGCCTAACACAAAGTGCAGAAACACTGCTGGCATCAGGTAGAGATCCTCCGCGATGGGTGAGAGTCAGGCTCTCTGGGCTGCCTCATGATTCTTTCATTCCTGGCCCAACAGTGACGTGACTTTCACAGGAGGAGGGGGAAATCTCTCTGCAGACTTCAGCTGGAAGAGAGTACTTTGCTTTGCTGGCATTTATCAGATCTATGTTGGAACTGGGAAAAGCTTATACTATGGTCTTCCGAGGGTAAACATTAGTCTTTTTATGCAAACACAGACAGAAAGTTACTGTTGCCATCATTTTAAAAATAGAAATGCTCCTTTAGGTACTCTGCTCCGTTAGGGTTTATCCCCAGAAGTAGGCTAACTGACCCAGATCGTCAGTGAATGCAGGCACTTAAAATATCTTTTTTATTGTCTAAACACTAGATTGAAGATAAATAGACACCTACCACAGGTGAACTGAACCATCTTCTTAGGGATGTCTGTTCTCTCCATTTACTTTATACAGACATTTCCTTGGGAAGACTGTATTGCAATCATAATGACTTGTCTCTGTCTGTGGCATATTAAGCATGTAAAAAGTAGGTGCATCTGTTACCTAAGACAGGGACAGTCTTCCAAACTCCATTTCAATGTTTTCCAATTGTACAAATCAGATATAAAAATTCTTTTGTTAAGTCTTTCAGACAAAATAAATTTTAAATGTATGTGTGGTGCCTAAACCTTACTATCCTTTTAAAAAATGAATACCAAAGAAAAAAACAAATAAACCCCAACAACACTATTCCAGGGTTTCACCAATTAAAAGGATTATTTCCTTTGGTAGTACTCTGAATACTAAATACTACTAAAAGTAGTGATGAGAAAGTTGAAAGTCTCTGACATGCAGTTTGGTAAGCATCCCTCCACTCACTTTCAGACAGAGGTTTTGTGCTGGCAATGTGGAGTGCGCTGCAGGAGGCAAGCACACCTGAGAAGCTGAGGCAATATTCAGGGCATGGCTATATACTTTCTCTTCCTGAAGACATCTTCAGTTTCTGCCACTTTTACCATTCTGCATTACCATGCTCTTTCATTTCTTCCTTTACAAGTGGTTGTGAGGCCACCCTGTTACCAGATTCTTGAAAAGCTTTTAAAAATAATCACAGTTTTAGTGATCTGGTTTATGGGGTGTCCTAACAAACAGCATGATTTAGGCATGGACTTGAGAGTGTTGAATGGCTGTAGGAGGGATAAGAGGCAGAAGGAGGAGAGGAGTTGAATTAACTGGTTTTACGTCCTTCCAAAGAAAGCATGGTGAAATGATCTCAGTAAGTTACCTATGGCAGCACTGAACTCTGTACAGAACATTGTATGATTAAGTCTGTTCTCAGTTTACTTAAAGTGTCACGTGTCTTGTAAAACATCCCAAACACATTAGTATTTACTAGAAGTGGCACAACCTTGAACAGATTTGTCAATCTCATTAGTAACATTTAGTACTGCATTTATAGTTTTCTTACTGTAGAAAAAAAAAMCACAAAAAAATGATTTAACAAAAGTTAAATCAATCATTTCACTATTGCTATTAAGGGATTAGTAGATGTAGCGTACAGCTCATCTTCAGAAGTGTGGCAAGACATAGAGGCTCTGCTCTGTCACTGTTGCCTTTTGTGTTGAGTAAATATGGCCTCATTATTTCCTTGCTTTCTCTTTTCTCCATACCTGTGTGTTTCTCAAGCAGTTATCTTTAGTTTATTTTTTGATGTTCATCTAGTCAATATAGTGCCTGACCCTTCATTGTCTACATGCACAGCCTCTAACCCTTGGCCTTGCAGATTCCCTCAGCACAGATAAAAACCGGTCAGTTCTTATCATTGTACTCACCTACCTGCTGGAAAGGAGTGGATGAAAACAAATAAATGAATAACTGAATTTTAGTTGTGCTTTCATCTTCACCAAGAACACACTTACCTGGCCCATCATCAGTGATAAGCAAACTGATGCTTATCACTGGTTGYGTGCTGAGATATTTTTATCTGTATAGGAAATCTTCTTGTAAGAAACACAAACACAAGTATTCCTCAGGAGAAGGCATCACTATTTAACTGATAAAGTTGTCACGCTATTCAGAATAAGACTGTCTTTCCTCCTTTACTGAGTGCCACCAAAAAAGTATGGTTCTGATTGCACTTGCTGACAGCAGAAGTTATCACTGGTGAATATGGAGGATAATATCAGAAAGCTATCCTTGCAGTTATTTATCAAACAAAATTTGATAACTAAGGGATGAAAAACAAAGGTAAAAAACAATGAAAAATTTTTTAGCTAATACTATCTGCAAAGTATTTCGTTATCATAGATGCTAAATAGGTTCTCAGTATCCTTTTTTGTTCTGCCTTRTAACAGATCATTCTGTATGATATATACAAATACCATGAATTACCACTCTGCACAGTAATGCGGAGTGGTAAAAATGGCAGAAACTGAAAAAGACTTTAGGAAGAAAAAGTCTATAGCCATGTCCATGTCCTTAACACACCATTTGTATGTGGTAGAATCGACTTCGAAACTTTCACATTTGTACATGCCCATTACCTCATTCAAAGTAAAGTCCATAGTAAAGGGCATAGAAATGTTGTTTTGTATAATGACCTTCACAGAAATTAATTTTTCATGACAAGGTATTTCACATTTTTTGCCTACTTTTCCTGGGTTATCTATGTTGAAGTGACTTTGGTTTGATGGCAAGTGACTATGATGCTTCTTTTAGTCCTAATTCTTCCAAGGAGTGTCGAACTAAGATGTCAAAAAATGAATGAAGATGAAGTGGAAATATGCCTGGAAAAAGTAATTATGGCAAGCTCATATTTTAGTGTTTTAGTCTACTCTATGGAAATACACTTTTTGAATGAAACGTAAGTGACTTTACCTCCTTTTACAGCTATAGCTTCAGACATATTCTGATGCTATAAAGAAGAGAAGCATTGTCATCTGGATTAATGGAAAGTCTAATAGTCTAGTCTGAAGCTGAATATTCATTCATCAGATTGGAAACATCTTTTTCATGTAGTCATATTAACATTTAGTAAAACAAAAATCAGAGGCATGCCTCTGATTTTCCTTGTGCTTGCAGTAAAAATATGTATTTCTGCACATCCTGAACTAATATGGATATCTACTCTTCTTCCAACCAGAGAAAACCATTAATAACCTATATAAATCTCTTCAAGCACTTACAACCCACAGTGTTTGCAGCCTCATATAGCTTTTCAAATAGCAAAACTATTTTAAGAAGAAATTTATTTTTTAAAAATTAACAGATTAGCTAACATTATCAGGAGATGAAAACTGGGTAATACTTAAATATAAATTTTAGAAGCTAACAGTAGGCTGTTGTTTGAAATCTAGAATAAAATGTTTAATCATCAGAATGTTTCTTTGAGGTAGATGACAGATAYGTTACTATTACTGCAGCCTGAAGAAGTTAAAGGCAGATGTGGTTAATAAATATAATGTTTTGAGGATAAGACTTCTAGCAAATCTTTTAAATTACAAATAATATTTTTCATGATATTTGTTCCTAGACTGTAAATAGAACAATAAATAATTCAGTTGAAATATTTTTTTTATCTTTAGCTTTTTGTGTATTACTTACTTCATATAAGCAGTCAATATGAAACATTTTTTTTAATGGCTTGAAAAAATACATGAACATGCTTTCATTTAAAAAGAAAAATTTCCATAACAGTGTTAATAGCAAAATCATGGACTCTATTATGAATTTCAGATAAAATTCTTATCATTTTGTCGTTTTTGCATAAGCCTTGCACCACAGAGCCACAAAGAAAATCCTATATCCCTAAAAGATGTGTAAGCAAAATATTATTGTATATTATTATATAACATTATGACCATGAATTAATTTGACAGATTTCTGTGGGATGACCTACTATACACTATATTCCACACATATCAGAGAATCTATTTTGGAGGAAACTGAAGGGATCTGTGACCGGAAAATCAGAAAATGCAACAATGTAATCATTACAACGTACATTTCAAATTGCTGCTTTCATTGTTAGCTTTCAGTGCCTTCTGCTAGCATAAATGAGAGAGGTCTCACTTCCAAGAAAAGGAAGTAAACCTTCTCATCAGCTTCCATGCTGTTCCCCTCTAACCATGTCAATCAACATGTCCCAGTTTTACCTAATGCTGGGTACCAATGATTTATCTGGTTAGCAGATCTCTGAGTTTCACTTTATGTGCCTGGTACTATTTCTAATAAGAGTCCTCTTGCCAGCATGGAGGTGCTTCTGGCACTACCATAATTTTCAGTCTAATCTTGTGTTTTTCTTCTCATTTGATATTACAGAAATATGTGTGATCATACAGAGAAACTGCAATGTGTCACGTACCTAACTTTTTGCTTATTTTTCTTCTAGGTATGTGTATGGCACATTACTGCTAGATAGAAGGAAAAAAGTGAACTCCCTCTCACTGAAGTCTCTGCAGAGTTTGTGCATGCTTATGGCTCAGTCCATGGGATATGACCATTTTCACTCAAGGCACTCTCAAGGGTCTTAGGGTGCTCTGCAGAACTGTGGTGTGGGAGTTTTAAATATAATTGTTCTCTCCTGGCACTCTGTCAGACCTAGGCACACGAGCTCTTTTAGAAGAACTGCTGGGAGATGCTCACCCCACATATTCATGGAATCTGTTGGAGACTGATGACTTATTTTCTACTTGCTGAAAATCCCAGAGATCTGCAGGTAGTGAAACATGTCCCCTGAACAAAACAAACTGTTACGCACAGACAGATTTTCCCAAATTTTACCCTCAGGAAGTCTTTTCAAGACAGAGAGAACAATGAATTTAGATGCTCTTCGGACATTTTGGTATCACAGCAGAGATCTGAGCTACTGTTGACTAAACTTGGCAGAGAATCAGAAACAGCACAGGCTCCCGGTGTAGCACGGAGGCCAACATGATGAGTCCAGCTGACAGGCTGATGCAGCTAAGCTGCTGCCAGCATCTTTGCATGGTGCCATCCTGGGCTACACAGACCTATCAGTTTGAGCTGGCACTTGCCTGAACTTCCTTCCTCCCTCGTTCATTTTTTGTGACTTGATACAGTGCTGCGTCAAGAACGTCCTACAACTGCCTTGAAATCCAGAATTTAGGCAATTCAGTAGTCAAAGGGATCAGACCCTTAGCTCTCTGTTGGTATTGCTACAAATAGCTGACTTTGTGGACCCATAAAAGGGGATTGCATTATATGCACCAGGTGCCTAAACATATCTGATCATTGTTTGAACAGCTTCAGCTACATCAAGTAGGAATACCCAACCTCAATCAAGTACATCTAGAAGTAACAAGTGACAAAGTGCGCTAACTTCTCGAGTATGTGCCTTCTGGGGGTTTAGCAGATCGTACTGATTTAAGTAGTGCTGAAATTGCACTTTTAGCCATTCAGGAGTAGAAAGCTTTTTAGAAATGTCTAGCAACATTGACATTGTCAATAGATGCAGCAACAGCACCAGTCAACTTCTATAAAGTTTCTCAGCTAATTTGATTTTCAGCATATACTTTTAGCAAAGCTGAAGGCCAGAGAAGTCCAAGTAGTACCTAGAGACAGCTCATTTACTTTCTGCCTGAGCTGATACACAGGCAGTAATTTTCACCCACTCTCCTACAGAAGAACCATACCATAAAACAACACAGTTCTTGAAACTGCTCTCTGTAACCTCTCAGGCAAGATCCACAGGTGATATTTACACCATGATGCTGAAGACAGAAGGATGGGTAATTGTTGTTTTCTTTACTTACAGGATATGCAATTTAAAATTTTCCTGATTATCACACAATGGTGGTACCAGGCCCAGGATATCTACTCCAGATGGTAAGACTTTCTCAGTATTAAAGGACTGGAATCAGATATAAAATATCAACGAAGCAAGCTTATTCTTGGATGTCACAGTGCCAGTTCTCTACTGTAACAGTCTATATGACACCTGGAGAAGACAACTGATCACTGCATGTACCTGGAAGGGCAGAGGAAAATGCACCAACGTATGTCAAGCAATTTCTAATATTTTCCAGAGACTACAGAAATATAACTTCTAGAAATAGTATAACATCCCACCACTACAGTCGCTGACATATCATTCTCCGAGATACCTCAAAATAGATACTGTATATGTGCAGATCATATGTGTTGTAGAGAGCACTAAATCTTGCAGTTTCASATCTGTCAGTGTTTCCATAGCTGCAAGGACTGACCATATGCTCTACATTTGATTCATTTGTCCTACCCTTTTTTCATTTCTGTTATTTAATAATGAATATCTTAGAAAATAAAGCATGTCCTTCCTTTCATTTCTCTTTCAGCTGGGATAGAGTTAATTTTCTTCCTAGCAGCTGTACAGTGCTGTGTTTTGGATTTAGGGTGAGAATAATGTTGATAACACACTGATGTTTTAGTTGTGGCTAAGTAGCACTTACACTCAGTCAAGGATTTTCAGCTTCTCATGCTCTACTGACTGAGAAGGCTGGAGATGCACAAAAAGCTGGGAGGGGGCACAGCCAGGACAGCTGACCCAAACTAGYTAAAGGGATATTCCATACCATATGACGTCATGCTCAGTATATAAATGAGGGAAAAACTGGCCAGGGAGGCCGCTGCTTGGGAACTGGCTGGGAATCCATCAGCAGAAGGTGAGCAATTTCATTGTGCATCACTTATTATGTATATTCTTTTATCATTATTATTATTATTTTCCCTTCCTCTTCTATCCTATTAAACTGTCTTTATCTCAACCCACAAATCTTACTTTCTTTTCCCGATTCTCTCCCCCATGCCACTGAGGGGGGGGGATTGAGCGAAGGGCTGTGTGGTGTAATTGTTAAACCACAACAGTCCTTTTGGCGCCCAACATGGGGCGTTGAGATAATGACAAATCTGACCAGAGTGTGTTAGAACAAATTTGTTATAAACATTCATTATGTTAGTTTGATAGTCTCTGGTCACAATCCTGATTAATTTGCTCTGAGAGTTCTTGTGCTTGTTCTCAGAGTTGTGTTATGTAACACCTTACTTGCAGTATATGTTCCCTGTTGTGCTGTTTATCATCTCTGGGGGTTGGGTCAAGGTTTTCATTTTGCTGTACTTTGTAACACTGGTTTATGATATGCTAAAATGGCTGGTCATGAGATTAATCTGGTATTTATACTCAGCATTGTCATTATCTCTGCACTTTGGGAGCCATCTCTCAGGAACTATTAATAATTACACTTCTACCTTTTCTCCTCGGAGAGAATTTATGGGGCAGACACCTTCCTTCACCTTCACCTTCTCCTCCAGGCTAGTTACAATAGCTCTTGAGAATTTTGAATATCCTTGGAATGTTCAAACCGGCATGTTCCCATTGCTCCTACTCCTGAATGCATTTCAGGTCTTGTTTAAAGTTAAACAACTATTTAAGAATACTACCCAGAGATCTACCCCGAGGCTGGATGGTTATGAGTGACAGGGTGTGTGGGATAGTATGGTCAAGTACCCAGGACAGTGGGCACCTCCAGTGTTTTCAAACTTCACTCCTGAGCAAGTGCAGAATCCTGAAAAATTAGTGAAGTGTTTGGAAAAAGCATGCTGTCACCCTGGGAATTCCAGAGAGACACAAATCACTGCCATGTGCTGGGGTCTGGCCCATGCCTACTGAGCCCTGTTCAACACTATTCAGAACCTTCAAGGGCAAGAGAAGGTCTCTGGATCTGACGACAAAACGACAGGCACTGCGGCTACTCCAACCCTGTCGACAGGCACTGCAGATACTCCAACCCCCATGACAGGCACTGCAGCTACTCAAACCCTRGCAACAGGCACTGCAGCTACTCCAATCGCTGCGACAGGCACTGCAGCTGAACCAGAGAACCAAACTGAGCCAGTATCAGCCGTCCCTATACACAAGAAGAAATCTTGGAAGCGAAAGTCAGGTCATTTAGAAAGGGATGATAAAAAAACAGGGCCATCATGAGAAGAGGAAGAGGAAGAAGAAGAAGATTAACTCATAAACGAGAGAGTGACTGCCCAATTCCTATCCCTGAGTGAGCTGCGAGATATGCAAAAAGATTTCAGCTGTTGTCCAGGCAAGCGCACTGTAACCTGGCTGCTCCACTGCTGGGATAACAGGGCCAGTAGCCTGGAATTAGAAGGGAGGGAAGACAAGCAGCTGGGATGCCTTTCTAGGGAAGGGAGCATTGACAAAGTGATTGGAAAAGGGACACAAGCCCTCAGCCTCTGGAGGTGACTCCTGTCAGGTGTGAAGGAAAGGTATATATATATATATATATATATATATAAAAGTACATATAACATCCTTCAAGGAGGATGTTATATGTCACCCAGGCAAGTGGACCACCATGGAGAGAGGTATCCAGTACCTGAGGGAATTAGGCATGCTGGAAGTCATTTATGATGACCTGAACAATGAGCAGTTATCCAAAGATCCAGATGAAGTCAAATGCACACAGCCCATGTGGCGGATGTTTGTATGGAGCGCACCAGCATCGTAAGCCAACTCATTGGCAACACTGACCTGGAAAGGTGGCGAGGAACCAACAGTGGCTGAACTGGCTGGCCAACTCTGGCAGTACGAAGAAAGCCTCTCTTCCTCCTTCATCTCAGCTGTGGAAAAACTGTCCCAGGAGCTCCAGAAACTCAAAGAGGATATGTCCTACTCCCCACCTGTACGGACCAGTATCTCAGCTATAAGAAGTGTTCCTCTGCTCAAGAGAGAGGATACAGTAGATACACACCACAGGGAACCCTGTGATTTTACCTGCATGATCACAGAGAGGACATGAGGAAGTGGGACGGAAAATCTACCTCGACCCTAGAGGCACGGGTACGTGAGTTGCAAGGAAAAACAACCACAAAAGGGGGTTCTTCCAGGAAAATTGCTGCTCCAGTTTCCAGTGGGCAGTTCCCCACATAGAGTAGAATGGTTGACCTCACTTCTGATCTTAATGAAAGGACTTTAGACTCGCATTTACAAGAAGTGAGTAATGAATACGATGACCAGGATTAGAGGGGCCCTGCCTCCAGCCAGGTGGAGGAAAGGGACAACCGGGTTGTGGATTTGATGGCTTGGCATAGCACACCTACAGGAGTATAAGGCTCTCGTAGACACCAGTGCACAGTGTACCCTAATGCCATCAAGCTATAAAGGGGCAGAACCCATCTGCATTTCTGGAGTGACAGGGGGATCCCAAGAGCTGACTGTATTGGAGGCCGAAGTGGGAATGAGTGGCAAAAGCACCCCATCGTGACTGGCCCAGGGGCTCCGTGCATCCTTGGCATAGACTACCTCGGGAGAGGGTATTTCAAAAACCCAAAGGGGTACCGGTGGGCTTTTGGTATAGCTGCCTTGGAGACGGAGGAAATTAAACAGCTGTCCACTTTGCGCGGTCTCTCAGAGGACCCTTCCGTTGTGGGGTTGCTGAGGGTCGAAGAACAATGGGTGATGATTGCTACCACAACAGAGCACCAGCGGCAATATCGCAATAACCGAGACTCCCTGATTCTCATCCATAAGCTGATTCGTCGACTGGAGAACCAAGGAGTGATCAGCAAGACTCGCTCACGCTTTAACAGTCCCATATAGCCAGTGCGAAAGTCCAACGGGGAGTGGAGACTAACAGTGGACTATCGTGGCCTGAACGAAGTCACACCGCTGTTTTGTGCTGTCGTGCCGGATGTTAGAACTTTAATATGAACTGGAGTCAAAGGCAGCCAAGTGGTATGCCACAATTGATATCACCAATGTGTTCTTCTCGATCCCTTTGGTGGCAGAGTGCAGGCCACAGTTTGCTTTCACTTGGAAGGGCGTCCAATACACCTGGAATCCACTGCCCCAGGGGTGGAAACACAGCCCCACCATTTGCCACGAACTGATCCACACCGCACTGGAACAGGGTGAGGCTCCCCAACACCTGCARTACATTGATGACRTCATCAGAACAGTCTCTAATGAGACTCCACCACTCCACCTGGAGTACTGCATCCAGCTCTGAAGTCTTCTGTACATGAAAGACATGTTGGAGCGGGTCCAGAGGAGGGCCACAAAAATGATCAAGGGGATGGAACACCTCTCCTATGAAGAAAGTCTGAGAGAGTTGGGGTTGTTTAGCGTGGGGAAGAGAAGGCTCCGGGCAGACCTTATTGCAGCYTTTCAGTACTTAAAGGGGGCTTATAAGAACAAACTTTTTAGTAGGGCCTGTAGCAATAGGACAAGGGGGAATTGTTTTAAACTAAAAGAGGGTAGATTTAGACTAGATATAAGGAAGAAATTTTTTACAGTGAGGGTGGTCAAACACTGGAACAGGTTGCCCAGAGAGGTGGTAGATGCCCCTTCCCTGGRAACATTCAAGGTCAGGCTGGACGGGGCTCTGAGCAACCTGATCTAGTTGAAGCTGTCCCTGCTCATTGCAGGGGGGTTGGACTAGATGACCTTTAAAGGTCCCTTCCCACCCAAAGTATTCTATGATTCTATGTTGTAATGAAAATGACCTGCTCATCTCCTTTCACTGAAAAGAGCTGAAGATGACCAATGCACCTTTAGATTTGGTCAAGATGAAATTAAATATACGATTGAAAATACGCACATCAAAATCGGTGTATTAGTTTTCACATGTTCAGAGTATCTATATCAGAGACATACCATGAAGATAACTTAATATCATTACTTCTTAAGCAATTCTGCATAAAAAAAAAAATTGAAATGCACTCAAGTCTATTATTTGATTTTACCAAAATTATTTACTAAAGACATAAGCAAAAATACGTGATTTTAAACGTCTATGATTTTTTTCCCTTAACTGATACTTTAATCTTTTGTTGTCCAGGAAACTATTGGAATACTAGTTCCAGATGTTTTTTTCTGTGCCTCTCCTCTCCTCTTATCACACACTAAATATTTAACAGAGGAATAATATAGACACACAAATAGAGTAAGATCATGTTTTTGTCTACTAAACCATACAAGGATCTCAAGGGTGCCCGAGAAGAAAAGAAAACTATGGGAAATTGAAATCACTTCAGTAGATCAATACACGATTGATGGCAGCACAGCAACTTGGAATTAATGGACAGAAGAGTTTTATGACTATGTCTTCCATTTAAAACACAGTAGATCCATTTTTGCACAATAGTCAAACCCAGGAAATTCAGCCTTGAAACCAAAATATCTTCAGCTGAACATTTTCTAAACAAAAGCCATTCAAGTGAAATTAATTATTTCCACACAGCCAAGGGGAACTGGATAATGGAGCCCTTAGAATAGGTGTCACTCCTAGAGGGAAAGAACCCTGCACATTTGTTAATGTAGTTTGAGCATTATTTTTCACGTGGGCTACTCTGAGCAGCTCTGCAACCTAATGAGGCAACCTGTGAAATGCATAGTGATGGGCAGTTTGGAAGGAAAAAAGGAGACTTTGTACACCTGAAATTTAAGCCTGAAGCAGTCTTTTAACGTCAGTGGATGCAAGTGGCCAACTGTTGGCAGATTCATTTATTCTGCTCCATTCTTTGTTATATCCTCTGGAAAGTGCTAGAAGTGATGTTCAGTTTAGTCTATTTGGGAGCCTGCTTTAAGATCCCAGATGAGAAAAAGGGCTAGAGGGCCAGTACTGTGATTTACAGGAGGAGGGCTGACATTCTCATAATGTTTATCCCAATCCATAAAAAATGTGATTTTATAAAACCCAGCACTTTGTTACCTCTTCTTTGCATCCTTGCTTCCTGTGGCTCTGAAATGGACAAATTTCATATGTACCTTTTTGTCAGAGGCAACACGATCTGGGTAGGCAAGGCTGAGCCTGGTTTCCAGATCAAAGCCACCCTGCGAAGGCAGAACTGCCGTGCAGTCGTCTGCATCTGATGGAGATGCACCCACAGCTCTGCTGCTCTTCCCAGGGCGCTCTGTGCACAGAAGCACCACCTTTCCAGGTATAGCGGTGCTTAGTATGCCTCTCTGGTTCAGGCATATAACCTCATAGCTGGCTCCTCAGCAAGCTGTTGCATGACTGCCGTAACTGCAGGATCAGGGGAATCCTTCCTAGTCCAGCTAAGATTTTTATGGTTCCTTTAACACAGTGCAAAGAGGTCAATGAGCATCTGGTTCTTAATCTGTAACAACCACTCAGCTGCTGATTCTCTTTGTATGTGTCCTCAAGCTTCATTTCTTCATGTAAAATGGGACTAACCTTACTTCTTCACAAGAGTGCCAGGAAGTCTACTCAAGTATTATACATGCCTTGTGAAATGTGATATGTATGAAAGAATGTCAATCTGTGATCCTCCACATCTCTGACTTACTGCAGTATTATTTTAAAGAGGATCAGAAAATTGCAGAAACACCTGAAAACACAAAGTTATGATATTAGAAACACTAGTAATGCAATACATAACTAGTTTGAATAGCACTACTCTGTGTATATTTTTAAAGAAATAAAAATACAGAACTTGATGCTTGTGCTAACTGGGAAACGCTGGAGTTCAAATCAGAGTTGAAGAAAAAAGGGTAACAAAGATAATTTTCAAAGTTGATCTTTGAGTGTGTTCTAAAACAATTTAGGTAATGCCAGACTAAATGTTGTAATACTTAAAAGTTTAGCTGATATTTTTTTAAAAGTTTGTAGTTTCCATCCTATCAGATMTCTCTTAAGATAATATTTCTGTGTTACTATTTCTTTGCTCTTCTGTGTCATCAAGWTTCAGCAATGAGGCATCAATGGATTTGGGGGGATTGGAAAAAGTTGTAGGCCCATAACTTCACCCTTTTCTCCTGAGCTCTCAAATCCTCTTCTCAAAGCCCAGATAAATATACAGTATATTTTATCAGGAAGAGTATGAATTTTCTGCCTTCAGTTGCACAATATTGAGAAGACAGAGAGCCCAATCTGTGCCAATCATAACGTAATGCAGATTTGACCTTCACTGTCATGGAAGCAGGCACAACAGTGATAAACAACTGTGTTCCACCTCTCTTATACAGACTAAAGAGCAAATTCATGAGAACTATGAGAACAGTAAGACTTCTACAAGGAGAACTTAAACACAACAATATTTTACCTGTTCAGAGGACTTCAAGGAAAGGAATTTTTTTACTGATAAATACTGTAAAAGAACGAGAAGGGAATAGATACAGGAAAAATTAAAAAAAAATGAAAACTTCAGTTTGAAAGAGAAACTGTTGCTTAAAGCCTGTTAAAATGGAGTCATGAGAAAAAAAATCAAAAAATTAATTTCTTGTTTGAAAAAGTAATCTCTGACTTGGTCATTGCTCAGTTGGGAGTTTTATTCGATGATTCCAAGGTACTGATTTTAGAATGTTTTGATAAGTTCCAGGAAAAAAAAAAAACACACAAAAAACCAAAGAAATTATCTTCTTTTGTTAATTTCTTTTGATAATTTCTGGAAGAAATTATCTTTCATACCTGGTTTTGTGAACTTTATTTTTCAATAAAGAAAAGGTCTGGCTGTATTCCATTGGAAATACTGCAGTCATAAGGAAATGCAATGAAAATATACATCTTTGAAATTGTTCTTACCCTTCTCTCCTACAATGATGTGCTATATCATTCAGTGTGTTCAATCAGAAAGCATCTCTAATTTGGTATTAAGACATCCTTTGAACATAACTCAGAAATATACTCTTTAATGTAGAGATATGTTTGATCACACAGTAAAGTTGTATTAGTTGTCTGTTTCAATTAAAAATCTGAATATATGGAAAATTATCTGGACTTTTTAATTTTTATTAAAATATTCATAATTATTTGCATGCGTTTTTAGCTTTCCAGCTAGAATTGAACAGAATAAGGTCTTCCCTATTGAAAAAATTTGAGATTGTTAAAATTTTCTTATTCTGAGACTGTGAAAAAAAGAAACATTCAGTCTTTCAAATAGTTTTTTCCTTCGTCAGGAATCTATTTCTTTCAAAATTTCTTATGAAAAGACAAATCCTACTTTCAATCTCTTTTTTTCTCTTTATGTTCTTATATATCAGCCAGTGAGACAAGTTAATAGCTGTCACTTTTGCTAAAATCGATTCTTAAGAGCCAAATAAATTAAGAAGCAGACTAAACATGCATTATTATTGTAACCAAAGAAAATACCTCACAGAGCCAAATTTTCATAGAAGTTTAGTAACTCTTYCTTTTGTATTTAAAATTACTTTGATTTGGCAGAAAAAGACAATTATAAGTTTATTAAAGGCAAGACCTTGGGAAAAATTCTGAAGAACCTTTCCTCATACGTACTATACTATGGGCTAAATCAGCTGTAATATACATTTTTCTACAAGTCCCATAAAAGATTTGTGTTACCATGTGGTGGACATTAATTTATTTCTTTATACATCACTTCTGTGTTTACAGCATCTTTAGGGCTCAAATGACATTAAAAATATCAAATCTCTTATTCAGATGTTCTTGACAAAGTATTTTGTGTTAAAACAGGCAAAAAAAAAAAAAAAAAGAATTGTCTCATAACATGCTCATCTCTGAGAATAAATTTATTGCCATGTAAGAAATTAACACATGAGAAGATCAGATTACCTTTTACCTGATTAACAGAAGCAAAGGCTTTCTCTTGTTTCAAAGTCAATTCATTACCTCTTCAATTTTTTTTCCCAACAAAGTTCCCAATTAGCCAGGTCTCTCACAAGCCTTGCTCCTTTCCACTTGCACCATGAACTTACCGGCAATCATTTATCACAGCATTTCTAAGAACATTTGCTGGCATGATTCTTGCTATTTTACAGCATTTCAGAGAGCCCTTGTGTTTATTAACAACCCATAGAGGATGCTTCTCCTCACTGCCATACAACCGTTGGGGGGACACAACCTGTGTATTTGCAGTACTCTGAGGAATGCTATTGTGAGTGGGCAYTTCTTGAAGTATTCCCATACCTTGTTTGTTTGAAAACACACTCCCAAGGAATGACCTCTTACCAGCCATTTGTCTTGAAATCATCCTTAATGTAATTAAATCCAAGGTGAAATACAAATAAAAATATGCATTGATTATACCTAAAACGAGAAAAACAATTTCAAACACTTACAGAAGGCAAAGGTGAAGAAAGAAAAATAGAAGGAAAAATTCATCTTGATCTTTTTATCTCAAATTTAAAATGAAAAGACTCTCCCTGAAATCAGCTAGTTTGCTGGGAACGTTTTCCTGACAGTCACCCAATCGAGAATTCCTGCTCCAGGTTACTTTATGTCTCAGGCTGCACTTATTAGAAAAATCACTTTCTTGATGGAGTATGTTCATTTTGTAGCTGTTCGCCACAGCTGAACTTTCCAGGAAGTCCAGGTATGTTTAAYCTTTCCTATTAATACTTCCTCTTTATATTATTTCTTCCCTATTCAAAGGCAGGCTTGACGCTTTTCTTACTAATTTAAGGACTGTATCACCTCTTAGGAGATACATAAATACCACTTATTCAGACCAGGTGCCTTCTCATGTACTAAACTCATCAATTAGCAATTCCTTTACTCAGCAATGGTAAAATTCTTCCTTTCCTTTGCCCTTGGTGACTCAAGGTGCACATTTCATTGTGAAGTGTGTCCATGTATTGAACTTTCATTTATATCAGTACAAAAGTTCACAGAATCTTTCTATTAACAGCCAAATGGGATAAAATCATATAGCTCACTACTGTTTTTTTACCAAGGTCAAACATGGTGCTAATTAGCTAATAAACATAACTCTGAAAAGGCCCCTCTTATGTCTTCCAGTAGGACTATTGTAATGTTTTCATACAGTCTGCAGCGATTAACTTATAAAGGGTTTCTTTTGCATTCAAGGTGCTACTTTAGCTATTTCTTAAATGTTTTCATAATCCGTATAAACAATTCACAAAAATTTCATGCCATATGTGTATTTTGGTTCTTTTCAGATAATTGTAATATTTGTCTACAATTTTTGTATGATTTTCTGTTCAAATACAACAGTTTTGCTGAGCAGTTGGACAACGCTTAGGTCAGTGATTTTTTTGCCCAGCTTAATCAGTCACTCACACTGTTCCTTTCGGACACAAACATCTCCTTTTAAACAGTTTTTTCTTTCATGTGCTTCTGCTGCTGTGACCCATATTTCTCATTTAATCCACTCTATTGTAACGTTGTCATGTCTTTCTTCCAGCATCTTGCTTCATTCTTTTCTGCCTTCTGGGGAAATCTTACATTTTTTCCAAGTCCAAACAGGAACTGATCTGAATCAGTATGGTCTTTTTCCAGTTTGTGGCTATGATTCCCACTGTATTTTTTTACTGTTTTAGGGATTTCACAAACCATCCACAATTACAAGGCCTAATTTAAACTTCTTCCAGTCGTGTATTGCATTCCTCAGAGTTCCACCTTCACGGCAGCTGTTGTTAGCTGCTGCTCCACAATGCTCATTTTCTTCCTGTCCCTCTGTTTTCAGTTAGATAATTTTGCTTGTCACTCAGCTACTCTGCTGCTAGTACAATGTGCTGTTCTTAATGGATGATTATGAAAAATTGCAAATTAGCAAACTGTAGCACTGCTGCATTTTTATTAGAGCAAAAAAAGAAACAAATGAGTAAACAATGAAAGAACTTGCCAAAGAAGGAAAGGGATCTTTTGCCACATCTGTACTGCTAAATAAAAGAGGCAAGTGACATAAATCATGTTTAAGTTCRTGTCCACACTGCTTATAGCTAACACCATCTAAAGCAGACTGGCCACATCCACATCATCTACCACCCCACTCTGAACCTCGTACGATGCACACGTGACACGAAGACAGAACAGTTGTTTTCTGTCTTCCAGCTCCAAATATACTATAAGAGTTTAGGTGCAGTACATGAGAGAAATTGTTTTAAGATATGAAACATTGTATTTGGGGACATAGGTGGAGATCATGGAGGGATGGCTGCAAATACAAAGGCTTCTGGGACAGAGTTGGAGGACTGCAGAGGGAGCCAAATCTATCACAGGAGCCAAATCTAGCACAGTTTCATCCCTCGGCGGCGGCTCCTGGTTTGAACTGGAAATGTGCTGGCACAGCCAAATAGAATGTTACCAAGTGGAGAGATAGGTGGCCAAGACTTTGGCAGCCTAGGCAGTAAGGGACCGAGCCATTGAGATCACTTCTTGTCCTGCTTTTATTTAGCTGTGTAGACAGGATCCTTGTCAGGCTGCTCGTTCTGACTCTTGGTTCAAAGTAGAAAATTACTTTTTCTTAAAGGTGTCACTCATTAGTAGGCTACAAGGACAACCTCTGTGCTCTCTCTCTCTGGACCCATGCATCTTCCACTGTTCTCTATGCAGTGGCCAAGCCTCTACCCAGCAGCAAAGAATATCCAGACTATTTCTTAGCCTGACGGTTTTCTGTAACATTCAAAATACAGAAACTATGGGTTATGATCGTCTCTGAGGGTGTACCAGCTCTTCTGCTTCCCAGATGAACTTTATAACCCTGCAGCTATTATAAGTATGAAACAACACAATCCACTAATTCTCCCTGAATGCCCACCTTTACAGCTCAGGATAATAGCACGTTTTGTATTTCATACTGGTTTAGGCTTTCTTGTTTAATATACAGACTAATTCTGGGGCATTCTGGGGCACAAAATTCTTGTTATTTAATGTTCAAGGAACTTGAGATATCTAAATTTGATCTAGTGAATTGTCACTCTCGGAACTGCGTACATCCAGCTTTCAGGATCTTTTTTACCAGTGTGAAAGGTCTTGGATCTGCTGATGAATTTGGGCCTCTTGAATGTACTAGAGTTACTCGATGGATTATAGGATATTAGCTACATAGCCTTTTTGCAGGGTGATCACATGAAAATGACTGGGTTGAATATCTTCATCCTTGACATTTAGAAAATTGAAACAATTGTTATACGTCCTTGGTAGTTTTGGTTTTCATCTTACTTGACCTTAGGTACAGATTATTGCAGCCGCAACAATGCAATTGTCTTTGCTGTAGTTGTTGTAGTCAGCACTTCAACTTGGGAGATGTGTGACCAAAACAGAATGTGGGAAATTAGTTATTCATGCAGATATTGCCACTAACCCCAAATGTCAATATGTCCACTGACTACAYTGTGAAAATGAAGAGTTTTAGTGTTTATTTACATGTCCATTTACACTTCATGTTTCTGTTCAGTCCAGGGTCGTATTTCAATCCCCAACAGTAGCTTAAAAGAATCAGCTCTATTGCTCCGAAGTTTAATCACCCATAAATTGTTTCTTGTTTGGTTTTTCTTATGACATTTTAAAAATAAATAAATCTATTTTACCCCAAGCATAAACACCTCTTGTCTATGCTTCTTTAAGAAAAGTAAGGACAGAAAATGTAAATGCATTGTTCCTTCAGTGTGAAAACTCATTTTTTTTTAACCTGACCAGCATCAGCAGGATAAAGAAAAGATTTTAAAAGCATGTTTAACTTTACTGTCAACAGGGTCTGAAATCATAAAAACTCAGAGACCCACTTCTTTCCTTCATTCACTCCTATTATCATGTCAAGGTCTGAGTTGCTACAGCAAAACACTCACAAACCGTCACCTGAACTGTTCTTGAAAATGTCTCTCAGTGTTTTTCAGGATTTACCAGATGGTTCATTGTGTTGCAGGTGTCCTTCTTGAACTTCATCTATGTGACACTGGTATGAACCACTGTATGGAAGTGGTTCAGGATCAGAAATAAAATGCTGTTAAATTAAATGCTGCCTGTGCAATTAGCCTGCAGGTAATTTATTTTATTGAAGCTGATTTTTTTTTTTTTTAATATTCATTTTTTTGGGCCAGGCTCTGTCACAGGTGCCCCCAAAGGCAGATTCTCTCTTGGCAAAAAGACAGCAGTATCCGTGAAGTTTGACCACATTCTGTCAGTCATATCACACATCGCCCCATAAATAAATAAAGAAGCTGTAGTTTCTCCTTCATTAAAACCCTTTTTTCCTTTCATGAAGTGAGTGAGGTCTAATCCACTTAATTATTAAAACTGGCCTACTTTTTGTCTTGGTTGCTGCTTAAGTCCTTTTTTTACCACTAGATCCAAGCAGTCCAGCCAGAAAAYGTGCAGAAGATAACATATGGTAAAGTGAAATTTTAAAGAGACTTGGAGTGTAAATTTGCTTGATGCAGTTTCACAGTGTCTGGGAAAATGACTTCCTGTTTTTAAGAATGAAAATAAAGCCCTGCAGCTACAGACAGTGCCAAGTTTGTCTTCAAGTTAGTAGGTTTATATATCTTGCATAGTTCATAGCCCCGAACTTCCTCAGATTTCAAAGAATTTGTAATCTTACACTGTGACATCATCAAGTTGCACTTCTTTTGTTAATTTTTTCTAAAAAACAAAGGTCTGACTTCATAGAGGTGATAGAGGGTTACAGCTATTATGGCTCTAACTTATTCATTGATATTTAATACACTGTTCTTTTCAATAAGATTCTTATTTAACATTCTGATCACTATGATCTGTATCTCCAAGGACATGTTAATGAAATGCATTACAAAAATATCTAATCTTCTTTAAAAGCATAAACTACAGAAGCTTTCCGCTTTCCAGTATGAGGGGCAAGCACTCAAATTTAGTCTCTTCTTTAAATAAAATGCCCTATGGTCAGGCAATGTTATTGGGAATTTACGTGTTCAAAGCCTGATATTCAAAAAGAATTATTAACAATTTATTTACATATTTAGTACTGCTGTCTCTATATACTGTTACATTTCTTGTCTTTATATATATATTCAATGTGCACGGTGTTAATGGAAACTGCATTTCTATTATGTTTGTAATATATTGCAATATTACATAGATCTTTAAGTGTAATTTTCCTGCTTATTTGTATTAAATATCTAAATCCTAATTTCAGGCTGGTTCTTCAGAAGAAAAAGTGTGGGGAAAACCTGCATGCTAATACAGGGAAAATAATGAGATGAAACTATTTTATCAAGGCCTTTGGACATAGAGTATTCTGCAGGGCTGAATGTTTGCATTGCTGAACCTTCCCTGATCCTGAGAAAAGCTAAGGAACTTGAGGTGTGGTGAAACTTTGACTACTGAGGTTCTTCTTGGAGCCATAAATGCAGTGACTAATCTGAAATTCAGTAAATTTAATTTTTTTCCCCAGAAAAACAATAAAATATTGTGCATAGTAACAAACCTAGCTGTCCCATAGATGAGTAGTTCTTTAATTCTGTATTTTATTCTTTCCTATATTTCCATCATAYACACCACAGATTTCTTCTGATAAACACCCTAGATCTCTATAATTAATTTTACAATGAAATAAATACACAGCTTTCTCCAGTTCCTCCTTCCCTTTCTTCCTCCATGAGTTGGTTGTTTAGAGAGAGCTGTGTTTGTGGGCAGTTCCTCTAATAAGTTATCCATGTACAACTAATGATTTTTCTTTTCTTTTTTTTTTATTTCTTTTTTTTTTCCTGGATTATTTCTATCTCACAGTGTCATGATAGCTAGGAGATCTGCCTAAACTCCTTTAGCAGCCTTCCTTACTGCATCATTCTCCATCTCTATATTGCGGTAAGGTAAACATTTTTTCAGAAAGACAAATTCAAGGACATGCAGTATGGTTTTTCTCCATGTAAAAATGCCTTTTTAATGAGACCTAAATTTGAAACCCAGGTAGTAATTCAATAACTACGATAATATGCTAAACAAATTTGTGCATAAACAAAACAAGTCAGAGGTATGGACACTTGTACTTTAAGGTAGATTTTACTCTATACATCATTTATCATGTTCTCATACTTAACAGTTAGACATTTTATTTAAGAATGGAGCATTTCAGGAGACAGCCAACACTGGAATTATCACATATTATGCAGTTGTCATTGAAAGGAAGATCAGTGAAGGCCCCAATATGTGTTCTCTGCATAATGGGACCCCATGTCACAGCCAGTGAGAGAGTTAGTCATTGTTAATTGGTCATTACCAAAGGAAAAAAGGAAGACCTGGGGAACAACAGGTCAGTCAGTCTCACCTCTGTKCCTGGGAAGATCATGGAACAGATMCTCCTGGAAGCTATGCTAAGGCACATGGAGGACAGGGAAGTGATTCGAGACAGCCAGCATGGTTTCACCAAGGGCAAGTCCTGCCTGACCAACCTAGTGGCCTTCTATGATGGAGTGACTACATCAGTGGACATGGGAAGGGCTACCGATGTCGTCTATCATCTGGACCACTGTAAGGCCTTTGACGTGGTCCCCCACAACATCCTTCTCTCTAAACTGGAGAGGTATGGATTTGAKGGGTGGACTGTCTGGTGTGTGAGGAATTGGTCAGATGGGTGCATCCAGAGGGTAGTGGTCAACAGMTCAATGTCCAGATGGAGATCGTTGACAAGTGGTGTCCCTCAGGGGCCCGTATTGGTACCAGTACTGTTTAATATCTTCATCAATGACATAGACAGTRGGATTGAGCACACCCTCAGCAAGTTTGCAGATGACACCAAGCTGAGTGGTGTGGTCAACATGCCTGAGGGATGGGATGCCATCYAGAGGGACCTGGACAAGCTGGAGAAGTGGGCCCGTGTAAACCTCATGAAGTTCAACAAGGCCAAGTGCAAGGTCCTGCACCTGGGTCAGGGCAACCCCCGCTATCAATACAGGCTGGGAGATGAAGGGATTGAGAGCAGCCCTGCCGAGAAGGACTTGGGGGTACTGGTGGACAAAAAGCTGGACATGAGCCAGCAATGCACGCTCACAGCCCAGAAGGCCAACTGTGTCCCAGGCTGCATCAAAAGAAGCATGGCCAGCAGGTCGAGGGAGGTGATTCTGCCCCTCCACTCTGCTCTCATGAGACCCCACCTGGAGTACTGCGTCCAGCTCTGGAGCCCTYAGCACAAGAAAGACATGGACCTGTTGGAGTGGGTCCAGAGGARGGCCACAGAAATGATCAGGGGGATGGAACGCCTCTCCTATGAAGAAAGGCTGAGAGACCTGCGGTTATTCAGCCTGGAGAAGAGAAGACTTCGGGGAGACCTTATTGCAGCCTTTCGGTACTTAAAGGGGCCTTATAAGAAAGATGGGGACAGGTGTTTTAACAGGGCCTGTTGTGACAGGACAAGGGGTAATGGTTTTAAACTAAAAGAGGGTAGATTTAGACTAAATATAGGGAAGAAATTTTTATAATGAGGGTGGTSAAACACTGGAACAGGTTGCCCAGAGAGGTGATAGATGCCCCATCCCTGGAAACATTCAAGATCAGGCTGGACAGGGCTCTGAGCAACCTGATCTAGCTGAAGATGTCCCTGGYCCCAGCAGGGGTGTTGGACTAGATGACCTTTAAAGGTCCCTTCCAACCCAAACTACACTGTGATTCTATGATTCTATGATTCCTGGTCACTGGAATAGCCCTACAAGGGTTTGGGATTAATTAGTATCATCTACGGCACAGCRGAAGAGAGAAAAGTAGAAATCAGTTTCTGGACAATGGATTTAATGTTACGCCAGTCACATTTTCGTTATAAACCACTAAGCCTATAGATGGATGAGACAATTTTCTTTGGTGTTGAAATCTGATCAGCACTAAATTGTAGTAATTGGTTGGATTGATTTTAGGGAAAAGCTTACAAGCTTTGAAATTTTTTTTTTTAATTCCTTTTGTAGTCAGCATGGCCTAAGACTAAGACTATTAATCTTTATAGTAAGCTGCAATGCTACTTTCCTAGGGTTTTGAAAATCGTTTTGGTTTAGACCAAACTTGGTAACATTGGAGTTCACAAACATTGGTTTTAGTAACAGTGGGGAAAAAGGGAATTCAGAAAGTATTTCTGGTTTACTGGCAAGCTTTCTTATTTTTCATAAACAGATTTTTAGGGAACTAGATAGAGAAACCATACCCGTGCAAACCTTTTCTGGTTTCCAGTGAGATTTCTAATTTGAATCAAGATTACATCGATTATTTCTTTGGTTTAAGCTTATTAATTTCTATGATACTCATTCAGATTTCTGTTCCTACAGGCTCAAGGGAAGCAGCATCTTATCTCATTCCAGGATTATGAGATTTAAATTTAGAAGGCTGAATACTTTTTAATAATAATTGAATCCCACAAAAKAATTTATTTTGATGTGTTCTCACAACTTTTGGGTTGCTCTTTTTCTTTCATTAAAAAATCCTTTGAATACTTCTCACTTTGAGTTTAGCTGCAATATAAAATCTTTTTATTACTTTTCTTTTTATTCAGGGAAATTATTTAAGAAGTATTTATTAAGTTTTTCTTAGCAAGACAGTTTGTTTTGTTTTAGGAAATGGGCTTAGACTGGTATTCATCTATTAAAATGTGGGGATTTGGGGTTCCTTTTTAATCTTCAAAAATATTTTCATTATTGTTGTACATTTTTATACAAAAAAAAGGCCAGGTATCAAGCAGGACACAACTATTACATTGTTGTTGTTGTTGTTTCATACAAACAAAGAACGAACACACTGTTTCTTGCCTGAAAATGCTTACAAACCTTCCAAACAAACCCTTAATTTGATTCTGTACTATACAGAAGCCAGGGCTGATACAGAAATAGTGTGATGCAAACACACATCTTCTGGGCAGTTCCCTGAAGTCGAGCAGTATCTGTGGTGCTCTTTAAATGWTTAGGAGTTAATGTTCCACAAATCATGGGATTTGGGGGAATTTCTGAYTTGAAAATAGTGTGTCATTATTTTTAAAAAAGGCAGACAGGCTGATTTGGATATCTGTGTGCCACATACTCAATAACAATCCTGGAAAAATGCCAGGAAAGGCTAAAGGCTAGAATGAGCAAGTAATTGAACAGTGTTAATGGAATGTTAATGATTATGCATCTATATATTAATGAATATGTATGTATATATAGATTTTTTAATTTAAAGTTAATCTGGAGAAGCAATTTTTTTGTTTTTTAAATGAGTTTTTTTGATGTTCTTGTGGTGACACTCACAGAAAGAGGATTTGTTAAAAGAAATAATTTTTGGTATCTTGGAATAGGGTAAGACCCATATTGGAAATCAAATCTCTTGAACAGGATTGTCAGTTGCTGTCTGGATGGTGACAAGAATACTTGTAAGGGTCCTTACAACAGCAACTTCAGCTGGAATAGGTGAGACTTAACCAGGACTTGCTCTTCTGCTCATGCTTTAAAATCCAGTTGGACTGTAGTCCTACTACTACAGAACATGCATCACCCATCACTGTTTAATGTCTTAATCCACATTCAAGAAGTCTCTTAATTATCTTAGCAAAGTACAAGAGACTGTCCTACATGACAATGTCTGCATCTGTAGGAAAGAGTTTCTACTAACCATCTACAAATCTCTTATCTGTGCACAATCATCTCATCRATTTGCAGCAGGAAGCACCTTAGAGGAGGGGCCCATAGGGGCCAGATTCTCCACCCAGGATGTCAACCAACACTTTTAAGAATACCAGTTGGTTTAGGCACAGCAGGAGCTGCCCTGGGGGAATCTTCAGTTCAGTCTAAAAGTCACACAAGGAGTACTCCTGCATTGATAAGTCAAATACTTTGTTGTGAAGGTGGCTAGGGGTTCAGTCACTTCAGTCTCTTGGTTTCAAGCCAGTGCATTGTCTCATCTATGAAAATGACTAGCAGAGGACTTCCTGACCACCCAGGGAATTAATAACTTAAAGGTGGACACACAGACACAGCCTTGATACCCAGCTGTATCACAGTTATGAGTAAAGAACAAACTTGAATTTTGTACTTATAAMTTAAGTTCCATAATTCTTGCCATAATGCAGTCAATGGTATTGCCGTAATACAATTGATACTGTGTCCAGCCTGAAAATTCTGATAACAAGAGGATTGCTACACAAAATCAATGCAGCCTAGATTAAATGCATTAAAAACAAACAAACAAAGCTGTTTTAATGATAAATTACAAGCTCTCATTTAGAAATTACTGTGTTTTGAGAGCATCTATTATGATTACGCACCGATTCATGTTTATATTGCAAGCTAACTGGGTCAATATTTTTATCAATACTTTTGAAATAAAGAATAAAATATTTGCTGGTAAATTTTGTATAAATGTTGGAAAAGAAGTATATAAAGAAGAGGGTAGATTAGTTATACAAGCATATTTGATCATGTACTAAAGTAAGCCCATCTGAACAAATTACATTTTAAATAGAGCTTTGATGTGATTAGCAGTTAAATGTTTGAGGATTAAAAATTCGATCTTTGTAATATAATTTTGTTCTGATTCAGAACAAAGTCAAGATATTTCAAAGCTTCCAGCTAAAGTTAATTGCCACTGCCTTCCCGGTTCCAAGAAACTATTGACTGTGTCAGAACCAGCAACCCAATTAGCAGCTGTAGTTGTGCTGGAAGTGAAGCTAAGAACCGGAAATTTCAAGGCTCTTAGCATCCTCCTCTTCTGAGAACTTCCAAACAGATGTACTGGAAGCCTGAACTCCTCAATGGCCTGCCAAGTTGAGGAAGCAGGCAGAGGTGGTAAGAATTTCTGAAATATATCAAGGATTTTKCCAACATCATAGTCTTGCAGAAGGTTTCAATATTGATCAAATGAAAAACTCCAAMGAAAGATTCTTTTTTGAAATGTTAGTGAAGATTGATGCAAGGCTAGACATCGAGGGAGGGATTCATCTGACAGACTTAGACATCCAAAATGTAGGTATCTGCCAATGCAGGTAGATGTCTAGATTCAGTTTGTGATCAGTGGGAAGATGTGACCAGATGAGTTGTATCAATCAAACATTTCCATAGTGTGATTTAGATGTTTAAGGCAGACATCTAGTATCATTCAGGTGGAGTTTCTGAACTATGGACAAAATCTCATATTTTAAAAAGCACTGGTATATGATAAAATTATGTTTAAGATTCTTAATCAATGATTGACAGAGTACAAGATATATATGAGGTGCTTTAACAGAGATAAATGAGAGTTCTTGAGTGCACTAAGGGGGAATTTCTTGGACGAATGAATTAGAGTAATTAACTTCTTTGAATGGCATTATTGAGATCAAAGTCTGGATATTATGGTCTCTTCTGTTCTGGACTTCTTGTCTCAAAAGGCTGTTGAAAAGTAGGATTGAGTTCAGAAAAGAAACACAWCAGTATTTCATGGTTTGCACTGTTAAAGTGGATTCACATAACTTGATGTGATATTGGACCTTAATGTGACAGTCCTATGTGAAAAAGGTCCAGTGAGAGTTCACTGGAAGTTTCTGTAACTGTTTATTGACTACAGAAGGTTCAGTGTTCTTACCTCAGATATTAAAGCTTTTAATGTAAACATCCCAATTAGGGAATAAATACTATACCATTTGGCTGTTAATACTGATTTTTGTCTACAGTTGTCTGTTACCAATCTCAGACCATAGTTAATATGTGTGATTTTACCAGCATTGAGGCTATAGCTACTAACAAAGAGATATAAACAAAAAGACCTTGTATAAAGCTTGTGAGCTTTTGCCTGTCAATTTGTCTGTGTGCCTATAACAATAAAATACTGTTAAATATTAATATTAAATCACCAGGAGTTACTTGATAGAGCATTGTAGATCAAACCAAACAATACAATCAACCAAATAAACAATGCAAAGTGAGTATTTTATCAAAACAAAGAAAACACAAGTTTAGCCTATCTAATCTGATTTAATAAGAGTTAATTAAGGGAAGTATTGTTTTGAAAATATATATATTTCATACTAAACATGGATTAAATACTTCCCTGATATTTTTTGCTGTCAAGCAGCTAAATAACTGCATTTTGTTGGACAGGTGTTCCCTTTTAATTTCATTGTCAGCTGGTCTAAGACACATTTTTAGGTGTCAAATGTAACAACTTCTTCCTTTCTTGTTGACCTTGGGTTTTTCAGTCTCTGGTCTTCTTATTGGGTTTATTRAAACAGGAGGTCATTATCGCTGAAACCATGAAGATTATAGTTAGATTCAGCAACGTAATATATAATAAATCCACTTGGATAATTTTCTCCCGCAATCTATGCCTTCCATGCCAACTCTGGAAATGTTTTTTCATTTAGTTTTCAAAATCTACTATTCTAACCTGCATCTTGCCTTCCTCTTTGTCAACCTGTATGTGAAAAGAACTGGAACCTAGCAGCTAGATTATTTACTCCTCTTTAAAAACTTTAGGCTGGATCTTTGAAGCAATAGGATTCATGTGTTTTGTTGACCTTCACTTTCACAACTTCTCTTTTTCAGTGTGAGATTTAGATTATTAACAGATTAAAGCCACCCTGAAAAAGTCACTCTGAGTTTMTTTTTCCATGGAATGACTAGGTTTATGTTAATAAAAATATACACATTTGTTATTAATGATTGGATGCATCAGTTTATCCTTTTTGTAAAGCAATTTACTTGTTAATTCTAGGAGTGGAGAAAGACACTGAAGTTAATTGCATGAAAATCTCTCTACCTGAGAATTAGAGAAATGTTATAATCCTTTGACTATAGCAAATTAAATGTCACCCCCCAGAAACTGTAGGGCTCTACACTGTCTGATTAAGAATTCTGTAGTTGTAATTTATTAGTATTTAGAAAAGCTATTAATCAGAATATGATGAATTGTAACTTAAGTGTATGTGATGACACTAATGTGTGATTTGATTGCTTTTGGTAGTAATCCCTGCTTTTTAAGTGGATTTCATATTTGAATAGGTGTTTCAAATGCAAAAAATTCATCAACAGTAGTTTCTTATTCCTGTCTTTCTGTCCCTTCTGCACCTTCCTTCCATATTTGCTTACTGTAAGTAGACATAACCCTAACGGGACATACCAATATGTGGTAGACTGATTCCTAGAAGACTTTTTATTTACACAGCATGAAAAGTCCTAGTCTGGAGATATGAGAGTGTGGACAACTTGTGGCAGGATTTGAGGCTCTGAGATAAGAAAAGGAGTTGTACCTGTAGTTCTAACTGGATAAGGAATAACTTAAAAATCAACTTTAAATGCTGGTGAAGGCACTCAGGCAATGGGCACCCTAAAAACATTTTTTTGCCATCTCTATTGATCTGTTCTAAATATGAAGTATTAATCAAGATTAATTTATTCCAAGCGAAACCCCAGAATTCTGCAATGTTGGTGGTATATCACTTGAACAAAATATTTAACTGCCCATTTCTGCCATCTTTTGTCAGCAGTATTTGAGCACTTTTTTCTTAACCTACACTTTTCCAATAACCTTATTACAATAATACATTAGTGTTTYCTAATTAAACAAAAAATACTCCAAATTCCTCATTCTCTTCCATTCTACCTATAATATTTTTATTATATTTTTTGCTACAGTTAGTCTGAGTGGTTGAGGGGAAGAAAGTCTCAAGAAAGAAAACAGGTTTGAGAAGGAAAGAAGGCATGACATTTCTGCAGCAGTTGTCAGAGACTGGAATTATCTCCTCTAGTTTTACCTAGGCTAATCAAATTAGAATCCTTATATAGGGATTCAGTGGAAATGAACTGGCAGTTTTATTTGTCTGATCTACTTAAGATGTCTGGGATGTTATGTTATAGGTATGATATTTTTTCCTAATGACTAACAGTGTAGAAAACCACATGGTAGATACCAGAAGTTAAACAAGTTGTAAACAGTTCATTGAGGAAGAGACATGAAAGAAAATGATGGAAGTATAATACAAATGCCTTATAAGACCAGTAAGATGTTTATAATTCTCTCTCCACTGGAAGCAGTTTGATGGTTAAGTACCACTCTCTGTAAAGCTAACAGAATCATAAATGTATAAGATCAAAACTGGAACATGTTTTTGATGAAATACTATCCATCCTCTTTGGTATTACCCTGTGATAAATATAAATGGAAAAAATGAAACAAACAAATAAAAAGCTTTCAGCAGGAAGGCTTGGTTTGGTTGTGGGGTTTTTTTGTTTTGTTTTGTTTTGTTTTAATTTTCTAAATCAAGATTGTTATTTTTCTCTGCTCTTTCTTTTGGAGACTTTGTGTTTCCTGCTGCTGATTGTTAAGGGGACTTTGTGGTATATACATCAACTACTTTTCCCATAACACTTAAGAAAAAAAACAACCCTCTAGAGCTCTGGTAGGAAATTGTTAGAAAGCATTTGAAGAAAGGAGAAAGGCTTTGAATAAGGCAAGACATTTGTTAAAATTTCAGGATTTGATAGATTATAAAAGAAAAGCATATTCAGGCTCCGGGGGTTATTAGAAGATCTAAGAAATCATGCTGGCAAAACTTCTGTAGCTGTATTAATCACCATACTTCAGCAGAAAAGACATGGAATAAGATAAAAAGAATAAATGAGAACAGGGCAATACCTACTTTAGTTAAGGGTGAATCTACTGTTGATTCATATACATAAAAAGTTAACATGCTAGGTGGGAGCTCTGCTAATATTGGTGATAACTACAGATTGATTTTATCTGCATCAGAAGAGCTTTTATTATGTGATTTTTTTTGTTTAGATTTTTTCTTTTTTTTTCCTTTTGAAATATGCAATTACATTCTGGAGGGCTGATATGAGACTGCTAGTGTTATAGTGTAGGTTTTCTGGTTAATTAATTTKCATTATTTACCTCCAGTAGTATGATTCATAAAATTTAAAAAATGCAGAAGGTAAAAGTTGTAACAGTTTACTGAACTTAACTATAATTGTTTGAGGAGATGAAAAAAGGAATTCTGACTTCTCTGGACATTTTCAGAATTAAACTATTTGTTGGGTCATTTTTTTTTCTTAAGAAAGTGTTACATATTTAAACATAGAATAATATTTTCTGTATAATTAAATCAGATTGTGTTTCCTATGACACAAATTCTTTGTTACACTATGTACATCAGTCAAAAGCAGAAACAGCTGATAGATTTTTATAACATTTTCTAAGTTCCTTTTAAATTCTCCAAGTTTCATCAAGAAAGGTTTGTCTKCTTTGGTTGGATTCATCTATCCTTTTTCAGAAATGTACTCATATATGTGTGTTTATCATGCAGCTGTTATGATATAAAAAAACTAGTTAGAAGTCAGGATCTTGACTGTTCAAGCTGCTTGAATATTATGCAGCACTAGGTTTGGGTTTCATAGGAAAAAGAATTGCTTCCTCCTTGTCAGAAAGTCTTTGTGCTTTCATTTTTTTGTATAACCTTGCTGTTCACTGAGGCCCCAGGGAACCTTGAAGCTAACCCCTGTGAGAGGAGGAAACTGGATAGCGTTGCCATTGCCCTTCCACCTTCACCTGATCAACTGCTATCTTTGTGAAAGATAGCCAGAATATATATTACTGTTAACCCAAGACATCACAGAAGTCCTAAATTCCTCCTCATAAATTGTCAAGGTAGAGTGCAAACAGCATGCCATATAATATTTGTTGCTTAATATATTTTTTGTCATTATTTTTCCTTTAAGCAATCATCTGAGTATTCTTCTCACTGATTCAGGGTAGTTTGCAGCCATGATGTGGGTAAAGGCTTCATACAGTTGCTCAGCTGTTTCTCTGGCACATGAATTAAATTATGCTTCTTGATGGGCTGTGGAAAAGTGGGAGGAATGCATTCCTCTCCCCTACCCTCCCCTTTGGTAAATCTGTTATTTTAATTGTATGTGAATTTGCATCAGCAATGTTTCAAAGAAATGCTTCAAGATTCAAGTGTCTGTAGTTATGCACAACTAAAATTGCATAATGATGACTGCTTGTCAGTGTTTCCTGATGTTCAGAATGAACCTCCTGTGTTTCAGTTTGTGCCCACTGTCTCTGGTTCTGTCACTAGGCACCACTGAGAAGAATCTGGCTCCATCTTCTACATTGCCTCCCTTTGGGTATTTATAAACTTTGGTAAGATCCCCCTCAGCCTTCTCTTCTCCAGGCTGAACAGTCCCAGCTCTCTCAGCCTTTCCTCATAGGAGAGATGAGAGATCTTAGTGGCTTTTTGCTGGACTCTCTCCAGTAAGTCCATCTGTCTCGTACTGGGGAGACCAGARTTGGACACAACAGTCCAGATGTGCCTCACCAGTGCTGAGGAAAGGGGAAGGATCACATCCCTCAACCTGCTGGCTATGCACCTCCTAATGCAGCCCAGAGTACTGTTGGCCGKCTTTGCTGCAAGGGCACATTGCTCACTCATGATCAGCTTACTGTCCACCAGGATGCCCAGGTCCTTATCTTCTAGAGCTCCTTTCCAGCCAGTCAGCCCCCAGCCTGTACTGGTGCCTGGGGTTATTCCTCCCCAGGTGCAGGACTTGACATTACCTGTGGCTGAACTTCGCAWGATTCTGCTCTGCTGAGTTCTCCAGCCAGTCAAGGCCTGTCTGTCGAGGCAGCACAACCATCTGGTGTATCAGCCAYTCTTCCCAGTTTTGTTTAATCTGCTGAGGGTGCACACAGACACATCATCCAAATCATTAATGAAGATGTTAAACAATGTTAAACATTACCCCAGTAATGACCCCTGAGCTACACTAGTGACTGGCCTCAGACTGATGCTGATTACAAACCTTTGATGCCAGCAATTCAGGCAGTTTTTAATCCACCTCACCATCTCTTTATCTAGCCTGTACTTTATCAGTTTTTCTATGATGATGTTACTGGAGACGGTGTCAAAAACCTTGCTAAAGACAAGATAAACAATATCCACTGCTCTCTTCTCATCCACCAAGCCAGTCATCTCATCACAGAAAGCTATCAGGTTGATTAAGCAAGATTCCCCCTTTGTAAATCTATGCTGATGACTCCCAGTCACCTTCCTGTCCYTTATGGGTCTGGAAATTACTTCCAGGAAGATTTGCTCCATCACATTCCCAGGGATTGAGGTGAGGCTGACAGGCCTGTATTGCCCTGAATCATCCTTCTTTGTCTTCTTGAAGGACATTTGCTTTCTTCTAGTCCTCAGCAACCTCTCCCAATCACTATGACCTTTCATAGATAATCGAGAGTGGCCTCTCAGTGACATCAGTCAGCTCCCTCAGCACTTGTGGGTGCATCTTGTCTGGTCTCTTGGACTTATGTCTGTCCAGTTTGTTTAAACGTTCCCTAATCAGATCCTTCTCCACTRAGGGTAAGTTTTGCTTGCTTCAGACTTTCTCGCTGGTCTCAGAGATCTCAGATTCCTGGAATCGATTCCTGAAATCTTATGAATCGAGGAAGGCATTGAGTATCTTAGCCTTCRCCATGTCCTTTGTCACCAGTTCCCTTGCCCCATTCAGGAGAAGGCCCACATTCTTCCTAACCTTCCTTTTGCTGATGATATATCTGTAGAAACGTTTATTTCCCTTCAAGTGCCTTGGCAGGTTCRGGTGGGTTTTGGCTTTCCTAACTCCATCCCTGCTCCAACAATGTTTCTGTATTCSTCCCAGGTCATCTGTCCCTCTTTCCACCTCTTGTACRCTTCCTTTTTATGTCTGAAATTTGTCATGAGACCCTTGTTCAYCTATGCAGGCCTCMCGACAAATTTACTTGACTTCCTGCTCATCAGGACAGACCATTCCTGAACTTGGACAAGGTGATTGTTGAATATCAGCCAGCTCTTATGGAGCATCTTCTCTCCAGGGCCATCTCTCATGGGATTCTTCCAAGAAGATGCATGAACAGGATAAAGTTTGCTCTTCTGAAATCCAGGGTTGGGATCCTGCTTTTTGCCCATTCTTCAGGAAAAAAGGTTCTTCAGGAAGAAYCTCTTCTTCCCAACCAGGTGCTCTATAGCAGACACCCACAACATCACTGACGTTAGTCTGCCTCATAATCCTGACTCACAAGCTCARCTGGCTCATCACCTGTCCCAAGGCAAAGCTCCATGCATCCACGCTTCTCTCTCACATAAAGGCTGACTCGCCCCTCCTTGCTGTCCCAGCCCATCCTTCCCAAAAAGTCTGTATCCATCCAGGATAATTCAGTCTGGGAGCGACCTCAGCAAGTTTCTTGTCCAACCCCCTGCTCAAAGCAAGGCCAGCTCTGGGGTCAGACCATGCTGCTCAGGTCTTTCTCTGGTCCAGTATTGAAAAMCTCAAGAGAAGGAGACCACACAAACTCCTGGAGCAACCTGTTCCAYTGCTTGACTGTCCTCAYGGTGAAAAACACTYTCATTTCAATTTGCAAAAATAAAATATATAATTTTAATAAGATTTAAAACTTCAATTTGATAAATATAAACATCATTAAATCATATTAAATAAAATTCTAATAATATATTATTTGAAATAAGTAGGTTTCCACAAAATATTTTGAATTTAATTCATTAATTTTCTGCCAGAAGATTGTCCTGCTGAAATTCCTTCCTACCAATATAAGTGTTTCCACCAATAAGATCTGTGGAATATGGTATTTCCTCTCTAGAGTTTAATTTTATATGGTTAAACATTGTAGGTTTTTTACCCTTTCACTCCTMCTTTTTGGGAAAAAGTTACTGCTGTTTTACAGAAGAGGATTTTATGGCTCCATGTGGTGGCTGATGCATTATTTATATATTCTTTCTCATTTTGTTTGCTGTCTTCCTTTAAGACTTAYGATAGGTTCAGATGGATCCTCCTGGAGGGAGGAGGCCAGAATAGGGGAAATTCCTCCTTTCCTGGGGAGCAACTGYTCCTCCTGAGGGGAGAGGGCAGAAAGGTGCAACACATCAAGGCTTCATAGATCAGATGGAGACTGATGTAGTCCCATCAACAGAGCGTTTCTCTGCACGCCCTGGGTCTGACAAAAGGAGAAACTTCCTAGGGACCAGACTGTGCAGAGATCTGGTGAGCTTCCTTTTTAAACAAATTATTTATTTTTGAGCCCTCTATTGAATAACTGAAATAGAATCAATGACTTTCTCATTACTAGATCTTTCTTAAATCCTCTGCCTTTCCATCTATAAATATATACTATAATCAAGAAGGTAATTAATCCAATGTACCTGTGAAGCTGTTCTTGCCGCTCTTTACAGACAAATCACCTATTTCCAGAAACATCTATAAATAAATGAATATTTTATACCAAGTAGGTCAAATCTTTAAGGATAATTAGGCATAAAAGACATACAGACACACACCTCCTGAGAGGCAGTTTTTCAGCATTCTTGAAAATTCATCTGGATGCCTAACTACATCTCAGGTCACCATGACTACATTTAAATCCCTTAAAAGCCTAGGTCCTATGCACTGAACACCTCACTGAGGGGTCACCTCTCTAAGGGGTCTAAGCATATTCGTATTGTGCAATGCATAGAAAAATATAAGCACAGTGAGAGGATAATTAAGCTCACTGAAACTTGAATTGCCCTTTGGAGGATCTGACCYTTTTCCTTCAGCATAAAGGAATCCAAGAGCACCTATGGTCCCAACATAGGTGCTGAGAACATTTGTGATGTCCAGGCCCATGGGACCTTTACAAGGCAGAATCAACATTACATGTAAAGACATTTACAGCCTGCACAGAGCAGATCAGCAGGCAATACACACCAGGGAGGAATAAAGAGAGTATTGCACTTGACTCTGGCCATCTGTACAGGCAAGTACAATACAGCACAGGAATATATAACCTGTCTCAAACATTAGAATTAATCTAGTCAGAGAAGTGAAATCTCCAGATCAGCTCATTTACCATACTATAGATTAGCATTTTTTCACCCCTCGATAAAGTTGTTTGGTGGCTAGGCTTCACCCTCAGTGCAAAACAGTCATGCTGCTTTACGATCTACAAAAATGAACACATAAGACACTAAATAAAAACTTAGATCTTTGGCAGATGCAAAGCAGTTTCAACATAATTGATTGGGTTACCTGTAATATTAAAGAAGTGTCATTAAAATCAGCCTGTTTCCTGTATGGAAGTTATTACATGCTGCATAAAATCCCATTTCTCCTCCCTTTCATGTGAAGTCATTGCAGCCCAAACATAGAAGTAAATRAGCTACCTGGCATGAGTGAAACATATCTCACAAAAGCTGTTTTATGTGTTTGAACACTCTGAAATTGCTGGTCTGCTGAATTTAATATGCCCAGGACTCCAGAGCAAGAGTTTGTCCTTTAAGGATCATAGACCTTTTTACAAAAATTCAATTTATTTGTTACTATTAAGAGTTTGCCAGTCCATTTCAATAAGAAATTCCYCAATTGTATCTCAGCTTTACATGGTCTCTTTTTGTTTTGAAATATAGACCTTGGCATATGTAAGCAGATAGGGTTTTGAAGATTTGCCAGCCCTCGTATCATAAGCATAACGCTTACATTTCCTTTTGTAGAAGGAAATGCTTTATACAAAATGACAGTTGTGAAGTTTGCAGGTTACTAACAGCTTGGTAAATCTGACTGAAGCAACATCTTTAGTCTAGCAGTAGTAAACCCCAGCAGTCCAGCAGGAGAAGRCTTACATGTGCCAGCTTTAGAAACAGAGAAAGTGATTTATTTCACTTCCAGTCAAGGATTTTAAGGATATATAATYCTAAAATTTTACTCTACCTCCCATCCAAATACATAAATGCATGCACTGCATCCTACTRTTGACTTCAACCCTGCCACCTCTATTGCTCTGCACTGTGGGACGCAATGCTGGTTATCTTGGAAGCCAGAGGACTGTGAAAGGACACACTGTGAAGGCTGCAAAAGGAGTTCATGTATTTGTGTGTCAATGCRGAATGAAGGGACACAAAACAACAGAAATCTCCATGCATCTGAAATAAAACACTTCTCTAAATTATTAAATCAGTTAATTCAGCTTACACAACACTACAGCTAGACCTCAAAATCTTATTCAACTCTTCACTACACTGCTTCTGATTGTGTCATATAATTTGTCATTGGAATTTCACAGTAACCAGGTAAAAATAAAAACATGCCTAGAAATACATTTGGCTAATACTATCTGAAGCAAAAAAAAYGCAGCATACCAGTATGCTTTCCGAATGTGATTTTCTTAGGTGATTCAAACTATCTGAATTCAAGCTAACAGTAAAATTGCATTGACTGATTTTGATTTCATAAAAGTCAGTAGTGAAAAATRAACAAACAAAAAAAMCACAGCAGGAGTGTTTATCAAGGCTAAAGTTGTAGGCATGGACGAATTTGTTTCACTCAATAAAGAAAGGCCTATTGAAACAAAAYGTCATTTTAGTCAGGATGGAAACTACTTGCTAATTCATCTCATATCAATTCAGAG
>JASVER010000032.1:10198625-10235985 GCA_030449065.1 Oceanodroma leucorhoa | reverse complement strand
TCCTTCCAACAGCGAGAGACTCTCCTTTTTTCCCTGAGTCCCAGCAAAAGGTCCTTGTTCAGCCAGGCCGGTCGTCTTCCCCGCCAGCTCCTCTTACGGCACAGGGGGACAGCCCGCTCCTGCGCCTTTAAGACTTCCTCCTTGAAGAACGTCCAGCCTTCCTGGGCCCCTTTGCCCTTCAGGACTGCCTCCCAAGGGACTCTCTCAACCAGTGTCCTGAACAGGCCAAAGTCTGCCCTCCGGAAGCCCACGGTAGTGGTCTTGCTGACCCCTCTCCTTACTTCACCAAGAATTGAGAATTCTATCATTTCATGGTTGCTGAGCCCCAGAAGGCCTCCGACCACTACATCTTCCCACCAGTCCTCCTCTGTTGGTAAACAGCAGGTCAAGCGAGACACCTCCCCTGGTAGGTTCGCTTACCAGCTGTGTCAGGAAGTTCTCTTCCACACAGTCCAGGAACCTCCTCGACTGTTTCCTCTCTGCCGTGTTGTATTTCCAGCAGACGTCAGGCAAGTTGAAGTCCCCCACGAGGACAAGGGCTAGCGATCGCGAGACTTCTGCCAGCCGCTTGTAGAATGCTTCATCGACCTCTTCATCCTGGCTGGGTGGTCTATAAGACTCCCAGCAGGATATCTGCCTTGTTGGCCTTCCCCCTCATCCTAACCCATAAGCACTCAACCCAATCATCACAAACGTTGAGCTCCGTGCAATCGAAACACTCCCTAACATACAGAGCCACCCCACTACCTCTCCTTCCTCACCTGTCCCTTCTGAAGAGCTTGTAGCCATCCATCGCAGCACTCCAGTCATGAGACTCGTCCCACCATGTTTCTGTGATGACGACCAAGTCATAGCTGTCCTGCTGCACAATGGCTTCCATCTCCTCCTGTTTGCTGCCCATGCTGTGTGTGTTGGTGTAGATGCACTTGAGCCAGGCTATCAATCTCACCCCCCGAGACTGGCACGCCATCCCTAGACTCATCTCTATTAAGCGTGGCTCTATCCCCTCCCCCCTTCGTACCTAGCTTAAATCCCTCTCGATGAGACCTGCTAACTCATGGGTGAGAATCCTTTTCCCCCTTTGAGACAGACGTACTCCATCTGTTGCCAGCAGGCCCGGTGCCTTGTAAACCTACCCGTGGTCAAAAAAGCCAAAATTCCACCGGTGGCACCAGTCTCTGAGCCACGTGTTAATCAGCTGCGTTTTCCTGTTCCTTTCAGTGTTAACACTGAACAACAGGATGAGCTGGAAGCCATTGTGCAGCAAGATGATAGGTTTCAAAGACTTTTTTAGTAAATAATAGTCAAAGGTCAAAATGCATCATATGTGCAAATCTCAGCGGAGTCAATGTGTTGTGACTGATGGTTATACACCACTGACAGCTTCAGACACACAAGTTTGTCAGTCCTCTAATTTAAATGAGATTCTGCAGAGGAGAGAGGCTCCAAATGAATGAGTACAAAGGGAAGAATACATGTTTTGGGATTACAGATGCTCAGCGCTTCATCTTTTAAAACATTTTTAATAATCCAGCCACACACATAGCAGAAATAGTCTCTGTTCAATGGGACTTTTCTACTAATTTTTGCCATCATCATTGAACTTCAGGTACTAATAACTGCAATTCTGCTTTCCTCATTTGGTCACTCCCTGCTGCATCAATGCAAATCTCTGCTTTCTTCATCAATATCCATCCTAGTCCAGCTTTCACTATCACAACTCCTTCCACAGGAAGACTGTTTCTACTGAAAGACTGTAAGGCTATCCCTGCTTTATGTAAAATCAGTGACAAACGTGATTATATAGAATTGTAGGAATGAGTGAAAATGAGTAAGGTGGAAAATTCATAACTTCTTCAGAAAAGGCTTTCAGGTCAATGATTAAATAACGATCTTTTGACTATTTCTGTCACTAGTTTTAGCTATGGCAAAAACTAGAAAGGAAATAACTTTCCAAGGAGAATTTTGCCTTTAATTCTGATTTACACTAAGATTTCCTGCATTTCTTTACCAGTTACTAGAAGTGGGATGTTAACGAGGAAAATTGTRAGAATGTGGAAAAATAGTGGATTGATGTCAAATGCCTACTCAAAMTCTTGTGATTCATCTATGCTAAACACTTACAGAAACCAGGACCAAGTTGTAGATGAGTGCAGATAAATGGATTGCCTAGACATTGGTAGAAAAATGATGAAATTAAATTTATGATYCTAGGTTTCTTTTTTTGCAGAGCAAAAATGAAGTTTTATGTCTTCTTACACATACGTACACACATACACATGAGTTTTTCTGACATTTATACTCAGTTAAACAAATTAGAGTTTTAATGACTAAGAACTCCATTTCATATCAGTTGCTGATATGAAGAGGTGCCTTAGCCAGATAAACCAAGAGTTATTTTATATGGAATTAAAAAGGTCAAGAATAATGACAGTGAAATTATGCCTTAATTCTGGCCAGGGAATTAAGGAAGTGTCTCCTGGACATGATTAGCTAAGTTTAAAGAGGGCCTTTGGAAAACGGGACCACAGATTAATATACAAATACTTGCTCTGCCCAATCAAATAAAACTAATGCAGTTAGTTTTATTGTGGTCAATATCTTTAAATCACTTAAGCACAGGCTTGACTTGTGAGATGTGAGAGATTCGATTAACTAATGCCAGTAAATTGGTAAAGTTTCATTAGAATAAAAATTATGTAAGCMAGAAAAAGATATTCTTAGTGTACTACACTCAATAAACGTCATACAAAGGGAGTGAGAGGCACTCGAGAGACTGCAGAGAAGAAAGTGACTTCTARAGGACTCTGGTGAGAATCTCTRCAGATGGAGCTATTTGGGCAAGTTATATGGCTGCACGTGAAATGACTAAAACATCAGTTAAATTGGCAATGTCACAAGGTCCTTTTGTGATCACATAATGTAAAATTATTTTAAAAAAGGGTWAAGAGCTTCACAAAATCTTCATTTCTGCTCCTAGAGAAAATTCCTTTTTTTCTTTTCTTTTTTTTCAAAAGYCTAAATAGTCCTCAGCTGATAAGTGGTTTATTAAAGCTCTGGGTTATGTTATCTCAGAAAAAGAGATTTAGAGAGTATAAAAAAAGTAGCAAAAAAATTTGACTACTGTAATATTATGATATAGGTTACTTAAAGTAAAAGATGAGTTACATGCCASCTTTTGTAACCTGAAATGATTAAGAACAAATATTAAATGGAACAACCACATTTTGTATCCAGTACAACTTACTGAATAGGAAAAAAAAAATGGATGTAAGCTTTTGCTTATTCAGATACWCTCAAACTTTGTTTTGGCATGTTCAGAGATAAAAAGCAAGGATGATGTGTTTTCAGTCATTCTCTCTGAAAGTAGATCATGTTTACTGTGAACAGAATGACATTGTTTGCTGACTTCTGTAATGCTGCTCTTGCTTGAGAAAGGAGCAAACATAAAAGGAAAGTGGAATTGTGTTTTCATTCAGAGAAGTGGATTAGCGATCTGTGTAAATATGATGCAGTGTTTGTTTAAAGGATTTCTGATCTAGAAACACATGAGGTTAAATCCTGGTCCTATTGAAGGTAATGGCATAATTCTCCCTTGACTTTAGTAGAACCAAAGATTGGCTCAGCACATTTAATACCGCAAAATTTCTCACTCCAAGAGAAAACTTCACTGGAATGACTGTTTTCACAACTCAASTCTTCTATATCCAAAAATCATTGATGTGAAGAGTGTGTGTGAGCTCCCCATGAAAACACTATATAGACTTTCTCTCTGAAGAAACAAATAACCCGAGTCTGAAACAACAGTATTTCTTCTCAGTATTTACCGAGTAGATTAGTATCATACTATCAAYAGTAGATGCACAGCCTTTCTGATATTTTTTCCTAAACAGAATCAGCTGGTGGCATATATTAACTTTTTTAAAGACCAGGCAGCAAAATTACAGCTTCCACTGAAAAACACTTTTTCTGCTATTTATTGGCTTGTTTTCTTATAYAATTTTCTATTCAGCAGAGAAAGGAAGAGAGAAACAAAGAAACATACAAAGAGAGTCCATATTTTATTATCTGACCATTCTTGACCACCTTCTTTAGAATCATAGAATCATAGAATCATTAAGGTTGGAAAAGACCTCTAAGATCATCGAGTCCAACCATCAACCCAGTACCCATGCCCACTAAACCATGTCCCGAAGCACCTCATCCACACGTTTTTTGAATAACATAAAATGATTCTCTGTCCTTGGCAAATTTTGTCCCACCATAGCATTCATAGAACATTTTGGTTTTCCTAATGCACTTTTATTCCTATTCAGTGTTTTTTTCAATTAATCAGTCCYGCTATGTCAATCATGGCTTTACTTCTTATCTGGTGACTACTAGCAGTCCTTTCAATCTTCTGYGATGGACTTTCTTAAAGGTTTTTTCAAACCCAGATAAGTGTCAGCTTGTTCTCCTTTATCTCTGCCAACCTGTCCTTAAATGAAGCAGCACAGTCCACAGTCATGTCACTCATTGYGTTTTGTAACATTGGCTTGCAATCCCTTACATATGTTCTGCCACACCATATCAATGAGGTCCATGAATCCCATGAGGAAACAGAAGTTAGTGGAGGTMGAGCTAGAGCACTTTATGGAGCTAGAGCAACACAGCAGTCCAGATTAATTATGTTTAGGTTAATATAAGTAAATAGTCTTTATTTACATAGGTGGGTGGTTGTTTAGGCTTTCTGACTATTGGTGAAGTCAAGTCTTTGTCCAAAACTATATTCTACAACTATTAGAGATCTAATTACAGTTCTAGGAACACATAGTGTAATATATTTTAGTAAACAGTTACTCAAAATCCTGACTCATCATAATTAGACATGGCCATCCATAAAAAGTTACCATCTATTTCCACAAAGTAAACCATACAGATTCTCAGAGATTTTAGCATTAATATGTATCAAAAATGATAAAGTCAGCTGCATTAAAAAAAAAAATCCATTTGTCACTTGTAATAGGCCTCTAGATTCAAATTATATTRGTTTACATACCCAACAACATAATAAGGAACGGAGACAAGAACAGACTACAAACCTAGCTGCTGTTCCAAACATACACTGCCAACAGTCCAGAGAGACATGATCTCAGTTGTTATCCTGGACTTTGCTGAAGGCCTCAGGCCCTTCCTCAGGGTTATCTTCCACATCTTGAATTCATGAATGATACATCAAGAAAGCATATGTGAGGTATACTGAAGTATATCTCACACAGTTTAGCCTTGGAAGAGTAGAAAGTGGGGKTTTTTTTGGGTAATATTGTGAAAGCATTCCACAAAATGAAATTACAATATATAGAATTTTGCAACTTAAGTATATTATTTACAACATTAGTTGTATGAAATTCACATTAGTTACATCATTAGTTCTAYGAAATTCACCCATATTGTGTGAGGAACAAATTCATCCCAAAATTACTCTACCAGGCAGGTCCAGGTAGGCAAAGGAATTCTGATATTCACACCAAACACCTCAGGATCTTTTTTTGGCCAAGACTGACTGGAATCTTAGAGAAAATGTCCCTAGCAGGCGTTTTTATGCATAGCTTTAGGGACAATGATTCAGCATTCACTTATTTGTGTGTGTCACCGGGTCTTACRTAAGTTCAGGCACGTAGACATTTGGAATTATTTAGAAGCAGTCGAGAATATAGGTTATGAAGCACCAAATGGAGTTAACTTCAGAAGAGGAGGGAGAATGGAAAGGGAAAGAAGTGCAATATTATGGACGCAAGAGGAGGGAGAACAGAAAGGGAAAGAAGTGCAGCATTATGGACGCAAGAACTGTTTCACAGGGAATATTGATTACAGAAAAAACATTTTAGGCTCACTGACCATAAAGAGCAGTCAGAAGAAGCTACTCATAAATAAAAAAGGGATATAAAAATCAAATGCCTGAAACGGGTACCCAAGGTACCCACTCCTAAAGTGGGAGCCCTGGGTACCCAAGAAACCTGGGAGCACTAGGAATAAAAGGATAAGGYTTCTGGCAAATTTTAGACATGGGAATTATTCATTCAATTCAACGTGTTCAGAAGCAGAAAACAAAGGTCGTGCGAGTGACACCAGTACATAAATACCAGTGGGAGGCGAAGGCAGCCATGGCGGCAGAGCGGGTCCTGGGAAAACAAGTATGCCCCAGGACTTCATTACCGGACCAACAGCAGCACCTTGTGTGGCTGAACCCTAGCAGCAATTGCCTTAAACTTCCTTGGTCCAGATCTTTTTTCTCTCTCTCTTTCAAGCTGTGTTTTATTGCCCAACATCTTTGCACAGTATGGATGGTGATTAATGCTACTTTGAGCAGAGATATTTGGCATACACGCCCCACGTGGAATCCACGGAGRCATTTGGCACTGCAAAGTGACTGTGGCTGTGTGGGACATGATTCTGCCCTGTGGGCCCTGGGGAGCATGAGGGTCGCTGTACCTCCCTGCAGGCACAGCCTGGCTCACGGGACAGCAGATGCTGAGGCTTCAACTTCATCCCATCCCTTCTCGGCTCCAGGGAATAAAGAGAGAAGAGCCTAGACACTTGGATTACCCTCCTGTCTGGATTCACAGAGGCCACACCTTTAACAAACTGAAACAACCGCCACTACCACCACATTACTTTGTGCCTTCAGTAGGGCTGATCAGAACTGACTCCATCTATTTGGAATGAAATATATCAGTATGTCCTGGTTTCAGCTGGGATAGAGTTAAATGTCTTCCTAGTGCTGTGTTTTGGATTTAGTATGAGAAGAATGTTGATAACACACTAATGTTTTTAGTTGTTGCTAAGTAGTGTTTACACTAGTCAAGGACTTTTCAGCTTCCCATGCTCTGCCAGGTGCACAAGAGGCTGGGAGGGAGCATAGCCAGGACAGCTGGCCCAGCTGGCCAACGGGGTATTCCACACCATGTGACGACCTGCTCAGTATGTGAATGGGGGGCGTGGTCCAGGAAGTAACGATCGCTGTTTGGGCATTGCTCGGCGGGTGGTGAGCAATTGCATTGTGCATCACTCATTTTGCATATTTTATCATCATCATCATCATCATCATCATCATTATTATTATTATTATTTCCTCTTCTGTTCCGTTAACTGTCTTTATCTTAAGCCACGAATTTTACTTTTTTTTTTCCGATTCTCTCCCCATCCCACTGAGTGGAGGGAGTGARCAAACGGCTGTGTGGTCTTTGGCTGCCTACCGGGTTAAACCACTACAAAGTAACAGGAACAAAAAGTACAACCGAGACACATTTTTAGAAGACTGCACAAGACCATGAAGCATTTTGCTGCAAAGATCAGTTCATCCTCCTAGCTCACCTTTACTTTCTAAAGAACTGGAAACCATGAAGGTTGGTAGTGGGAGCTAAGATAAACCTTGGCGGAGAGGTTTTCAAAGTTATAAATTTTGAAACTAAATATGCTTTGTTGCCCAGTGTCTATAAACAGGAGCCATTTCTGTGTCTTTCAAAACCTTCCCTAGTATGACATAAGCCCATGTTCAGGGAGTCAGATTTTTTGACTATATTTCTTCTGTTATATGCTGAGGGATACAATTAAGAAACACTTCATGAAAATGTTATGACATAGATATAGGAAATTGTAACAACAGTTTAATTAGATTTTTTTTCATTTGAATTTTTTAACATGGACTCCTCCACAGCAGCTGTTGTAGGAGGCTTTAACCTGAAAATAACCACAACTTAAATTAGACTTTTGCACAGAAGAGGCTGCTGTTGCATTAGCAAAATGGTGTGGGATGGTTCAGGTATGAAGGATTCAATGTTACACAGTTATTCACATTCTGAAGGAATATCTAAGTGACATTTTTGGTCATGAAAGCACTTTGGTAAGAACAGAAGACAGGAGTTTCTAGACTCCAGCAAGTTAAAAGGCTGAAGAAAGAAATTGGAAATGTCCAAGTGTGCTGTCATATCTCTTAGCAAAAAAATAAACAAGGCATATTTTAATATCTTTCCATTTCTCAAAGAGTGAAAAAGAATGGAACAGCTCTTCAAAACCAGGATAAATATTTGGTTTGTGAAAGCATTACTATATGAAAGTATGTGCTTTTGGTGCTTCTGACAAAAATATGTTGCTGGATATCTTTAGTTTGCCAAGAGAAATTGTGAACATTAACATGAGGGATAGGTTTGTGCTAAAGACAAAAGATAAAAAAACTGTCCACAAAAAATTACAAGAGCTAAAACCCCCTTTTATTATAATTAGTTTAATGCTGCAGAATTTTCTTGCCATTAAAAAAAGATTTGCAAAGCTTAGTATGACAACATCATCCAGAGTTTAACATAAACCAAATCAAACAGCGTTAGAAAATGGCTGAGCATGGTGGTAAGGTGGTAAGGTGGTAAGGTGGTAAGGCAGGCTGGCAGAAAAGCACTTTTCTAATAATGAGGAAGAAACCCTAGGTGCAAACACACTAGACAGATTACTGGCAACAATACACTCCAGGCATAAAAATAAAATTCCTTTTGCTGCCAAAGTAGTACAGCCACCATACAGTCACTGATTCTTGCTTTTCTTTGCAAACCATAACTTACTACCATCACTGATGGTAACAAAAAAATCAAGCTATGCTTTTTTGTCTCTTTGTGAGACTGCTTCCTCACGTTAAATAAAAGTTAACTGATACAGTTTACACATGAGGTTAACTGTATGCTTCTGTCATACCAACATCCAGCAAGCTACTAACAATCAGATTGCAATCCTCAGAAGTACAGGAATATTACGACTTGCTGCTTGGTTCCAGCTGTGTGTCAGATCATGCTTTTAGCTTACTTTCTATGGATTCCAGGGAGAGAAGGATTGGATACAGCTCCATGCATGAAAATCTTCCATTATAAATCGGCCATGATATCTCAACCCCTGAGTCCATCCTAACGTTTTTGTTTGCAGAGTATGTCTCTCGACTTGCAGCTTATAAGACACTTTTATATTCCACAGCCAAAACCAATATGGTGTTATTGTAGTTTACTACTGCTGCCTAATTCACCACTGCACTGATTTCAATGGGGTCATGCTAGTATGGAGCTSCTGCATTCAGAATTGTTACATGAATTTTTCAATGTGCATTGCAGCAATATATACTCCTCGCACACATTATTTTTCTCACATTGGACAGAGAAAAGAATGCTATAATAAAGTAGAGCACTAAAGTCTTCAAACAGACCTCTTTTGATGTTCTTTCCAACAAAACGGCAGCTGTATAAACAGGAAGAAATCCTAATCTTTAGGTTACCATTAAGAAAACAAAAGGCACCTCTGGGTTAATATCCAGCCATACTGATTTGTTTCAATCTTAGCTATAAGGAACATTGTGCATGTCGCCACGTTTTGTGCAGATTGCTAAATGCTTTTGTTCAGTAATTCTGGTTTTATATGATTTCATAAACATGAGAAGAGTTGTTTACTTATTGCTTATTTAATTACTGATTACTTATTATACTTGCAGGTTAGTTTAAGAGGTAATAATATTGTATTAGCATAGACAGATTTCTTACAGTCTCAGAGATGATGGCGGAGAAGCTCCAGTTACCCAACCCACGTATTATAGAAGACTTCCTACGTTCAGTTATTTTGCCCTGACACATACCATTTCTTCCACCACAAAACCTGACCACAGCCATACCGCTATTCTTTCTATAACAGTAGCTAGTAAGAACTGAAATGCCCTCCCAAATATCACCACTTCTGTATCACCGAAGCTAAGCACAGGTTATGCCCTAGATAACATTTCCCTGCAAGTGGTTTGACTTCTGTCATCCGTAGATTTCATGTGCATCCTTGCAGTTTGTTTTAGCCTTCTATACACTTCCTGCATTCAAAACTCAACATTGTCTTGTAGCGATTTGCAGTGTTGCAAGTCCACCTAACTCAACAGTCTTCAGACATTACAGCCAGACAGGCGAACCTCTGCTGCTTGTTTCTTCCCAACGGGCAAAGATAAACCACTAAATGCATTTGGTGGTATTCATTCATTTGCACTTCCTTATAAGAAACTATGTTTCTCCTAAAGTCAAATGATTAATGTGCTGCAATACATCAGTTCAGGAGAGGTTAAATCACACAGACACATAGGAACAATCATTTCTTCTGCTCTTAGCAGACCTCAGGAGGACTGAGTTTGGGTAGCATGCATGGAAAGTGTAGAGTTTACCTTGAATGATAAATGGTTACTTTGGCCTTGGCACCCAGACAGTGACACTGATCTACCAAACCACCAATACTTCTCACAGTCCAGAGCTCCTTTACATTCACAGATGAGTTCCTATGTAATCCTCAGGGAAAGGCTGCTGCCTGCACCCAAGTGACATATAGCAAATATGAAATTTTATCTGCTCAGGACTTCTGAGTTAAAAAGTTGAAGTATAATAACAGCAGGGTTTAAAAAATGAAACAGCAGAGTAAATCAGTACTTCTCCATCCACAGAGAATGAATAAAACAAAAAATAGTTTTACTAAAAAAAATCAAAAAGCGGTAATAATATTTCAGAGATGGAACTGAAGTCTTATTGGGCAATGTATAAAACTGATACAACTGAAAAGACTCTTTGTGTTACTACTATGTGTCAGTGTTCCTCATGTATCCTAAGCTACAAAGTGCCACACAAGAGCCACAAACTCTGACAAAGTGTTAATCCATTGTAAATTTGATGTGAGGTAAAACTGGTTGAGGTGTACCACCTTGGAARGATATGGCAATGGATGCTGCATCTGAGCTAAGCAAAGATATTCTTGCATTTCAACACAGAAGATTGACTTTTCCACAGAAAGTGTCATGTACAAACATGGACCTGAAGTTACAAAGTGCTCTCAGAACTTTAGGATGAAATATGCCACCATGCAAGAACATAAGTGGGTATGACACTTCCTTATTTTCATGCTGGGTTGTATAAAATAGTTCAGAATAGAGTTTTGGGGATCTTTATCTGCTTCAGATCATTCCAAGATTGTTTATATCATAGGTGAAGGGATAAAGTTTATTAGAATTATTGTTCTTCTGTCTCAGCCATCTATAAATATCTGTATGCCATTATTTACCCACAAAAATAAGAGAAAGTGCAAGATTCATCAGTTTCATATAGTGTCTTGTCCGGGGAGTGAATGTGACCAGTAGGGCTTCTGAACTCAGGAGTGCTGGTAACTGTAGGTTTGTGCTAGATTTTTTTAGGGAAGGGAGTGGGCTAGTGTTCACTGGGAAACASTCTGTCAAGTACGCTATGACTGAACTACAATTGTCACAGCTGTAGCAATCTTCCTGTAGACAGGAAGATTTCCCCAGTCACCAGGGTGTACCTGCAAACAGCATCTTTTGACTGCAATGCAGAGGAGAGAGCAGTTACTATTAGGATGCTTATTTCTGTTTGTAAATAAGAAAGGAGCCTTAAGGATTATTTCTGATTTTCATCTAGCTGCTGTTCAAAATAAAATGCATTAATCCAACTTCTAGTTTTCTTTGTACCCAGGACCTCCAACTTCAAACTGAATAATATGACCAATAGGCTACAGAGGCATGCTCACCCCCCCTGTGAGCTTAATACTCCCAGCTGCATAAGAGCTCAGCTGTAACAGCAGCCCTAGAGAGCATTTATCCCTCCTCACAGCTGCAAAGCTGATAGCAAGGGTACTCCAGTGAGGCAGTGTGATTGAGTGTGATTGAACTCTCTCACATAGACCAGGGGACAGGACAAAGGTTTGCCTCTGGTCAGTGGGCTTGAAAAACACATAGCATCACATTTACAATCACATTTTTAAAGAAAAATAGTAAAATGGCCTTGTTCATTACATTCAAAGCAAATTTGCGGGTGACAGTCTTCCAGCAAGTTTCTGAGCCATAATTCCCAACTGTATGAAGGCAGCTCCCCTGCAGCCCTGAATCAGTCACCAGAGACAGGGAGATACCCGTACAGCCTGATATTTAGCACTTCCTATGGGCTAACCCTATGCAGCTCCTACTTACTTAGTATACAGAGTTAGGTACATTATTCTTCTGAGAAATCTAATTTTCATTACAGGACATTTACAGGGTCCTTGTGTTAGAGATTGAGTGCTGAATTCCAGCCCAGGCTTTTTTGCTTTGTGCTTTAAAGGTAAGTTGTGCATCCTCTCACTGTGAGAATCTGTGTCACGTCTTGTTTCTAATCCCCAAGTGCCTACAAAGCATTTCCTTGTTTTACATTACACTGTTTTTCTTATTGTACATTTCACGTTGGAATTTCCAATTTTTTTCYTGTAAAACTTTTGGTACTCAGTTTCTTTTCCTGGGAAAATTAACACAGAAGACTAGTCCCCTGGGGGAAAAAAAATATACAGAGTATTCCTTCTTAGAGGCCGTTTYATTTATGACAATCACCAGACCCTCTGTAAAATTTCATCTGTCTCTATACTCTCAGGGTAATGTGTGATGACATCTTCTCAGCACATTACATCCTCAACTTCTCCTTAATTTAAAGTTTCTGGTTATCTTATGAAGGGCAATGATCTATATCTAAATTTTTGTTCTGCTTAAACTCAACTTCTGTACGTAATTCTTCCCTCATATTTCCTGGTGAGGTATAGAGGTCTGGTAAGGAGATTTATAGTCCTGACACACACATTTGTTGAGGAATAATTATATGAGCTGGAATCCTCGCTACACAGCTCCCTGTTTTCAGTCAAGCGCTTTTTCCAGTATGTACTTAATGCACAGCTCCATTTTGCTATCTACACTTTCTCTGATTCTCAGGCGGAGCTTAACCACTTCAAAGTGTAAGGAGCTGGCCTCCTTAACTGCAGCTCGCTCTTTACCTTGCTACCTGACATACAAGGTCTCCTTACTTGGTGAGACAAAAAGCAAGCTTCTGTTTACTTCCCATTCCCATCAAATATACTCAGAATGATATTTTGGTGTAGGTATTGAATATAGCTTGTGAGGCTGAATAGTAAGTAGATCTTGCTATTGTATATGCAAATTAACATGTCCCTACATTTCCCCACAGGTAGAAAAGAGGAGTTAAAGTAAGGAACTACCTAGACTGAACTTTGAATTATCTTATTTATATTCCCGTTTGCAGTCAATCACCAGCAGCTTGCCCTTGTTACCGATGTTGCAGCTGTGCTCACAAAAGATCAAAGTCCATTACAGTACCGGTGCCCCTCTCACCCAGAAGAAAGCAGGATGCTGATCAGCAGCAAACACACCAAACACAACTTGTGTCCGCAAACCTGCCCATCCTTGGTATCTTCCGCTGTCTGTAAGGAAACTCTGGGTTCTGTAAGACGGACTATTTATGATCTGTTTTCTGTGTTATTTTCATTCAATGACAACAATTTGCTTGTTATTTGACAAATGCTGAGTGAAAGCGTATCATAGACTGTGGATGAGCTGGCGTTATTGTTTGAATAGTAGGAGCTTATGATTGATATTCATGCTGTGTAATTAATCTCCTAAATTGCATGTTTCTTTTCCCCATCAGACTATTATTAAACCTATATAGAGCTTTCAAAATGGCTTTGCAAAATCTTCCTGTGTGAATGCATGCCTGAGTGAATATTTGTATGCAGCTCATTCACATCACAAATATTCACATCTCTTTCCTTAAACAAAAGAAAAATCCTCTCAGAGATCTTGAATTAGTATTTCTGAATAAATTTTTTTCAGTGTTTTCCCACCTTCAATTCAGATGGACAGTGGAACTGATAAGATGACTAATACAAGACAACTGTTTCTATATTTTCCTCCTGCAAAGATCTTCATAGACAAACACATATACAAATATGTACATAACTGCAGTAAGTAATTTATTACAAAATCTTCCTTGACTTCCAGTTCCTTTTCTTTCTTATGTCTTTACAAGCCTTCCATATTATATCTGTTGTTTATTAGAGCAATTTTAATATGGATTGAATGAGCAGTTTATCAGTAAACAGGAAACTATAAACATATTGCTGTAAAATGAGAATTGTCTATTGATAAAACAAAGCATTATGCATCTGACCATATCCCAAGAGAACCACTGAAGCAAGCTGCCTCAGCTAATTCAGTGAATTAGTGATGTTTACTGGTTTGTAAAAGCCATCAAAAAAAAGAACACCCAGCATTGTTTCTCCTGKTTTTTTTTTATCCTTTCCTGCTTCAGCACATTTAAAATGGAATGCAGAGAAAATTCCTTCTCATATTTTAAATTTTATTCCTCTCTTTTGTTGCTTATTTGCACCCATAGATATAAGGCATACATTAGTAAAGATTCTTTCTGGATTCTCTTTTAGGTCAAATGCATCCTGTTCCCTTTYGCAGTTCCCAAGTTTAGGCGTTCAGTCCCAGAGGTGACAAAAGTTAAAATGAAACCTCTGAGACTCCAATTTTCTATTAAGTAGGTACCTTTTAAGATCGGTAGAGGGAGATCCAGTCTTCTTAAGTCCTATTTTAGTGGTTTCCTAGGGACTTCTGGAACATTTCCCCCCCTTCTCCCTCAAGGATACATTTTAGTGACTCTGAGCTCCAAATGAGAATAAAAAGTCCAGTACTGCTCACCTGCCTCTTGCCTACTGGGCTCTGAGCTTTATGCTGACAGACTCTCTTCCACAACCTGGAAGAGGACCCTGATTTGCAGCCAGCAGCTGAGGCCAAAAACCTGAAATGGTCATGGTTGTTGCCTCCCCCCCTGGACACCGCTTCCTGCCTCCCAGCACAACTACTGAGTATTCATGGGCAAGAAAGGTAGTCAGGGAGGTTTCAGATTAAACGGGAAGGTACTTAGCAAATCCAGGATCCTAAAGGGTTAGAGAGCCAAAGTAACTATTCTGGGATCTGCGTTGGAGTGTAGAGTCTGTCTGATCTTGTCTCATTAAGCAGGTGAAAAAAACCCAAACCCTTTTAATGTTAACTCCTATTATTGTGTGATCCTCTAGTTCCTCAAACACTTCAGTCACACACAGGATGCTATGGCCATAAGGTCCCCTATGGAAATATTACCAAATATAATAAAAACCTTAAAAAGTCATGCCTATGGAAGAGTAACTAAAATAACTAAACACCTGACAACTAACTTGCTACGTGCCTATGCTACCCTCAGTAGCATACTTGTCCTGCAGGTGATGTCAAAAACTTGTTGGTTGCACAGCATTTCTCCCTTTCCATAACACTTCTGCTGGAAACTCTTTGCCAGTAGTGGCTATAAGGTCCACATTTATACTAATACAACAGTTTCATCATTGTTGTTCCCCTTTTTGGCAAGTCAAAAACATTTCTTACTCTGTTTGCACAGGRCTAGTTGGGTTTTGTTCCCGTCAGTGTATTCACTGCTGCTTATATAAGAAGAGGTCTTATTTAAGCTGGCCCTCAAGCAGGACTCAGTAAAGAGTAACAAGAGACTATGATGCAGTCGAAAATACTAAAATACACTTTAGATGGGACGAGAGCCTTTAGCTGGGGTGCAAGGGAGCAAAACCTCAAAGTTGGTAGGTCAGTTCATGAAGCGGCAGAAGTGGTCAATTAAGCAACAGGGTTGAGGTATAGGCCCTGGTATACAGTAAAGTCTCGGAGCAGACTCAAGGTTGATCAAGATTTCCATCTCTCTGACATAATTTCTCTATGTAGCTTTTTCCTCTCCTCCCTCTCCTCTCTCCCCATCCCTTACTGCTGTTATCTCTGTTTAAAGTGCTTAGCTCACTGTATTYGCTACAGGTTTTGTCACATATTCAGCACTTCAAAATGCTTCTGCAGTAGCAATSAAAATGCTCAATTAGCATTTTCAGATGGGAAGGAGAGGAAGAGAGGAAAGATGAGTTTATAAAGAATTCATTATACTTAACGTTTTACAGTCATCTAATGCCGGAAGGAGAGAGAGTCATGCTCTACAAAGGCAGTACAAAGAAAATAAACAGACCAATTTTAGTCAAGAATTAATAGAACAGGACCAGCTCTCAGACATGATAAAGATTCCTATGTCTTCTCTTTCTCTCATGGATACAGTTAGCCTCAAAAATGAGAATAAAAGGCCTGTTATTGCCCACTGGTGGTGGTTTTCAGACATGCCACCTAACAGTAGAAAATCAGTATTTTCTAGGTTGCCATTATTGAAATGCCTTGATGAAATGAAGTAAGAATGCTGCTACTAAGCAACTTGGGCTGTGGCTCAGGCTAACGTCTCACAATTTATGGCTATGATTTTTTAATAATGAATTAATTGTCTTAATGTGTTTGCAGAGACATGCATGGCAGGAATATAATCTCCAGAGACAACAAGGTCCATTACTTTAATAGGAACAAGCAGGAAGAAAATACAGATATTAAATCTAGATCTAGCTTCTGGAAAAAAATACTGTGTTTGTCCATGTTTCAGCTCCTGAAACAACAGTTACTAATATAAACTCGGGACAAAAATACCCCTATATGCAGATTTTCCTTCTGCCAATACCAGAGGGAGGTTATATACGGATCTTGCTTCTTCACAATCATCCATCTTTTTCTGCATATATATATATGTATCTCATAATCTGTTTATAGCATAGGTAGTTCTGGTAAATACCTGAAAGTCACCTATTTTTAAAGCTTCAGGAACTTTATAATTTATACACCAGAGTTACATATTATATTCAAGCACAGATTAAATCTTTGCAGCACTGTATTTGTTACAGCTATGTTCAGAAACCAATTTCTCTTCTGTAACCACAGTCTTACCAAAAATAAAGATTATGAAGAGACTACAGATTCAGCAGCCACAAACACAAAACTGTGAAACTACCTGATAATTCCACTGCTTATAGGACTTAGATATTATCATACAAAATGAGTTTTATTGTTTTACCTGTCAGTATTATAATATGATAATTTATCTGATGTTTTCAAAATTTTATTTGACTTTCTGTAAGGTTCAACCTACTAGGTGATTTAGGAGTTTTAAAAACATGAAATTATGTTTACTGCTGAAACTCTGGGTTTGTATGTTGATACTCAAATATTTGAAACCTGGACTGTGTGCTTTTTGGCTCAAATAGTTGATTGCTGAAGATCTGTGATATATGCAAACAAAAATCTACATATAGAAGATTAAGTTCTAGAGAATTACTAAATCTAAATTAATTATTACATTAATTTTCTCTTTCAAAAAACCTCTTTTGTTAAAGGAAAATTACTGTAGTTAGAAAATAAAAAACAGTCATCCTCTTTAGTAATCATCATATTGAATATTTATCAGGTTTTAGTATTAGTTCTTTCTCCAAACATTTAATGTTGTCTGTTTCTGAGAGAAAATCATGAACTGCGATTTATCATCCTTTCACATTCCACGGTATGGTTCTGTGACACCAAAATAGGGGTTCCATTTCATTTTTAACATATTTTTAAAATGTCAAGTACTGTAATCTCGAAATGTAACCTACCCATTTTACATAATGGGTCTCTCCAATTTTTAATCAATACAAATACATTCTCCAAAAAATCCTGTTAGGAATTATGGAGTGCAATTTCCATGGACTGCAATTATGGGGCACATGATCAGAGTTCTGCACATGAAGGGCTTTCAGAAATAGCCCTCAAAGAGAGGAATTTCAGCACTGAGTTGCACTACTCAGATGAGCCCATTCTGACCAAGCAAAATTGCAATTCTTTTCTTGTAAGGCTTAACAATAGTATTATGATCCAAGAGCTGATCATTCAAGTACAGACAATTTAAACAGAAAGCTTTAAAGTGAAAAGGCTATGGAAGAATAAGGACTGTAAAGTGAAGGTGAAACAGCTAAGTAAAGAACTCGGTATTTCCAGAACCAGCAATAGAGTATCCTATTTTCCTTCTGTCCCTGGTCCACTTCAGAATATTAGTGAACAAGCAGTATTGCCATCACATAGCCCTTTGTTTTTATTCTCTTGGAGTGAGCCAGAGAGGCATACATGGGGGGCGGGGAAGGGGGGGAAAGTGTATCCATGTCAGTCTCAGCAGAAAGCAAAACAGAAAAAGAATGGCCCGAGAGCATTCAAATGAAAACTAAAGCTGGGCAGAAAGATTATGCATGAGCTCAACTATCCACCCAAAGAGCTGGGTAAAGAAATGACATCACCGAGGCACCCACGATTAACTATATTTTTCCAGTTGTGAATAAAGGGATTTAAGCAAACAGAACTTTATGGGGAGTCAAGGAAAATAAATAGCAGTTAGAGAAACACAGATTAGCAAGCGTTTGGATTACCTTCCCCAAGATACCAGTTGGGAGTCCAATAGTCTTCCCAACTAGCTAGCTCCTTACTGCCCCTCTTACTTCACTGTGATTGCCATGGTGTCTTCATCCAAATCCTTGTCATTACAATGACCCTGCTCTTCTCACCTTCTCCAGTCACCCTTTACAGATTTTCAGGGAAGAATCAGTGGTAAACAAGATCCCCCCCCCTTAAACCTTTGCAGTAATAAGGAAACCACTGCTGGCCAGTCTCCTTTGCTCCCTCCTCATATGCCTTCTGCAACATTCCCACCTCCAGTTGCTGCCAGAACAGCCTAGCCAAGGGCATCAATAGAGCACATCAACAGAGCATACCAAACGTGAGCAGGAATGCTGTTTTACATCTAAGACGACCGTAACAGCATATGAAAAAAGTGACCTGGAGTGTGTCCTGGTTTTGGCTGGGATGGAGTTAATTTTCTTCCTCGTAGCTGATATAGTGCTATGTTTTGGATTTAGGGTGAGAATAATGTTGATAACACACTGATGTTTTAGTTGTTGCTGAGCAGTGCTTCCACTCAGTCAAGGACTTCTCAGCTTCTCATGCTCTACCGACTGAGAAGGCTGGAGATGCACAAGAAGCTGGGAGGGGGCACAGCCAGGACAGCTCACCCAAACTGGCCAAAGGGATATTCCATACCATGTGGTGTCATGCTCAGTATATAAACTGGGGAAAAGCTGGCCAGGGGGCTGCTGCTCGGGAACTAGCTGGGCATCCGTCAGCAGATGGTGAGCAATTGCATTGTGCATCACTTATTTTTTATATACTTTAATTGTTATTATTACTACTATTATTATTACTACTATTATTATTTTCCCTTCCTTTTCTGTCCTATTAAACTGTCTTTATCTCAACATACAAATCTTACTTTTTTTTTCCCCAATTCTCTCCCCCATCCCACCGAGGAGGGAGTGAGCGAACGGCCATGTGGTGTTTCGCTGCCTGCTGGGTTAAACCACACCAACTGTTACAAAGAAGACCTGTAAACTGAACCCTGCAAAGCCAACCAGTTACCACTTTCTCATAAAACTTGTCAGCAGAGGTGTTTTATCCAGACAACCTTCCACAACAGCTTTGCCCACCCAAAGTTTTCCAATAGCCTGGGCTTTTCTTTACTCAGTAAGAAGTGTGAGTAGTGAGCTCTCCAGATACAAAATGATTTAACAGTTCTCTAATTATCAGTTCTCTTCTAATCCCGTATGACTAGTAAGAATGTAGCATTGTCCCAGTATCATTTATTTTAGTGACATTCTGTGAGTGTACAACACTAAGAAATCTTCTCTGTTAAAGAAAGCATTTTTCAGCATTTGATTTTTAATATTCACTATATGTAATCTACCATAGTCCTCTACACTCAATACTCACCGCCTTAAATTCTGTACCACAGGTTACTCTGTGTGTCTGTGATTTTTAATACAAGTATTATGCATAATTAGAACTGATAAATGAGAATTGGCAATTAGAGGAACCTTAAGCAATTTTTCACCCTATCTGAACAAAGTGACTAAACTGCAAGTGACAAGCTTGTAAATTAAAAATCTGAAAATATAAAAACTTTATTACAAGTGTGTCATTTGTGAATCATTTAAGTGGCATATAATTAGATATGCAGTCACTTTATTATGGTTTATTTGTTCCCGGCTCATAAAGCCTTTTTATCATGAAAAGCTCCCTGACTGTGACATTTACTGTAGAGTGGCCATGAAAGGAAGTGTTGAAACTTTGCCACTAAAGACTTGTAAAACTACTTGAGAGAAATTACATAAACAAACTACCCTAGAAGATGCTTGCAGGAGTTACATCTGGAAGCAGTACAAACAATTAATTTCTGAAAACAAGCTTTCTGTCATTGGAAGGGATGTTTTTGGTTTAGTTCATTACACAAATCATTTAACTTTTGCTTGGAAATGAAAGAGAACTAGGTTTAGCCAGCGCACTAGTARATAATACTATACACAATAATAATAATAAATATAATACAATACAATACTAATTGTATTTGGTTTACATGGCAAGATTTTGGTGGCAGGGGTGCTGCAGGGGTGGCCCCTGTGAGAAAAGACCAGGAGCTCCCCCTGTGTTGGACACAACCAGTTCCAGCAAGCTGCAAAATGGACCTGCCACTGGCCAAACCTGAGCCCATCAGTGATGCTGGTGGCACCTCTGTGACAAGGTATTTAGGAAAGGGTAAAAAACACTGCGTAGCAGCTGTGAGGGAGAAGAATGAGAAAATGTGAGAGAAACAACCCTGCAGAAACCCAGGTCAGTGAAGAAGGAGGGGGAGGAGGTGCTCCAGGTGCCAGAGCAGAGATTCCACTGCAGTCCAGGGAGAAGACCATGGCGAAATAGGTCATCCCCCTGTAGCTCATGGAGGATCACGATGAAGCAGACGTCCACACTGCAGCCCATGGAGGACCACACGCCAGAGCAGATGGATGTGTCTTGAAGGAAGCTGCAGCCCATGGAGAGGAGCCCACACTGGAGCAGGCTCCTGGGAGGACCTGCAGCCCGTGGGGGACCACCTATGTTGGAGCAGTCTATTCCTGAAGAACTGTACGCTGTGGGAGGGACCCCACACTGGAGCAGGGGAAGAGCACGAGAAGGAAGAAGAGGCAGTGGCAAAGTGTTATGAACTGACTGCAACCCCCATTCCCCATCCACCATGTACTGCTTTGGGGGTAAGAGGTAGAATAGTTGGGAATGAAGGAGTGAAGTTGAGCCTGGGAAGGCAGGGGAAAACTGTTTTTAGCTTTGTTTTGTTTCTCATTATCCTACTCTATCTTTAACTGTCGATAAAATAAATCAGTCTTCCCCAAGTCAAGTGTTTTTCCTGTGATGGTAATTGGTGAGTGATCTCCCTGTCCTTATCTCAGTCCACAAGGCTTTTCACCATATTTTCTCTGCCTGTCCTGCTGAGGAGGAAGAGTGAGAGAGAGGCTTGGTGGGCATCTGGCAGCCAGCCAAGGTTACAGCAATGTAAAGTTTAGGCATATTAATCTCTAGCTTGAGACTTGGGGATGAACTCACTGACCTCTTCTGATCTTTTTCAGTTCAGTATGATTCAATACACAGAACAAAACTGGCACTGCCTAAGATGAACTGGATTGCTTTTCAGATCAGCAGCCAGCAGAAACCCAGGCAGAATTGTATGTGTAGAAAATATGTAGATTCTAGTTTTAGCTGTTCTTTCCAACTTCCCTCCTTTCCTCTTCCTCTGTCCTCTCTGACACCTTCCTCCGCACKTTCCTCTCCATCCCCCAGCCCATCTCCAGGATAGAGGCACTCCTGTCTCCCGTTTCTGTCCTTTCCACCTCCCTTGTGCCTCCAGGTGCAGAAGGAGTTCTTGTTCATTCAGGCACAAGAAGAAGGAAAAGGCAGTAGGACAAATGAAAGCTCCATGAGGGCCAAGTTCAAGATGGGCCTTGCTAAACGAGTCTTCTTGAGCTTCCCTCCAGATCTGTTTGTGATGAACAAATGCAGAAACCCTGCAGATGTCACAGTAGGTTCACCATACTTTGCAGATATACTGAGCTAGAACCACAAGATAATGAAAAGCTGTTGTTAAAGACACTCATATAAAACAGCATAACATCATAGAAAATGCCATCTCAGCTTAGATCAGTAGTGTTTCTCACACACAGATCTGTCAACAGCCTGTCCCAAAACTTTTCTTGGGAAAATGAGGTGCCCTTTAATGCTTCAGTGTGAAACACCATACCCAACTTTTTGTTTCTATATCTAACCAGTGCAACTGACTCGCTCTGAATGGTGAAGTATTAACATTCTTCTCAAAGCAACTATGGATTTAAACATATACAAATTTTCTACACAAATCAGTCCTAGATTTCACAGTCTTGTTTCACAGGAAAATGTTTACCAACTTCTAGTTGTTTTATCCCCCTTTGCAGTCTTCTTGCAGCTCAGGGACTACACTATGATCCCACCAAACTCTGCTTCCAGCATGGCCACTGATACTGTTCTGAACAATTGTACATTACAGCAGTCCTTGGTGTGGTATAAGTTAAACCAGTTTCCAGAATTGCAAACAGAGTTTCCACGTTGAATAGAACATGATGTGCACAGTAATCTTCAATTGCTTCAGYCTGTTCCAACTCCTCTGTGCTTATGGATGTATAGTGAACCATAAGTCATCATTCTCTTTCAGTAAATCCATAATACATAGTCCACACTCCTCACAGGTGTATGTGTATTTCATAACAGTCCTGATGAACCTTAATAGCTATAATTTCACCATTTAGTAGAGGAAACAGCTGCAAAGCACTAAGTAGTGACTTGATGTAAGTTGTCAATAACATCTGCAATGCCATCAATCTGAGCAGTTAAATTAGGAACGCCTTCCTCACAGTCTTGCCATACCTGCGATTAGGTTACAATGGCTCTCAGAATGAAAGCAAAGCACACTGTAATATAAGACATACGTGACATAGAAAATAGTGAAGGATTGTGTCAGCTACTGACAGAATTAAATGCATTCAGAAACATCATGCTTCTTTTAATCTTTTCAAAAAAGTAGTTGCTGTGCTAATGGGCATGTGAGTCATGCTATGAACTCAAGGAAATAATGAGGGGAAAAAAGTGACATGTACCCTGATTCCTGCCAGTGAAGAAATAAGAACTTTAGGTTATCAAAATTGTTATGATGCCTCTCATTGCAACTTCAGCCTTGCATGATCAAAATCATTAGGACTGTTCTTCCATAAATCACACATATGAAAAAAGCAAACCCTTCCAATTAATTTCACATGTATGTCTCTCCTGATGTCTCTACATTTTTCTTTGCCTTATTTCAATATGTCAGTTGAACCTTTTCTACCTTAGCTATAGTGATTTGCCATTTCATAGATAATATGCTTTCAGCTTTCTGCAGTAGCTTGTTGGTGGGTTTTGTTGGTTTTTTTTTTAATAATCATGTGCTTTGGAACAGCGGAATAGCTTGCATGCATTTTTTAAAGTATCCTGCAGCATTATATTCTATGGTTCTATGATGTTTTGTTTCCCTACACACTTTATATAATTGCAATGTTCTATTGCTATTTACAATTTATTTTAAATTAGTAGCAGTTGCTATATTAAAGTATATGTTTGATTTCTTTTATGTGTCCAGCATGAAAAGTAAAATTAGATTGAAATCTGATCCCAGATTCTTCATATTGCCTCCAGTCTGAATCACTGTTGTATGGGGTTTTTTTATATTCCTCAGCTACTTTTTAGGCTCACTGATAATTTTAGTTAATTTTCAAAGTGAGATATTAAATATGGTGTATAAACAGTACCACCAAAGACTTAGAGTGCCGAAAATAAATGAAGTTTTTTTATTTAGATGCATAATAAAATTTAAAAAAAAATAAAGTGAGGAGCAGAGAGTTCAGAACTGGGAATTGATGTGATTGATTCACAGCCCAGAATCCTTTTTCTGAGACTTGAATTGTTCCTTCTAGAAATGCAAAACAGGTCACTTTTTCCTTTCCTTTTAGTACTACACTGGTGGTTTGCTGTATGCTAATATATAAGAACTCAGAGAAAACAATTTACAAGCCTGAGATTTGGAATCAGTTCACTCCTCGGCTTTGTGGGTTTCGAACTGACTTGTTCATCTCCCAGAAGAGACCCTATTCAACAGGCTATGGGTACATATGCCCCTCTTGTTCTGCAAGGAAAGAGAGGAAGAGTTAGTTTAAGGTCAATGATTACAGTGAATCCTACATTCTGCTCCTGGTACCCTTTGTGCATGATTTCACCTTCAGATTTTACCCTTCAGATGATTTCACATAGAATACAGAAGAAAGACCAGGTCATACAGAAGTGCAGAAAAAGTATTAAAAAAAAGAAGAAAAAAGCCAACAGCAGGCCTGGCCATTGGATGATTGTCCTAGCCAGACCCAAATTCTGAGACTGCCTACTTCTGAGAGCAAAAGCTCTAACCTCTTCTATCCTCCAGCTGGGAGTCCAGACAAAGAGGATTGTAACTGCTGTGTTCTGCCAAACCCTCTTCTGCAAGTCGGTGTTATGGATCCTTATCAAGAGGAGAGGAGAAAACAAAGGGTGTCACAGTCCTTCCAGCCAGAGGTAGTTCTGGGCTTGTGCCTGTACGATTTGCAGGCACCTAGGAGCTGACCACACAGACTTAGCATGTACAGACAGCTGAGAATTTACATAAGGGATTGGGAGGAAGGTGTTTGGGATTGGGAGGAAGGGATTGGGCTTGAGGTGTGAAATCTGTTTCCACTGAAATCCCCAGCAATTTTTCGTGGATCTTAATGAAACTTGTTCTTGTTCAGGAACCTCTGGAGCCAAAACAGTCAAACATGGTAAACATTGTCTAAGAAAATGAAAAAAAAAGTTCTGAATTTTAGCAAGGTTCTTTTTTTGTCTTTTTTTTTAACTGAACTGCCATCAACAAAGCAAATTTGTTTTCCCCATGATTAAAGATTAGCACAAAGATACTTTTTTTCTGTCCTCTGGAGCCTTCAAGAATTAGATAAGTTTAAGTCTTCTAGCTGATTAACTCTACTTCCTCTAAGTTTCTTTCTCCTCTGTTGTGAAATTTGCTGTACAAACACTTTCCCATAAGGTGCAACTGATGTATCAGGAAAAAAAAAAAGCAAAAAACAAAAAACAAAACCAATAACAACAAAACAAACAAACAAACAAAAACAAACAAACAAAAAAACAAACAAAAACAAACAAAAAAAAACCACTTTGATTTACTGCCATCCCTTAGGGTTCTAGGTTTGCATATCCACATTGTGTCTTTACCAGTAATGAAGCTCACACTGGTTGTTGGGTGTACATTATTGATTCATAGATAGCTAAATGCTGGGGGACCTTGCATCCCCACTGCAAGTGGAGCAGCTTAGGTGATGCCCTGATGTGCAGCTTCAGGCTAGCTGCAAGGCAAATTCTCATCAAAAAGAGYTTCTGTTCTACACTAAAATCCACTTACAGTCCACTACTCAGACAGAATACTAGTTTTTAATCCATATTTTCTAATCTCCCTATGTACATACAAGGGAAAACAGTCCAATACTGGGGTAATCAGGAAAATAAAGTATTCTGTGCTTTACTCTGTGACCTGTGACAAGGACAGAACAATGTTACCAAGCATATAAACCCCCTGATATTCTTCATGCAAAAGGTCTTTGTAGAGTCTCTCCGTGTACACGTGGGAGTCTCCAAAGCCTGTGTAACCCACCTTCCAAAGAAAGAGTCTTTGCAGAGACCAGCTCAGTCAATGACACTGTGATACAGTTTCAGCGCATATGCATTGGTGCGTTGTTTTATCCAAATTATTATTACCTTGTTCTGTCTCTTTTACTGGTGCATCTACATCATCTACACCTTCTTCTGCACCGTCTACACCTTCTCTTCTGTGAAGAGAATACAAGGGTAATTTCTATGGTAAACATTGTACACGTCTTCCACCTGTTCCTCTCCCTCTCTCTCAACAATCTTTACTTCTCATTTTATTCAAGACAAGGTATATTATTCAACTTATGGTTGTTCCGGAACGGCATAATGAGAGAGTATATGCACTTCTTATTTGGATTATTACAAAGAAACAAACTTGGGCTATATTCTGCTGTTACTTATATTTTTTTAAGCCACACCCAAGTAATGAACAAGCAGATAAAAAAAGATGTTGCATTATGTATATTTTTTCCTGCACTGTCCTCCTCATCAGTGATGGCAGGAAGATATTTYATTTAAGCAAAGATAGTATTTGATTGTTTGGTGTAGGTGTTTTAATGTCTACAAAAATTAACTTGTATTTAAATAAAATATCCATAGCAATACCATATAGCTGAGTTTAGAGTAATTTTGATTCATTTTGTTTCCTTTGAGAATGTAGTTATATCACCTAGTCACAGCAGAAATAAAGTCTACAAACACCATTAAGTTATGACTCTTATTGTCTCTCATTCAAACATAAAGAAGCTATATTAGAAAACCAGACCACCAAGTGAAGCATTTCTTGTATCTCAGAATGAAGTATAAGCTTCTAACCCTTCTAAGCTTACATAAAATGTTTTGCACTTCAGATGAAAATCCCTACTGACATCTTGTTTCACCAAGTATCCATTAGTCTTCAATCAATTACTAATAAAGACATACGGCTTCCAGCTTCCTAGGCAAAAGTCTAATATCAGATTTTTGGGAAAAAAAAAAAAAAAAAAACAAAAAACCACACAAAATTATTAAAGTTATTAGAAGGAGTTAGTCGTAGTTGAATGTATCAGTTATAACTGCCTGCACACATCATTTTTATGATGATGATTTTCCCTTGCATAGATAATAATTAAAGAGCCACAAATCCGTTATCTGATACATGCAATGGATCAACCCCTACACAGTTTGTGGGATGACTGTACCAAGCTTTTTCATTAATCATTTTAACCTTCATTTTGCAAAGAAAAATACTAGCTTTATGCCTATTAAAGATAAATCACTTCCAACAAGTGACAGAATCTCAGTGATGGTATCCTAAGCATTTGCATGTAAAGACAACATTTCAAAGCTATAATGATTTATTTTTTTATGAACTCCCTATATAGTTACACTGTGATGCACACAGTCACACTTGGTTTCTCCTCTTCTTCACATTCCATCTTCAATTTCTGTAACAATGACAGCAATCAACTGACAGCATCAAACTTTTTTTCATTAAAACTAAGCAGTTTTTTAACCCCTTTATTTTCAATTGTTCAGATAAGTTAAAAATCCGTTTGTCAATTTTTTTAATCTATATTACAGGTAGATTGAATATCCAAATTATCTTGCTTGGTTCAAATGTTGGATAACATATTATTTGTCTTTCTATTCTAGATAAAACCCTTGTAAATAACTTTAAAAATGTATGTTATTAAATCAGTTTGGTGTTTCTAGTTACCACACAGATTACTGTGTTTCAATGTTATAACCAGTTCGCCTATGCTTAATTTGTTTTGTAATTCTATTCAGGAAAGTAGTACTTAATACTTTGAAAATATATTGTGTTAAGCATACTGTAGTTGATTTTTTGCTTGCTTCACAGACTGTAACATAATACAGCATATGGAAATGAATATTGCCATTTATATTTTTGGTCTTGAACTATCAATTATTCTTGCATCCCTACTGAAACTTATGGGTCACTAATAACAACCAAAAAGATTTTTTCCTTCTTTAATAAATATTAGTTATTAATAACTAATATAATTAACAAATAATAATAGCTATTAAAGAGAAAAAATGAAGACTGTTTTGGTTGTTATATTGGTATTTCATCAATGAATGAAATCTTTTGGATGACTTTTCAGTGACACATTTTATAATCTTTTTAGTAAAATATATTGGAAAAAACTTCAAAAATCCTAGGAAAAAGCCTTTTAGTGCAAATTATTTTGCAGTTTTATTTTGAAAAATAATTGTGCTCATATATAGAAAAATATCTTTGGTATGTTATAATCTTACTCTAAAAGTCTAGGCCAATCACTACAGAAAATTTATAGAGTCTCCAGAGAATAGTTAAGTTAACCTGCTGTTAAGGGCAAAAATTAGCTACATTAACATAGACAGCTAGTGATATTTTCAGTGCTGTGTGATATCCAGTTGTCCATTCCAGAGAGCATGTGTCCCCAGTAAGTTCTATATCATCTGACAACCACCTAAAGTAGCTCAGATTCCTTCACAGAATTGCAGAATGGTTGAGGCTGGAAGGGACCTCCAGAGCTCATCTGGTCTGACCGCCCTGCTCAAGAAGGGCTACCTAGAGCCCATTGCCCAGGACCAGGTTCAGATTGCTTTTGAATATATCCAAGGATGGAGACTCCACCACCTCTCAAGGAAACCTGTGCCAGTCCTCAGTCACTCTCACAGTAAAAAAGTGTTTCCTTGTGCTCAGACAGAACCTCCTGTGTTTGTTTGTGCCCATTGCCTCTGGTCCTATCACTGGGAACCACTGAAAAGAGCCTGGCTCTGTCTTCTTTGCACCCTACCCTCAGGTATCTGCRTACATTGATGAGATGCCCCTGAGCCGCCTTTTCTCCAGGCTGAGCAGTCCCAGCTCTCTCAGCCTTTCCTCATAGGAGAGATGGTCCAGTCCCTTAATCAATTTGGTGACCCTTTGCTGGAGTCCCTCCAGTAGCTCCATATGTCTCTTGTACGATGGAGCCCAGAAGTGGACACAATATTCCAGGTACTCAGTACTGGCCTCACCAGTGCTGAGTAGAGGGGAAGAATCACCTCCCTTGTTCTGCTGGTAACACATCTCCTAATGCAGCCCAGGATACCATTGGTCTTTGTCACTGGCTCACATTCCACTTGGTGTCCACAAGGAACCCCAGATTCTTTTCTGCAAAGCTGCTTTCCAGCTGGTTGTCTCCCAGCCCGTTCTAGTGCCTGGAGTTGTTCCTTCCTAGGGGTAGGACTCTGCACTTCTCCTCGTTGAACTCCGTAAGGTTCCTGTCAGCCCCTTTCTCCAGCCTGTTGAGGTCCTTCTGGATGGTTGTACAACCTTCTGGCATATCAGCCACTCCTCCCAGTTTGGTGTCATCTGCAAACTTGCTGAGCGTACAACTCTGCCCCATCATTCAGATCATTAATGAATAGTATTGGACCCAGTATTGATCCCTGGCGTACAATGCTAGTTCAGTTACCACCAAGACTTTGCACTGCTGAWCACCACCTTCTGGGCCCAGCCATTCAGCCAGTTTTCAGTCCACCCCATTTCTGCTCATTCAGCCCATATCTCATCAGCTTCTCCATAAGGAACTTACGGGAGACAGTGTTGAAAGCCTTACTGAAGTCTAGGTAGACAATATCCACTGCTCTCCCCTCATCTACCATGACAGACGTTTCATTGTAGATTATCTGGCTGCTCAAGCATGGCTTCCCCTTTGTTAATCCGTGCTAACTATTCCTGACTACCTTCATGTCTTTCATTTGCCTGGAAATTGTTTCTAAGACTAGTTGTTCCATCATCTTCACAGTGAGGGAATCTAAACAGGAATTTCTAGGATAAGAGTACTAGCTAAAGAACAGCATAATTACAGCACTTGCACTAGCTTGCATTTCTGAGAAAAAGTTCCACTGACTTAATTGAACCTATGGTAATTTCTACCAGTTGAATGAAGTTTCAATTCTGAGATTTCTGCTCAGTGAACCCATTAGTCCTCCTTCTTCCTCAATTGCCCATCTATTAAAATAGATTAATATTTCACATTCTTACAAAGATAAATATATTTTCGGATGTTCTGATAATGAAGCCTCTGTCAGATACTTATAAAAGTAAAGGGTAGTATCAAATACCACAAAAMCCAAACCAAAATAAATTACTGAAATTCAATTCCTACTAGACTGTTGATTTTATTGATATCCAGAGAAATACATACCAAGATATTCATGTTCCTACATTATCAATCTTGTTTCTAGTATTCTAGAACTTTCTAATTAAAAACTCCTTAAAATTTTAATGAAATATTTATATATTTCTAAACTTACAGGATTTCACTTACATTCTCACTTTATTTTTCTCCTTGTACTTTTTAGTAATATTTAAGAAGATATTTTAGCTATACAAAAATGATAATAAAAAAACCTCATATTGCAGGATCACATGATGCTAAACAAAACTTGAAGGAAACTCATTTTGCAGTGACTTGTTTATAAAAATTATATATATCTTTTCATAGATTTTTGTAAATTTACACAATTTTTTTCACTTTGGAATGTTTCTCAGCTCAAACTGAAGTGATGAACAAAGTAAAGCTATTATTTTTGCCTGTTAGTTATTCAAAGATTTATGATAAACTTGTACACATCTGAGGCATGTGAATGCATTTCTTACCACTATAGCATTACTACACTATAAATTAATGAGATTGCCTCCTGCACAGAGTCCACTTAAACACTGACTAGATTTTACTAAAAATATAACTAGAAAAAAACAAGGCCTGTATATGGCAAGAGGTACCTTTCTTTTAATCTTAAACCACTAGAATTCAAGAATCAGCTACTGCCACGTCCTTTGTTTAAGAAATCATTGTTCATGATTTAGGGAATTATAAGTATTTGTCCTAAAATCAGCATTTTTTTCTAATTAATGATGTATAGCCAAAAAACTGTGAAATAAATCCTTCCTGGAGCAATTTGCAAGTTCAGAAAATATTCAGATCTCAAGGAAGTTGCATTACCTTGATCTAGCTTCAGTTTCTGATAAAGAACAACCTGCCAGATGATTGCATTTTGCTCTATAGTATTTCTTCATTTAGGTGGCAGTTTCATCTGCAAAATGCTATATACTTCTTTTTTTGGTAAAGTTAGAAGAAATCAATTTAGAGAGAGAAAAAGAAATCCAAGGCCAATAGGCATCTAAAAGGCACTTCAGCATTTAAGAAAGAGTTTCACAAGTGGGATGGGTCACCTGGGGGTGCATTCCAGCTTGCCCTCATCTATCACGCTGGCTTTCTTATTAGTACAAAAATCAATCTTAAATCATGCCTACGCAGTAGAGATTGCAGATTTCAAGGGCATAAAACAAGCAGACGAATATCATTCAGCAAATAGCTCCACTGGAGGTCAATAGAAAAGCCATTGCATCAGGTGTTAGGGCCAGACGGGTCCACAGACATTAACTGGAGTATCAGCAAATAGAATTTTAGAAATATCTTATATCAGGTCATTATCATTTGATTTCATGTCAATTCAGCTATACTATAATCCCATGTTTTGGAAAAAACAGCTATTTCTTCTTTCTCTAACAATTTACAATTGTTCTTAAGTACACACCACTGAGTATTTTTTCCATCATCTTCTTTATTTACTAACTAGATTTGGATCCTGGTATTCTGCACATTTGCAGCAGCTAATATCTTGGGACTAAATTTGTTTCATACTTTTAAATTCACTGCAGTGGAAAAATATTGTAGATATATTTGTAATAATTTCACAAACATTACAGCCGTTTCATCTCTTTCACAGTTTTGTGCTGTATCTGCCAGTAAAGCTGATACTGCAATTTAACCTCCTGAAGTATACATTTGTAAGGCTCAGTGATCCATAGTAGTGAAATTATCAGACCAGGAGGAATAAGACAACCTGTCTCATGCAGCTCACCAATATGTGCAACCACTAACAATATTTCTATCCTAACCATCTTCTTAGAAGCTGGTGGAAACATTAGGTGGTTCTTATTGCACTCATAATCACTCCCTGGGGTGAGCAAGAGACATTAACAATAGTCTCATTATTAAGAAGGTGAAATCAACCTTCAAGTTTCAGAAGAACTTTCAGGCTTTCACCAGAAAAAGTTAGTAAACAAAATTCTGCAGCTGATATTCTGAGTGCTATTACACTTATCAATAAACCAAAGCTTTGAGAAAAGTCCATTTGGACAAGCAGAAATATGTATTAAAAAAAGAGGTGATGTTCCATAAGCTTTGATCAAGGACATAGAATGAACTTTTACCAATCATCTATTTTATAATAAATAGACACACTAATGTCTGGTGTATGGCAATCTATCAGGGGATTATAAAAATCAGATTTTTTGCAACATATTCGGTGATACTTTGGTCCATTTCTTTCCCAGTTCTTTGACGTGTTCTTTATAAATTTTCCTCTAACTCTTTCTGTATTACCTGGGCCATCTCCCTTAATTCCTCACAGCCTTTCCAAAGTAAGTTTCTAAGGAACCATATTTAACAATGAAGCCAAGCAACTTCTTACACTCCCCTTTCTCGATTACAGTACATTTTCTCTATTTTTGTGAAGGCGACAGTGAGTTTTTCCACCAGGAAGCGTATCCATGTTAGCTCCTTGTGCTGAACTARGAGAAAATTCCTTTTTAGCTTTGAGGGGTGCAAAAATAATTGAAACAGAATAGAAGAATTTCAAGAAATAAATCATTAGCTCATTTGGTTCACCCTGGGTAGCTGTGTTCCCTGTCTCTAGAATACTCCAAAACTTTATGAAATTTTGTATAAATCACATGTGACTTTTTTTTCTACTACTTCCTTTCCCAGAGAGCAAGTAATTTTTTGTTAAGATTTTGTGGAGATTTATCCTTGGTTTAAGTTTTCTTCATTTAATTTCATTTACTAAATTCAAGGTTTGTAAATGGTACCTGTTTAACTTATGATACTAGATTGGGCCTTGCACATTGCACTTTGCAACAGAGGGAATCATGAAATGAAATAAAATTTTGCAAGATGTCCTCATTTTTTGTACTTACCTGGTTTATACCAGTGAACCTGGATGCATTTGGGTGTTGGAACCCTTTAGACTCAGGTATCACCGGAGTCAAATACTTCAAAGGCCATCAGTACTTTTGAGTTTGCAGTTTTGCATTTGACAAAACTCTGGTGAAAATGTGGAGAATACTGAATTAACTATGTATCTAGATACAGCATTATGTCTTTTTGACTGAGTGCAGAATTTGGCAATGATTACATTCCCCAGCTTTGAATCAAGTTCTTCATTTTTCCTATAAAATTAACATATTAGTATAGAATAGATAAACCCATGAGGGCATTTAAATAATCTCTAAAGGCTTGTCCTGGTTTTGGCTGGGATAGAGTAAATTTTCCTCCTAGTAGCTGGTATAGTGCTGTGGTTTGGATTTAGGATGAGAATAATGTGATAACACATTGATGCTTTAGTTGTTGCTAAGCAGTGCTTATGCTAAGTCAAGGAGTTTTCAGCTTCTCGTGCTCTACCGACTGAGAAGGCTGGAGATGCACAAGAAGCTGGGAGGGGGCTGGGAGGTCAGCCAGGACAGCTGACCCAAACTGGCCGAAGGCATATTCCATACCATATGATGTCATGCTCAGTATATAAACTGGGGGGGTGTTGGCCGGGGGGCAGCGATCCCTGCTCAGGGACTGGCTGGGCATCAGTCAGTGGGTAGCGAGCGGTTGCATCACTTGTTTTTCCTGGGTTTTGTTTCTCTCTCTCTTTTTGTTGTTTTCCTTCTCAATTATAAGAATAATAATAATTTTCTTTCAATCATTAAACTGTTCTCATCTCAACCCACGAGCTTTCTTACTTTTGCCTTTCCGATTCTCTCCTCATCCCACTGTGGAGGACGGTGAGTGAGCGGCTGTGTGGTGCTTAGTTCCTGGCTGGGATTAAACCACAACAAGATTAAAAAATACAGGAATTCTGCAGCTATCTCAAAATTAGTATTAGTCAATTCTGGACATAAGTATTTAAGACTGAAGTGAAAACATTCTATAGTATGGAAAGGCATCCACACATCCCTAACTCTGATCTGACACAACATTTTAAAAGAATCCGACTATCATTAGTGTTATTAATAAAAAAGATATCAGAGTATGTCATTAAAGAATTAATAACTGTCTTCTAAATATACCGAAGGCTGCTGTTGGTTTTTTACTTTTTTTCATCACCTGTCCATTATTTAGGGGGAAAAAAAGAAGATATATATAATTTCCTTTTGTTTTTAATAAATATATGTTCCTCTTAAAAGAGAAATTGAACAATGGTTAATACTTAACTGTATACAAATGCATTTCCAAATCTACTAAAATATCTTCAGTGTGATTCAGTAAGCAACTACTTCTCTGTCATTTAAACATTCATCTACCACAATAACTATGTCTATGTGATCAGTTCATTACAAAAGATGTTATTGTTATACACTATTATAAGACCATTTAAGCTTCCTGCTTTTCTAAGTCATTTGCCTGGCAATGGAATATCTTGAGGCTTTCTCTGCCTGCTGAGGCTCCTTCTCAGCTGGAAGTTTGGGCCTCATCTGAGCACTCCCTGCATCCCTCACCGTGCCCAGGCTTCATGGCCATGGAAGGAAAGGTGTCTCGTGCTGGAAAAAAAATGCACAAGGGTAACAAACCTTCAAAACAACATGGGAAAAAGGTACCAAAGAAAAATTATGCTAATGATTGCAAAAAGTAGCAGACTATTGTAATCTTTTCAGGGATACATAATTTTTAATAGGGAATTTGGAATAAAAAAAGCTGTTCAGATAAAGACAGAAGAAGACAAGACCGAATATGTAGTTTTGATGGCCATGTAATRACCCATACTTTACCCTAAAAATGATCACTAAGGAAAGCATTCAATAGTACATTCGTTTGAAACACCACAAGATTTTAGAAATCATTTGACAGTCTCAGATGTGGAACATGATTAAATACTACACTACGCCAGCAGAATAATCACTAATATTATGAAGGCTTTATCTGAAGATACAGGTTGTACAGTCAAAGTAAATTTACACTTAATGGCCCTATGTTTTTAGGGGGGGTTTCAAGAAAAGGAATTTGGTACACAGGTTCTGGTGGTAATGGAAATATTTCACCACTAAAAAGCCCTGCTGTCTTCCGAGTGTGAAACATTTCCCTGTAAATAATTTTTTGATAATAAAAATCATGCTCTAAAGTTTGTTACTTGTACATATCTAAACTTACATATTCATATGCATTTCGGCGAAGCCACCGAGGCGAAGGGCTCCGGAGCGGAGGGACCCTTCGTAAAGGGGCAGCAGCGCGAAGGSAGCGAGAGGGAGCCCCAGCCMCCCCCCCCCCTCAGAGCCCGAGGAGCGAGCTTCTGACGAGCGGGCAGCTCTGACTCAGCGTGGGCGGGGCCGAGGGTGACGGCGGCAGTTTAAAAGGCAGTGTGCCGCCATTTCAAACGCCATTTCGGCGAAGCCACCGAGGCGAAGGGCTCHGGAGCGGAGGACTGCGCCGGGGGACCCTTCGTAAAGGGGCAGCAGCGCGAAGGGAGCGAGAGGGAGGCCCCCCCCCCTCAGAGCCCGAGGAGCGAGCTTCTGACGAGCGGGCAGCTCTGACTCAGCGCGAGCGGGGCCGAGGGTGACGACGGCCAAACCCCCTCGCGTACAAGAGCAGCCCCCAGGGAGTGCGAGCGACCAGGAGCGCAGCGAACAGAGCGTGGCGCGTCAGAAGGGCGTGGTGCGGCGGTTAGGGCAGGCGTGCGGGCAGGGTGCTGTCCTCCTCCGGCTCTAGAGGCTAACTTAACTAGCGGTCATCGCCTCCCCAGAAGGGGACCTAGCCATGGTTTCCACGCGGCYGAAAGCCACCGCCAGGAGGAGTGTGAGGACCCAGATGGAGCTGCCACACGAGCATGCAGCTGTCCAGACCTCCGGCTGCAGGGAATGCCTGGGCCTGTCACTGGTACCGGAGGGAAGCAGACGTAACTCCTGTGTGCGGTGTGAGCAGGTGAATGATCTGCTCAGCCTAGTGGCAGAGCTGAAGGAGGAAGTGGAGAGGTTAAGGAGCGTTAGGGAGTGTGAGAGGGAGATAGACTGGTGGAGCCACACGCTGACATCCCTGAAGCAAAGGCAGCAGGTGGAGGCTCCCCAAGAAGCTGAGGACCTCCTTCCCTCTTGCCACCGGCCAGAAGGAGGGGACCTAAGAGACATCGGGGAATGGAAATGGGTCCCTGTGCGGTGTGGCAGGCGAATCCCCTCCYGGCCTCCCTCACCTTCCTGGTTGCCCTTACAAAACAGATATGGGGCTCTGGAGCTTGAGGGCCAGGCAAATGCGGAAGCAGAGGAAGGTGTATCCAGGGACTTGCCTGAGGTGAGTCAGGAAACCCCACACATTACGACTGCCACTCTTAAGAAAAAAAGGAGGGTAATCGTCCTGGGTGATTCGCTTCTGAGGGGAACGGAGGGCCCCATCTGCCGACCGGACCCATCCCACAGGGAGGTCTGCTGCCTACCGGGGGCCCGGGTTAGGGACGTAACCAGGAAACTCCCCCATCTGGTACGCCCTTCTGACTACTACCCGCTGTTGGTCATGCAGGTAGGCAGCGACGAAATTGCGGAGAAAAGCCCCAAAGCAATCAAGAGGGACTTCAGGGCACTGGGGAGATCGATTGAGGGATCGGGAGCACAGGTGGTGTTTTCCTCAATCCCTGCAGTGGTGGGGAAGAACACTGAAAGGGAAAGGAAAACACAGCTGATTAACAAGTGGCTCAGAGGCTGGTGCCACTGGTCAAACTTTGGCTTTTTTGACCATGGAGAGGTTTACAAGGCACCGGGCCTGTTGGCGACAGRTGGAGTACATCTGTCYCAAAGGGGGAAAAGGATTCTCGCCCATGAGTTGGCGGGGCTCATTGAGAGGGCTTTAAACTAGGTACGAAGGGGGAAGGGGATAGAGCCACGCTCGAGAGAGATGAGCCTAGGGGTGGCGTGCCAGTCTCGGGGGTGAGGTCGATAGCCCGGCTCAAGTGCATCTACACCGATGCACGCAGCATGGGCGGCAAGCAGGAGGAGCTGGAAGCCATTGTGCGGCAGGACAGCTATGACTTGGTCGCCATCACGGAAACGTGGTGGGACGAGTCTCATGACTGGAGTGCTGCGATGGATGGCTACAAGCTCTTCAGAAGGGACAGGCGAGGAAGGAAAGGCGGTGGCGTGGCTCTGTATGTGAGGAACTGTTTTGACTGTACGGAGCTTGACGTTTGTGATGATTGGGTTGAGTGCTCATGGGTTAGGATGAGGGGGAAGGCCGGCGAGGCGGATATCCTGCTGGGAGTCTGTTATAGACCACCCAACCAGGATGAAGAGGTCGATGAAGCATTTTACAAGCGGCTGGCAGAAGTCTCGCGATCGCTAGCCCTTGTCCTCGTGGGGGACTTCAACTTGCCTGACGTCTGCTGGAAATACAACACGGCAGAGAGGAAACAGTCGAGGAGGTTCCTGGAGTGTGTGGAAGAGAACTTCCTGACACAGCTGGTAAGCGAGCCTACCAGGGAAGGTGCCTCGCTCGACCTGCTGTTTACCAACAGAGAAGGACTGGTGGGAGATGTGGTGGTCAGAGGCAGTCTGGGGCTCAGCGACCATGACATGATAGAATTTTCAATTCTCGGGGAGGTAAGGAGAGGGGTCAGTAAGACTGCTACCATGGATTTCCGGAGGGCAGACTTTGGCCTGTTCAGGACGCTGGTTGAGAGAGTCCCTTGGGAAGCGGTCCTGAAGGGCAAAGGGGTCCAGGAAGGCTGGACGTTCTTCAAGGAGGAAGTCTTAAAGGCGCAGGAGCGGGCTGTCCCCCTGTGCCGTAAGAGGAGCTGGCGGGGAAGATGACCGGCCTGGCTGAACAAGGAGCTTTTGCT
>JASVER010000032.1:10098859-10198005 GCA_030449065.1 Oceanodroma leucorhoa | reverse complement strand
GGTGCCGGGGAAGATCATGGAGCGGTTCATCTTGAGGGCGCTCACGAGGCAGGTGGGGGACAACCGGGGGATTGGACCCAGCCAGCATGGGTTCATGAAGGGCAGGTCCTGCTTGACCAACCTGATCTCCTTCTATGACTGGGTGACCCGCCTAGTGGATGAGGGAAAGGCTGTGGATGTGGTCTACCTGGACTTCAGGAAAACCTTTGACACCGTCTCCCACAGCATTCTCCTAGAGAAGCTGGCGGCTCATGGCTTGGACGGGTGTACTCTTTGCTGGGTAAAGAACTGGCTGGACAGCCGAGCCCAGAGAGTTGTGGTGAATGGGGTCAAATCCAGTTGGCGGCCGGTCACGAGCGGTGTTCCCCAGGGCTCAGTCTTGGGGCCCGTCTTGTTTAACGTCTTTATCAATGATCTGGACGAGGGGATCGAGTGCACCCTCAGTAAGTTCGCGGATGACACCAAGCTGGGCGGGAGTGTTGATCTGCCTGAGGGTAGGAAGGCTCTGCAGAGGGATCTGGACAGGCTGGATCGATGGGCCGAGGCCAAGTGCATGAGGTTCAACAAGGCCACRTGCCGGGTCCTGCACTTTGGTCACAACCCCAGGCAACGCTACAGGCTTGGGGAAGAGTGGCTGGAAAGCTGCCCGGCGGAAAAGGACCTGGGGGTGCTGGTCGACAGCCGCCTGAACATGAGCCGGCATTTTGCCCAGGTGGCCAAGAAGGCCAATGGCATCCTGGCCTGTATCAGGAATAGTGTGGCCAGCAGGAGTAGGGAGGTGATCGTGCCCCTGTACTCGGCACTGGTGAGGCCGCACCTCGAATGCTGTGTTCAGTTTTGGTCCCCTCACTACAAGAAGGACATTGAGGTGCYRGAGCKTGTMCAGAGAAGGGCGACGAGGCTGGTGAAGGGTCTGGAGAACAAGTCTTATGAGGAGCGGCTGAGGGAACTGGGGTTGTTTAGCCTGGGGAAGAGGAGGCTGAGAGGAGACCTTATTGCTCCTACAACTACCTGAAAGGAGGCTGTAGAGAGGCAGGTGTTGGTCTCTTCTCCCAAGCAACAAGTGATAGGACGAGAGGAAATGGCCTCAAGTTGYGCCAGGGGAGGTTTAGATTGGATATTAGGAAAAATTTCTTCACCRAAAGKGTAGTCAGGCATTGGAACAGGCTGCCCAGGGAAGTGTTGGAGTCACCATCCCTGGAGGTGTTCAAAAAACGTGTGGATGTGGCGCTTCGGGACATGGTTTAGTGGGCATGGGTACTGGGTTGATGGTTGGACACGATGATCTTAGAGGTCTTTTCCAACCTTAATGATTAATGATATGTAAGTTTCATATTACCTAAAATTAATGAAAATGTAGGTACTTCAATATCCAAAACTTTTCACATAACCGGAATAGGGAACAAAAATTAGTTAATTAAGTAATACATGAGTTAATACAGAGCTAAAGTTATCATCTTAGCAATGATTAATTATTAGATTTTTCAAGTGGAAAAAGTTTTTTTAAGAGTGAGCTTGTAAATCTAAAAATTACCTTTAAAAAGCAAGTAATTCTCCCAATCCGGGTAACATCTTTATTCCTTTGATGTCAATGACAAAAAGCAATCACCCTTAACTTCTAAAATGAAGTAGTCCAATTCTGCTACATACAGTTGTCTTTTATTTGATTTATATGGGACAGTAGTGGTTAAGAAACTTTGCTTCACCTCTGGTGTCTTTTGGTTTTTTTGCTTTTTTTCCAAATTTAAAAGTGGCTTTATTTGCTTATAAATCAAATGTTCACTACATAGTAGCTAGGAAAATGGAGCATTGAACATATTGCAGTTTGGTGTTAACTGAAAAAAAAAAAAAAAAGATAATTGACAGCTATATACTTTTTTCTGTACAAAAAGTATTAACAGATGCAGTTATGTCTAGTGTTTTGGGCATCTGCATAGTATCTATCTGTGAAGCTAAACACCAAGCTTAAGAAGGTACAATACCTTTGAAGTTGTGACATGCTGAGACAAGAAACAAAAAAGTGAATATAAGACAAACAAGGTCTAAGAAAGCCTTGGGGAAAAAATACAGCACTGATCATTTATCAAACTATTTACATGATAAAAAAGTGGATACTAAGCTCCAGTTTCCTGCCAAATTCTAATCCCCTCAATAAAATGTGGAATTTCGCTCTCTTAAAACTGAAACATGGACCAAAAGTCTATTTAATGACCACAAGCGAGGTAAGAGCTAAAGTGAATCAAACTGAAATCAAGGTTGTTTGTCCCACGCTTCTGACAACTTTTACAACTAGAAACTTTAAAAAGCCAATTAATTAATGCGCTGTGGCAAACTCTCCTTTGCTTTGAAATGACATGCCAATGTTTCAGTTTTGACTGGAATACTCTTCCAGTTGTAAAGTCACCCAGATTTTTTCCCCCCAGTCAGAATGCCACTGGCATTCACCAGGCAGGGAACAGAAAATCAGATTTTTTGTTCAAGATCATTCAGTTTGACTGTTTAAATGGAGACCAATGGCCTTGAGATACAAGCCTATGTGCAAGAATCTCGTGTCATTCAGAGCTCAGATGTGATCTCTGTCTCCCTGCAGTAATATTTAAACAAGTGTGCTTAAGCTTAAATGCTTATGCCCTCCAGCCAGCTTTGTCAGAAACCTACAGATTTTACAGGAAGCAAAACAAAGAAACCTGAATCCTAGAGTACATAAATGTGTTTATTATCATTTTTCTTTGGCTATTTTGTAAGAACTCCACTGGGACGGCAACATTGTGCTGGAGAAACGAAAAGAGAGTAAAATATTGGCCTGATCACTTTTTCTGTGCAACCTATAATACTTGGACAGATTTCTTAAGTCATCATGTTTGGGCAATTTATATATGTGGCTGCTTTCAGAGATACTGAATTAGTTTGGACATAGATGAATCTACTTCAGAAGTGGATTTTTTTGTTATTGTTCATGCATACAGAGGCTTATTCCTGGTACCACCTAAGTCAACAAGAATAGTTAATTTCTTTATTTCATCCTTTTCTGCCACAAACCCCATGAGGCACCTGCCCCCTGAAGGGGGGTTCTGCAGGGACTGTTCTGGGGTAGAGGAATGCTGAGGAGGTGGGACTACGTATCACATCAGGGAGTGCAGCTCTGAAATTATTCACCTGATTTCTCTGAAACAGAGGACATGGTCATCTGCAAAGTTTAATTCTGTTCTCATTTATACTTGTATAAATCCAAGGAAGTAAGTGAAAATGGGATTCAAATCTTATATGGGATCCTTCCTACAATTACTATATATATCACTCAAAACCATATGTGGATGTCCTCATTCTGAACACATTCAATTAAAACAAGTTCTGAGATCTGAACCATTTTATCATTGTAACAAAAGTGAAGAAAAGAAAAATAACAACTTCAGTAGAAGCTAAAAAAGCCCCCTTTTCCACCTCAGCGAGGTTTTCATTTTAAGTCTTGGCTAAGGACTTAAAGGAATAAGTCCATATATTAAAGGCTAACCATTAACGATATCTGAAGAATAATTATTGATCTTGGAGCTGAATTGTTCTTAAAGAAGCTGATCATCAAAGCAAACATTAAGGTAATTGGAAGATACACAGAGAGTCAGATACTGCACTCATGATATTTAGTTTGAATATTGATGTCTTAGTAGCAATGCTTATTCTAAGTTGCAGCAAGTCCCTGGCTTTAATCCCAAACACTGCAGATGGGTTATATGCAACACATGCCATTTTGCACTTGATTTTCTTCCACTGACTTTAATTTGAAATCTGAAGTTTGTTCTCTTACTTGGATTGCCGTGAAGAAGTTATAACTTTACCAAAGACCAAAGTCACACTTCAGAAAGAAAAGAAAATTAGACTTGTCCTTTGTTACAGCTGCAAAGCGGTAACACAAGGAAAAGAAACTAATACAAGGTTTTATTTTGCTCTTCCCTGTAGTAACCTATAGTTTTCTTTTTTTCAAAGCAATTTCTTTGATGGAGTTCAACTGTAAGTTCAGCTTCAAGCTGTGTATTCTAGTGCAATTCCAATACTCCTGGCACTTCTGGAAAGCAGCCCAGGTGGGTTTAAGCATAGTGTACTGTAAAAAAGTAATTTGCCTTGCACACTGTATGAGATAAGATATTGCTGGCCTCCACAAAAAAAAAAAAAAATATTTATACAATAGAGTTTATTTATCTTTCCAATATTTTTATTATACAGAGATACAGAAGTGCAAATTCTTCACTAAGACAAAACTAACCTTCTGATACACAGGTAGAAGAATATCGTATTTGTAGGCATGTAAATTGCTCCCTTTCCACTGGAAGATTTGAAGTTCCTCTACATTTGAATGCAAATATTCTGTTATCTATCATATCACTTTGAAACACTTGTTTCCTTCAGAAGCACACTCTCTTGTGACCACTGGTTCAGGGAGTCACGCTATTCCCTGATTTCTGTTAGAAATAATGCTTTCCAATTCAACAGCTATAAAACCCAGCTATTATTGTCTGTCTATATTAGCTTGTCTTTTTTTGCTTTAAGAATTGTTACAATATAAAACTGTATAACAGGCTTTAAAAAGAGAAAATGTTCTAGTCTAATGCTTCAGATCCTGTAGCTTAATGAGGTAGTCAGATTATCATCTGATGATGATACACCATCCTTAAATTTCATTAGTAATCTGTGTGTTTTGCAATGACAACATTTAAACATATATTGTATTGTACTTTAAACTCTTTTTTCAAACAAAGCCTTTATGCATATCAAGAAAATATGAAGACTTTAAAGAAAAGCACTCAATAGAAGGAGAAGCAGTAAATTTACCAGATTTTCTTTGGGTTTTGGTGGGACTCAGTAACTGAACACGAATCTTTCAATGTCAGAGCAATGCTCTGCAAACCCAAAGTGTGTGAACTGTGAAGATTTTCCACTCTTTTTCCACTTCTGTGAGTTGGAAGCAATCTCACAGCTGGTTTAGTTTATGAGAGTTGATAATGGCTGCTCAGGAAGAGGAATTCTGAGTAGGCTGCAGACTGCAGGAAAGAAGCCAATGCAGTGAAAGGATTTGTGGTCTTTTAACACTAGGTTGTGAAACTGATCTACTTACTGTTCCAAGTACTCATAATCAACGCACTAGAAAACCAAACTTGAGGTGGAGGCAGGAAGCTGGAAAGAGAGATTATGCAGATCGGTGGATGTAGGTTTGAATCAGCTGTCGGTATACCTATGAATGGATGAGTTTTAGTAGAAGACGACATTCTGGAGAAATAAGAGTAGAACTGTAATTCATCTTTTAAGAGGGAGCAAGGGAAAGCTAYGGCTGACAGGTAAATAGGAGAGAGAGGCCGGTGTTCAGTTCCCTAAGTATAATAACTTATACGATTCCCTCAGATGTCTGAAAGTCCTCTGTATGAGCCTAGCAGATACAATGTACCATCTATGGCAACTTTCTGAAACATTTTAGAGGACAAGGCCGGAAACCCTGTGTTGCCTAAAGTGACATTAAACGTATATATTTAGACAAATTAATCTCGCCCAGAAAGTAAAATGCTATTTCTTTTCCATGCCCTTCTTTAACATTTCCAAGAAAGGACCCTGGCATAAAAAGCCAAAAAAAATAGACCTAGTTTTTCCTGCCAGTCTCCCTATTAGGCTTCCACACACTTCCCTATCAAGAAGCAYGGAAAGTTTGCCAACTTGTATGAAACAGTAAAACGATTACAGTAAAATTTTGTCTCTGTTTATTTTGTGTTCCAGCAGCCCTTCCCTGACCTTAAAAATTTTGCTTATCTTTATCCCTCACCAAGGCAAAGATCCTGTATGATCTTATGACAAAAATAGCAGTTGTGCATAACTGAAAATACTGAAAATGCTGCAAGCTGTGTGTAGCTGAAAAACTGAAAACTGATTCAGAAAGGGTTGCCATTTTGCATATGGTATTGCATGAAATATTGACTTGGTTTCATTTTTGCATTTGTTATTGTAGCAGTGCAAAGCATGTGTAGGAAAACTTACAATGTGATTAAAACATAAATCTGCTACAGATACGGACATATGAGATGACTAGCAAGAATACACACAATGAAACAGAAGCATGTGGTCATTTCTATCTGACAGGAAATAGAGTATAATGTAAGATAACATGATATTAGTCATATTGGGGAATGCAGGCAGAAAGGCAATAAGTCAATATAACACACTTAAAAAGGAGTTCATAGGTAATCAAATATTGCTATCTCTTGATTAGCACAGACCTTTTTATACTTAAAAAAGAGAGAGGAAAAATGACTGTTTGTCTGAAATAGAAGGTATTTATAAATATTCACTTTATAAATAAGCAGACCTCAGCCTGCTATGTTTTCTTACTTTACATTCACATCCTGTAGCTCTTTCAGTATATTCTGAAATAATTTTAACAGTCACAGTATTAAAATGTACATATAAGAGTCTTGTTGACAAAATAAAAGATATTTCTTATGAATAAATGATATTTCTTATGAACTGAAAATACACCATCTATTTCCTATGCAGCTAGACTCTGCCCTTTCATACAACTGTTTTCTAAATTACTCATTTTCAAAAATATGTTGCAAATCAATTTATCTGTACTTGATTCTTTTAATTGTAACACATTTTAGATGATATCCTGCTTAATGTTCTGCTGTGCTCAGTGGGTTTAGGATTGAAAGTGTACATTAGTGACAATGACAAAGAAAAGATCAGCAGGTGAGCTCAGCTGTGATTGCCATACACTCATCAGTCAGTATTTATCAAACAATTCAGTCTCAGCAAATGAGTTGTTCTGCTGTGATTGCTCACACTTCTTGTGCTCTTTTTGTTCCCTTTGCTTAAGGAATTTAATGTGGAATATGCTGGTGCTATTTAAAGAGTCTGTCCAGAAAGATTCACGCCAGTTTTTTTCATTACTATGGAGAAGGAGGTGTACGTGTATGAAAAGTGGATTGCAAGCAATTAAAATAATTTTTGCACCCTGCAGTTGGCCTTGTAACCTCTTACAGTGCTCTCTCTACATGGCAGCTTACTTTTAATAACTTCACCTAATAACTTCACCTCTGAGTACGGTCACAATAATTTGGGCAGTTTGGATTGATTGACTAAAAAACAATGCATGTTGTATGGCTGTCAATGGTAGTTTTGACTTTAGCACATGAGTTGTTGGTAATGAAACTGGACAAAGGACCTCTATGAGATCAACAACAGCCAAGCCTAGTGGAGTGAGAACTCTTGCAAGAGTGGCATCAGAGAGGTTGTTTTGTGATGCTGGTCAGGCTGCATATGTTTGTCAGAGATGGTCATCTTACAATTTTCAGAATTATACTTATGATTGCCTGTAACAGTAAGAATGGCAACAGCAAGAATATTGCATCCTTGAACAACATGGACATAAGCAGTCATAAATTGGCCCATAAGCATGATTCCCATCAACACAGACCACAAAGTAGCTGAGAGTTGTTTCACCTCTGCAACCTGCCAGACTGATGAGACAGATGGAAGAAATATGTCATAAATGCTAGGCATTCGCTAGAATCCTTTTATATTCAATGAGCACAGCCATCACTAGCTATATCGACAGGTATAATCAAAACACAATGAAGCAAAGAAGGAAATACTTTTATCAAAAATGGGGTGSATAGTAACAAATGCTAGTAAGAGAATGCAACTGATCATCCATGAATTCATCTAGCTTTCTATTCCCTGGAGACAAAAGTGCTATACAATAAGAAAGACACTAGAATCTGGTCCAGGAGAGCCTGCCTACCCAGACTCCTAGCTGTGTTAATAGGTAAGTCAGATTTCAAGTAATTTAGTCAGAAACCAATCTTTTCCTGTTATAATCAGTGGCAAAAGTCTAACAATGGTCAAAGCATGCATGCCATTTTGGTTTTGTCTTTTTTTTTCTTTTGTATCCACTGTCCCACATTGAAAATCAGCATGTTTCGTATAATAAAAAAGCACTGTAAATAGCAGATTTGACAGAAGATTGTCTGATGTCTGCAAGGAGAGTATGAACAGAGCACATCCCCAGTAATACTGGACTTTCTAATTGCAAAATAGGGACAAATAGGGGAGGTTCTGCTTGTAGTCAGAAACTTCACAATACAAGGAACACAACAACCAATTAATGAGCATGTTTATAGCTTATTAATAGCCAGTTCCAGACAATGAGTTCTGGTTCTGGGACCAATACATGTAAGCACACTTAGCATATCTCCTGATAATCCTCCGTGCCTAAAGCCCTTTCTAGCATATATCACGCTTATAATTCATCTGCTTCTCACCAAACCAATGTTGCAAAGCAAGGTGGCAGTGTATCGAGTGATAATGAAAGCTAATGCCCTCCTAGAGATGGCTGCTTCTGCAGATTTATAGATGCCATAAACCCTCACTGCAGATAAACTACAATGACTATGTTTTTCATATTTCAAGGGTCTTCAAACACAGATAGGCTGGGACCTCCTTTCCCCAAGAGACATCATCCTCTCTGAATATGTGTGAAATCTTYAGTGTGGATAGCACAATGTAACCATCACAACCCTCATAATGCCACAAATACCTTTGACTGGGCCCTGAGCTCTCGCAGTATCAAAATAAACTGCTCATCTGGTTTGCAGAGTACTGTGAGACTCTGGGGGCTAGTCTAATACCAGCATTTTGCATAATCTGTGTAAAAATGGTAATGATCCATTTAATCCAGTTTGGAGTCAGGACCATGCCTTCCTATATTGTTTTGGTCTGTTGGACAATGACAGCAACACAGCCTGGTTTAAGCTACACACAGAACTCCAGCTTGCCGCCACTCACTCAGCTGAAGTATCAGCTTAGCCTCATAAACAAGGCTTATTCCTACATGGCTAGAAAATTGGTTATTCTAGCCATTAGCTATCCAAGACAGATTTCACAGCCAGCAGTACATAGGCTTCCTATCCACACAGCAGAAAAAGACATTACTTTCATTTGTTTCAATGTCCTCTGCCATACCCTGTGGAAATGTTATTTTCTTATAATTTATATGGGTGAAGAGGCTGGAAATTAAGTAAAAGAAAACTTTTTTATTTTTTCAATCAATCTTTCCTTTCCTCCCAAACCCAAAACCTTCAAGAAAAAAGATATTGGTTCTCATACTCTTTTGTCCTCATACATTCTCTTCCATTTTAAGTCAGTAAGTTTGCTCCAGCTCTGAGAAAGCTACCTACAGAGACTGAGGGATGATGATATGCCAAAAGAAGCCCGTATTAAACCCAACAGATAAATTTCTGTAAGAGGTAGCTAGTGGTTTTCTTCAAATCTTTTGCATGCCAATACTCTCCTTCAGACTGTGGCCCTGAATGATTCTTATGCTTCTATGCCCCTTTTCTTCCCAGGGGCAGCTCACCTGCCCCACAAATATAGCATGTGTGGGACAAAATACTGAATAAGCCCCTTTGTTCCCACCGAGGAAAAAAAACATGTAACACCTGGCGGTTAAAGCATAGCAAAGCAAGAGGTACAGATCAAGAAATAAAACCCACACAGGACAAAAAAATGTGTACAAACCAACCATATAACTGCAAATGAGCTATTAAAAACCAAACAGGAAAAAACACGTGGCCATACTGGATTTCCCACACACCCCCCCTCCAAAAAGTGAGCTAATACTTGGTTAAAAATATGCAAAACCCAGAACAACACATGGCAAGTCAGTTCAGAAACAGAGACAAATGTGAGGAGTGGGGGCAAAATAAAACCAAGAATAATACATGAGTAATCGTGTGGCCATGGTTATGCTGGGGCCTGCAGACTCTGCTCTTCCTCTTTCCCTTCCTGCATTGCCATACCGCCTGTTCTTACTGACATCCTCTCTGGTGTACGGATATAAGTGCTCCAGGAAGCAAAGGGTATGTACCTTACTTTTGTGGTGTGTTTAAGAGAAAGAGGCTGGGAATCTCACCTCAAACACACGGTCATCTGGAAGTGGTTAATTACATTCATATTTGGTCTCAGTCAATAGCCAGTGTTTAGCAACATTTATCCAATTCAGAAGCTTGTCTGATGTATACATTTAATGGTCAGATGGACACAGTGTGTTGATCTGGAGGAGAACACATTGCAGCCGAGGCACAGTGGCGACTCAGGAAAGGGAAGGGTGACATTTTTATCCCTCATTGACAGAGTTATTTACTATCTAGTTAAGTACAGATGACTCAAAGTCTGACAAAGAAACTTTTACATCTACCAGGAAGTAAAGCAGATCGTACTTTTAATTCAAAAAAATGGACAGACTGTCTCCTGAATAAAGAAAATGGTTTAAGGTTGAAAGACTGAATCTGTCTTCACCTACAGAAGCCTTCAGAGGGAAGGCTGGTCAACAGAGCCACCCAGCTTGCAGGCAAGGAGAGCCTGAGAACTGGAAGATGAATGATGTGCTCAGAGGCCTGCTTCTGAAGGTGCTTTTTAAATGAGCATCGTTGGAGGACCTTTCCTCCGAAGGAGTTCTTTGACAGAGGAGCCCAAACCAGCTCTTTCTAATAATTGCAGCCTGATGCATAGCACACAAAACCCAAGACCTAGGCTGCCACCTGGTCTGAAACAAATACAAGTCAAATGAGCATGAATGACTTCTTTGATGTGTCCTCAGTTAACTTAATTTATGCATCATTTTTTCTCTTATTTCTTCATCCAAATCCTTTATAGACATTCATATCTGTTTTGGATACTCTGAGTAAAACATGGTTGGATCAGTGTTTTCTCCTGTGCAAATTGCTCTGGATGCAAATTCTGGCAACAAGAATTCATTTCTAATTACCCACCCACACTCAAAAGTGTCCTTTTAAAAATCAGTTTGCCCTTAGAGCAGGCAAAACTCAGGAAGTTCACTTGATCCTTTTCTATTCCTCAACGTTTTCCTTCAAGAATCAAACAAAAGCAGTATGGAAKCATAAAGTGGGAAAGGAACTTAAACTGCATTTTGAAAAGGTGAAGTAAACTCATGGGGACCTCATCCAGAACACTGATTTGGATAAACCAAATTAACACAGACTAAGTAACAGTATGAGAGACCTAGTTCTTTTCGCTGCCCATTTCCAACGCTACACAGGAGCAGGCCCAGCTGCCAAAAAGTCTTAAAACAGTCCTTAAAACCAGTATTTACACCTTGTGTTGTGATTGTGATTGTGAACACCTGCTTTAATATCCCTAGGTTTTGGAGTGCTGGCCTTAAAAGTACGTTTTGTGGTAAGAGATTTACAAATGCCATGACAATAATTTCAGGAAAAAGATAGCCGCCAAAAGTGAATACATACACCAAAAATCTCATTAAATTCAGTTTTGGTTTATCTGCATTTTTTTTCTTCACTGCTAAGACTCAAGAAATATGTGTGTCTGAACAGAAATTTTCTCCTTCCTAATCAGTCTGATCCCCCCAGCTGATATTCAGTATTAGCTTGCACTGGGCATTGTATCAGTCCCATCATTATCTCAGTTTGAGTGGTAACTACTAGTTGATAATTTAAAATGCTTTTTAAAGTGGATCATAGAACCCTGTCACACCTTCAGCTGGAGATATTTTGGTGTTATTCCAAGTAACCCTTTCATGTTATTTAATAAAATACATTAATTTTTTATCCTTGTGGTCACAAGTCACAGGAACTCGATTCCTGGTGAAGTAAGGAGGGAGTCAGCAAAACCACTACCATGGACTTCCAGAGGGCGGACTTTGGCCTGTTCAGGACACTGGTTGAGAGAGTCCCTTGGGAAGCGGTCCTGAAGGGCAAAGGGGTCCAGGAAGGCTGGACATTCTTCAAGTCTTAAAGGCGCAGGAGCGGGCTGTCCCTGTGTGCTGTAAAAAGAGCTGGCGGGGAAGACGACCAGCCTGGCGGACCAGGGAGCTTTTGCTGGGACTCAGGGAGAAAAGGAGAGTCTACCGCTGTTGGAAGAAGGGGCAGGCAACTCAGGAAGAGTACAGGGATCTCGTTAGGTCATGCAGAGAGGAAATTAGAAAGGCAAAAGCCCAGCTAGAACTCAATGTGGCCACTGTCGTCAGGGACAACAAAAAATATTTTTACAAATATGTTAATGACAAAAAGAGGGCCAAGGAGAATCTCCATCCTCTACTGGATCCCAGGGGGAACATTGCCACCAAGGGTGAGGGAAAAGGCTGATGTACTTAGTGCCTTCTTTGCCTCAGTCTTTAGTAGTCAGACCAGTTATCCTCAGGGTATTCAGACCCCTGAGCTGGAAGACAGGGACAGAGAGCAGAATGCATCCCCCGTAATCCAAGAGGAAGAGGTTAATGACCTGCTACGCCATCTAGATACTCACAAGTCTATGAGGCTGGAGGGGATCCACCCGAGTATTGAGGGAGCTGGCGGAGGAGCTTGCCGAGCCACTCTCCATCATTTATCAGCGGTCCTGGTTAACGGGGGAGATCCTGGATGACTGGAGGCTTGCCAATGTGATGCCCATCTACAAGAAGGGCTGGAAGGAGGATCTGGGGAACTACAGGCCTGTCAGCCTGACCTCGGTACTGGGGAATATGATGGAGCGGTTCATCTTGAGGGCACTCACAAGGCAGGTGCAGGACAACGAGGGGATCGGGCCCAGCCAGCATGGGTTCATGAAAGGCAGGTCCTGCTTGACCAACCTGATCTCCTTSTACAACCGGGTGACCTGCCTAGTGGATGAGGGGAAGGCTGTGGATGTGGTCTACCTGGACTTGAGTAAAGCCTTTGACACTGTCTCCCACAACATTCTCCTAGAGAAGCTGGCGGCTCATGGCTTGGACGGGTGTACTCTTTGCTGGGTAAAAAACTGGCTGGACGGCCGAGCCCAGAAAGTTGTGGTGAACAGAGCTAAATCCAGGTGGTGGCCGGTCACAAGCGGTGTTCCCCAGGGCTCAGTCTTGGGGCAGGTGCACAACTTGAGTTGTTCTGAGAGATCTTTCTGCCTTTAACGGTCATTGGTCTATAACTATTATAATTTATTCAGAATTAGTATTAAAAAAGAAACATACCACTCCTTCCTTCTCCTTCAGAGATCAAACGATCCCTGTTCAGAGTTTTGTCATGGAGAAATAATGACGGGAAGAGCATCTTTAACCTTGAGGAAGGGCAAGTCATGCAGAGAATTGAGTGTTCTTGCCCATGCGGGTCTTGTTCTTGACATGCAGGGACCGGTGCTTGGCTAAAGCAGTACCTGACTGGTTTGAAGGGAAAAAAAGGGTACACTCCAAAAAGAGGTTTCAAGTTGAAGGCAGCTTTCAGAACACAGGGGCAACTGAACAGGGAGAGGAGCAGGGAGCTATGGACGTGGTTGGACAGCTGGCTAAACACAAGATGTAGCTGTACATTTGCTGTCTCCACACTGAAAGTAGGCAGACAGGTCTCAACCTGTTTGTTCAACATATGCTTTTCCCAGTAGGAGAGCACATTGGCACAGCTTCTTTGCATGCCACACTGGCTGTCTAAGGATTTCAAAAGTAGGAAGGAGAGGGCAATGACAGCTTCTGAATTTCCAGTGTAGTCCAGGTCCTAGAAGACCAGAAAGAGAGCCTGTTCTTCTGAGATGAGGAAGTTCTCCCAGACACCTGTGACTTTTTGATGGGAAGTGAAGTCCAGCTCTAGTCCATTTTCCAAAAATGCTTCTGGGTACTTCTCCTCAGAAAACAATTCTGTCTGTGGATGGAGGAGCTGCTCTGAGAAGGGGGATTGTAAAGAACTATGATTTCTAATGCAGGATCGTAAGTTTCCATATTGGCCAGACGGTTCTAGACACGTCATTCTCAGTGTGCTGCCTGCTGGGTCACTTAGTTCCCTTCTTATACTGTAGAGAGAAATTAGGTATTTATTTAATGCAATGTTCTCCTTTAGTCAAATACCAAATCAGTATTTAAATATGGTATCGTGCTAGCAATAACATAGCATAAATATCATATGTTACTTTCTTCTTCAAGTTACAATTCTTCTTACAGGACTGCTATTTAAACAGAGGCTGCATCTTCCATCTGATACAAAAAAGAAGCGTTGACTCTGTGCATGATGTGCATTTAAATTTAAGGAGTACAGATAAGTGTTTTGTTCTGTAGTGTAACAAGAAAGGAACGTAAATCTTGATATGATATCCCTGATAACCACACGTTAGCAATTGTGGCAAAATAAATCTCGATAAAATGTATCTTTGGAGAAAATACTGAAATGAATGAATGAGGATAAGAATCAGGTCTTACATATAGTAAATGCATAGTAATGTACGAAATCTATGAACCCATTGCCAGATGCAATGTTTATCAGCCAACAAAACCAGACACACACAAAGCTGTTTATTTAAAAAAAAAAAAAAAAAAAAAAAAGCCCTAGCAAAGTTATTTACAGTTATCTAAAGAAAGTACAAGTATTCTAGAATGGTTCTATAATATTGCCTTTAGAAGACTCTTAAATAATTCACAAGCATATTATTTGTCAACTAACTTATTCAACATGCTTTTCAAATAGAATTTTCTTGGAACATTTTGCTTTCACCAATGCTTAGCACTGTTTATGAATTTTCTGATACCAAAAAGCACTTCTGAATTCAAAATCAGTGTTTATCACACAAGGTTCTTACCAGTTAGCTACTGGCATGAGGGTTCAGGAGCATTACAGGGAAAAAAGGTGAAAGGCAACCTATCTGTTTGGCACTCAACTCATGCAGACAAGGTTGCAGTCAAGGATGTCTTCATACTACTGATGGCAGTGTGGACACCTCCAGGGGGTATACACGGGTAGTGCAGCCTCGGATGACTGCTACGCCAAAAATAAATTTTTGAGACAGATTCCTGAGTCTGTAGCTGCAACTATGACTAAAGTTTATCACATTCTTTAATGTTTTTCCGCTAACAGTATTTCCCAGCACACTGAAAAGCAGCTGGGAATCACTGAGACATAGTATGCTCGTCACCTGTTTCCTTGACTCCTTTTCCAAACCACGGCATAAGTCAAGCTCCTTATCAAAATATTCCTTCTAAGGTAATGCTGAAGGTGATTCCTGATCCTTGGGAGGGAAAAAAAAACCCAACCCACAATAGTGCAGACTCAGGAATTTCTGGTTTGACTTATCTAAATGGAAGTTCTTTAAATATTAAGAGCCACAGCTGTTTTCCAAACTAATTTCCTGCTGGTCAGATTTCTTCTGTTAAATATAAATCTTTCTTCTGTGCTCCCAGGAGTTCAAAGTCTTTGCATGCTGTGTGTTTGTGAATTGGTTGTTCCTAGCATGGGAGAAATGCTTTTCTTCARCAGGCAAGGGGAAATCTAGTTGAACCCTACTGAAGTCAATGGGGCTACGGCAGTGAAATGAAAAACAAAGTCAGATCCATAAATTGTTGCTCTGCCAATTTATTACTTTTATATTTTTTGTTTGTTTGTTTCCTTGTGAACCCAATGATTTTATACCCTTTAAAAGAATAAGACTCTTCAGAGCATATAAAATACTACTTTCTTGTACTTAATGGGATTAATGTTCTGTATTTGCACAGAATTATACTGAATTACCTATCCTCCCCTGTAAAATAAAAAGGTATATTGGCCCCATTCTCTAAGATTTTGTTTTTCTTCCCATCTTGTTCTTTTTGTATATAAATGCCAGAGTATATTTCAAAATGGAAGATGATTCATATCAGTTGTGTGCATCTGAGACGTTCATTCCTGCCTGTATAAATGCAAGAGAAAATCAATCTTCAGTTATAGTGCAAATTATATATGCCTAGTGAAATCAAGGGCAAGAATAGTTTGAAAAAGACAAAATGAAGAAAGAATGAGACTGTATTCAGGCAGCAGAAGAGGTAGGGCAGCAAAAGTCCTCTGACAGAAGTTAAGTGACTAGCAGAGTGTCTCTCTACATGATGATAGAGGAAAACATTTAATAATTCTAGTCTGTTCTGTGTTTTCCTACAAAACCACCACTGAGAAGGGAGCAACTGTTCCTGCAAGGTAAAGCTGAGCCCAGACAGTTCCTGCTACTCAAAATGTAAAACTGGAAACTGCAAAAATAGCAGCCGATTGCATTTAGGAAATTTGTAGCAAAGAGAAGGTTCAGTCTTTTCACGTAACAGATACCTTGGGATTTTTTTTGTGACCTGCACAGGAACAAGGAGAGTCTGAAAAATCTACTGCATTTCATAACCTCTCTCTCTCTTGATAAGGAAGAAAGGTGTGAAAGAACAGAATACTTTTCATTTCCTTAGTTTTTTCCAATTTTAGGCCAAAACTAGCATCATTCTTCAAATAATTTTCATTTTTAACACAAAAATAATCTCAATTTTAATATTAAGAAAAGGAGACTAATTTGTTACAACTGTTCACATTTTTCCATCTTTTATCATCAGAAATAATAATGTTGCTTCTCATATTCCCATACCATTGAAGACCCAGGTAGGTCTATAGCATCATTCTCCTTATAGAAGACCATGTCTGACTGTTCTCTAATGTAACCTACAACATGTTTCTGCATCCTATTAAAAGCTATGATCTTATCACACTGTAAAATTTGAACAACAAAAACAAAACAGACTGCTAGAAAAACCTAAAAACCTATTCATCAATAATAGTAGCTGCAACATATTTTACATTATATGGTTTAAATCTTCTTTGCCAGGTTTGAGAGATTTTGCACCAATCCAAGTAAACCAGGATTTCCAAACATTAAATAATATGAATATTAACATTCTTTTTTTCTGGCCCATGTCTTACTCATCTTTTACATGTATAGTAAAATATTGGTACCCCCCTCCTCTCTACACTATGGAAACATAGTGACCACTATAAATTAATCCTGTCAAGAGGGAGAGATGAGCAAACACCTTGAAATTCACAAGTCCATGGATGCATGTCTTGTTAAATCCTAATTTAAAAACAAAACAAAAAAAATCAAAAAAACCCAAACAATAAAAAAAAAAAAACTGGCCAATATACTTTTTTTAATCTTGGAACTCCTATCTTTTTACTGAGCAAAAAACTTCAAAGAGGATTATTCACTTTAAAAGAATCTCTTTCTCATAGCTGTGTAATAAGGGAGCCCTTATCCTTTCAACACAAAGGACTCTCTTCTGCTCTCATTTTCACATTGACACGTCTGGATCTATCAGAACTGCCGACTGTAAATCGACAGCATTCATGCCATAAACTGACATTCTGACTATGTAGAAAATAATTGTTACGTACAGAATTCACTAGATGCAAGTGTGAGAACGTGAGTTAGCAGGAAGAGCTATGGGTGTAGCAGGAAAAGATAAAACAGTTGATGTGAAGCTCCTCTTATCTTATGATGTGCCATTTTCTGAGTTGTTTTTTCCTGCTGTACAATACCCCCTGCAAACACATATAGTGTCTTTATCTTCCTTGGCCACAAGGTGTGTTTTTTTCTTTTTCATAACTGGTGAAGAAAACAATTGATTAACACATTTGTTTTAAAAGGTGCTAGTTCCTAATGATATTTTCAGTTAAGACAGAATTCAGTGCAATGTGTAATTCATACCACTTCCCAGAGCTTTCTTTGGGAGACAGATCTCCTTTTAAGGGACGCTTGGTTTTCTCCTCTGTTTTTCAGCATCATGATCACATCAGACACTCACACACACAGAGGAAAAGGTAATTTTCAATGACCATAAAGGAAAGATTAATAGAAAAACTACAAGAATTATTATACTATTACTTTAATATTTTTGATTTCCCAAACAAATTCGAGTATACAATACAATATAGATAAATTCTTGACTTTATGGTTTCAGCAGCAAGGTCTGTTATTTTATTCAAAATGGAGGGAATGGACAGAGAAGAGAAAATTATATATGCAAGTTTTCTTTTCATAGGTAAAGATTAAGGAAACCCTTTGATAAATTTGAGAAGAGACAAAGAGCTATTTCCTGTTAGATCTGTGAATTGTATCTGATTTAGGAACAAATATTGTGTTTGCTGAAATATTTCTGGGGCTTCAAGATGTTTTCCTTTGGGGTTTTTGTTTTGTTTTGTTTTTTTTTTTTATAATCCTGTGCTACTTTTCTTTTTATCCCTTATATTTTGGCTTCCAGCTATCAAATTCAGAAGGCAGCTTTTAACACTGGCATATTTGATAATCACAAAAGAAAGGTTAAAGGCATGATGATAGAAAAGTGCTGAAAGACCTCAAATTTGCTGAACTTACTTCAGTTCATTACCTAAGGAGGTCTATAGGATATAGCTGTTCTGCTCTTGCTAATCTTGTACCAGCTCATTCTCAACAGCTACTCATCAAGCACATCTCACAGGAACTGAAAAGCTAATCCTTAATCCTTTAAAATTTTAAAAAAAAAAAAAAAGACAGAGAGAGAAAGAATACCAAGCTTCAGAAGACTTAACATAACTTTCACTAGGATTAAGTTAAGGATTTTGTTAGGCTGATTTCAAAAAGATCTTTACAGTTTCCTAAATACTATAGATATAAAGATAAAAAAACTGACTGGAAATTAAGAATTGAATCCTAGTTTTGCTGAAAGCAGAAGAAAGATTTCTACTGACTAACTCAGGGAGAAACCTTACAGTTTTCTCAATGTTTTCTGACAAAAAAAAAGTGTCCTTCTGTACAGTGCAAACTTTTTTATAGGTGAACTGATGAAATTTGCATTCAGTATCAATCTAATAACGGAAAATAAAACATCCTGTGCCTCAGAGAAGGTAGGTGTTTCAGTTCAGGTTTTGTATATCTCTAAGAAATAAGAATAACAACTGTATTTTTCTTTTTCACTTGAAAAAAAGAAATCTGTTCAACAAGCATGCTGTATGGTTGTATTTCTCGTATGAAACTGATATAAAGAGGAAATTAATTGTAGATCTGCATTTGAATTTAAGACATTGTGTGACTGAGAATGACTGAAACATAACAATAAAGTGATATATTTTCTACATTCACTTACCTACTTAATTCAAGTCTTAAAATCTTTGTGGCATCTTTTGTGAGGCAAAGTGATAAAAACCTTTCAGTGACTGAGATGGAATTGCCTGGGGATTTAACTTAAAAATCATGTAAAGTTGGATCTAGTTTTTAAATAAAAACTTGGCAGGTATTTCATTGCTCTTGTTCTGCAATGGTGTCAGCTTTTTTTGTAATGAAGGATTTAGCTCTGCTGGTTGGCACCGGCTGGGGACCACTTCAAACTATTTGTGAAAAGAGGATAGATTTTGCAAAATGGTTTATGAGATTTCTATTGGTACACTAAGATGGCAAGGACTGATGTATTCAGGTAATTTTGCTATTCTTCCACCCAGTAGAAGTAAGGAAAGGTCTATCTTGGTAAAATGTTTTGAAAAAGACCACTCAGTAGTCTTGTTTTGGAGCATAACAGGCCTAACACACAATCTGTCTGGTGGAAATTCTCACCGAAGCCACTCAAAAGCCCATTGCCTTCTGTCCACTCTTTCTTTCTGTGCATGGGCTTTCCCCACAGCCTGGAGCCCTGGGCAGGGGTTTCAGTGCCACCTGAAAATCCCAGCCTCTGCAACCAGCCCAGAAGCAGTGGGCAGAAACTGAGTCATTCATAGTCAGAACCGGAGACTGAAATAATTTTCTGTACACAACCTCTCCATATCCTTCTCATTGGAAAAGTGTTCATTTTCTCTTTATCTCCTTCTCTCTCCCTATCTCTTTCTCCCTCTGCAGCCTCTGATCTTCCATATTCGTACACTTTAGCAAATACATAGTACTACTGCAATATGTTTGATATGACACAGTTTAGCCAGTTGAGAATTTTCTGCTTTCAAGATTACAGTACTATGGTTTCTAAAATACACAAAGCAGACAAACAGTAGTTCTACATTGGTACTAATGAGAATTAGTCTCCTGGTTTTTGTTACCTCAGTGACAAACTTTTCATAATAAAGATATTCAAATTCACTTTAGGTTGATTTCACAGATTGCTTTTATTTCATGCGTTAAGTTTTTTCTAATATCTTCTAGTTTATTTTTTGTCTTCATAGATCTGACTTAGATCAGGTCATCAGCTCTCATGAATATGTTTCCATAACAACAGGTAGCATAGGCAGTACAAGGGAGCAGGAGGGAGAAGGAGAAGTGGGGAGGGATTCAAGAAGATCTTTTTCTTCAGCCAGGCATGATGTGTGTTTCCTCTTTGCATTTCCTAAATGTTACCAAACTTCTAATGCTACATGTTTGTTCATTACCTATAGAATATTCAATGGTGTAATATTAAGATTTTACTCCATAAGAGTTTGGGATGGTCACTTGAATCCTCAGTAAGAGCAATGCAACAGGCATCCCCCAGGGAAATCAGATGAAAATTTCATGCCACACTTCCCTATCCCCTTCTGCAGTAATGTCTATACTACAGAAAGGATATTTTAGGTACAGATTGTTGCATATATAACAGGGTATTATCTTCTGTGTTGTGTATTTCTATTCATAATTTCAATGTAAAATTGTGGAAGATAACATGGATTTGTAATATTTCTGGGTGTTTTTTTAAGGACATATGGAAAATTATATTTGATTTTAGTTTGCTTGGTGTGCGTCCCCCAAAATTAATCATTTCCAAAACATAGGGAGATTTGAAGACTAGCAACATATTCAAGGAGAATTGCCATTTGAAACAACAGCTTTAAGATTGACTGCTTCACATTACATCTCTGTAATGTGGCAGTATTTCATCGGTGATATAAATATATACAATAAGTATATGTATATACTTAAGAATATAGCAACCTTTTATTTGTAAAAGTGTTATTTTTACATTATTTATTTAATCCGTTCTACGCATTGATTTTTTCAGTAAAAAAAAGTTTTGGGTTTAAATAATAACATTTCTTCCTGAGGGTAAATCAACAAAGATTTGATACAACAGTAACAAACCAGACTTCTTGATTTAAATTAGATTTGAAAATACTTTGTGGCTAGTCCTCATTTCTAAATAAACTATCTAACCCATGGGCCAGAGAGCTGAAGTCCTAACTTACCCAAATCCTTCCAAATTACAAGAGTTTAAAATTGTGACTGATGTATTTTCAAAAGATATTTCTTATCAACATCTCAGAAAAAAATACAGATTTTACTTAAAGTTCTTATGAAGTTTGCTTTTCTCAGGGTTTGTCTCCTTAATTATAATGACCATATGTCCTAGTCAAAGCTATAACATTTTTATGTACAACCAGGGAAAATGTACTATAAATTTTCCACCTTCATGAACACAGTTATATGTGTGCTTCACATAATAAGTAACAAGTGAATAGTCCTTGGATAAAGCCATATTTTTAATTGTGATTTAAACATTTTCGAGGGGGGGAAAAATGTCAAATCAACAACACATCATTGTTTTTATTCATGTTTCAAAAAAGTAGGGTTAGTAAGTCCAGGTAGTTGACATCAAATTCAATTAACTTAAAATGTTAAATTAATCCCTAGTTATTAAAGTTGAATCTCTATGGACAGAATACGAGCCCTTATGTGTGATACAAATCGCATGCACCTACTTTTGGGTCAGCTTCAGAAGAAGCAGATGGCATAAAAAATAAAGTTTGTGCAAGCAAAAATAAATATTTATGAGGCTCTCAGAAATTTATGTTAAGAAAAATGGTATAAATTTTATAGCAACGAAATGAACCTAAATAGTGAGAGATCAAGTTAGGCTTTCTGCTTCCTCTGCTCAAAAAGCTTTATGACTCTATGCATCATTGTTCTTTGTTGTTACAAGCAGTTGCATATAGTGTCTTTGGCTTCACACACAACACAGCATAGGGAATATTAGCACTGGTGGGAAGAGAATACAAAAATATGTGTGGGATATGAAGCAATCGTTGCAGAAAATGCAAAGCATCTGCATTGCTCTTAGACAGGAAAGACACAGTCATTATTGTAATCAAAGTGGGGGTTTTGGAAATTGATTTTTAAAGCTCCTTTCACATTTATATATGAGGAGGAGTATGTGCTCTAGGAATATTGAATACTAATATAATATTAATCTTATTTAATATTAAAATTAAATGGTGTTTGTAGTAGCTTGAAAATGATCATTCTTCATTAATACTCTTGTAGCCATGGCATGGCACATTAGTAAACTCAGAAAAACAGTTTTTTATTTTATTCTTTCTAGGTAAAAAACAAAACAACAATAAACAAACCTACAGCAACATGATTGTCTAGTAATTAAATGATGACAGTATTCCCAAAGGTACACAATTCTTCTAGATACAGGATTTCTGCCAAGAATGCCTTGGAAGTCTTACATAGCTTGATAGGTGTTGTTTGCCAAGCTGATGTGATTTTTCTCTCACTGAACCTGTTTCATTAATTTGATGTGTGAGAAATAAATATTTGCTGTGTAATTAACTAGAGATTATTATGGTCTAATGGAACTTTCCCATACAAATAGATGCTCGGTCCTTTAGATATATTAAAAAAACATTAGCACTTGGTAAATAGAATGAAGCTGTGGGGAAAATGTTCTTGAAGACATTTAATCGTGGACAAAATTGATATGCATGTAATAGTTTTGGATTTGCTTACTTGAAGTAGCGAAGAAAAAATTACTGTTACCATGTGTGTGCAGATATGATATTTCCCAAAGCTGTAGAAATTGTATTGAAGGTACAACCAATAAAAGTAACAATCTTTTTTTAACAAAAATACATATCTCAGGGTCTCCTATATTTATCTTATATATACAATATTTTATAAAACTACCTATGTTACTGTATGTTTTGATAAAACAAGGAATGAAAAAAAGACACAGAAAATTATGGGCTGAAAACTGTAGTACTTAATAGCCAAGACATTTTTTGTCTATGCTATAGCAAAATAAATAGATACATTCACTGTATTACCTAGACTGCAAACCACTGGAAAGGGAAGTTAAGCCTCTTGCTCCTATACACTTAGCCACTTCCCAACTGAGGAATTTGATCTAACAGTACTTTTGGTGTAGTACAAAGCCCATAGTTCAAAAGTTACGATCTCTTCAACTAGMATAAGTAAGTAAGTAAGTAAATTAGTTAGTAAGCCAGTAACTAAGGGGAAGCCCTGGATGTAGCTGCTCCTAACACTGCATTTCAGAAACAGCACATTTATAGCAAGACTAATGCAGTGTACTCAAAGTGAAAATGCACAAATAAAACTGAGGAACTACAGAAACTGAGAAAACACCAAGCAGATAAATTATAATTAATTCTAACTTTAACATACATGGAAATGTTCAGTCCACAGCAAGTTGGTTTAGGCATTCAGTTAGGACTTATGGTCCACCTCTTTTAAATTCTCCGTACGCTGTTTTGTGTTTTACATTCATGTTTGCACAACTGATACAAGAATTCCTACAGTACAAGCTCTTCTCTCCATAGGACCTATCAGAGGTAGTTATGCTCAGTGTTGATAACCAAGCAGGAATTGTACATTCAATTCAAGCGAAATAAAGCTAGAATAAAGGTAGCATTGAATCTTCATAAATATTTCTCCTGCAATAGTATGGAACACTTAAAACATAAATGTAAATCTAAATATATACATCCAAATCTAAATCTATATCTGTATACATAATAAAAAGGGTCAAAAGGAAAATGTTTTGGAATACTTTACTTCTGAAACCCCTCCAAATGTCCTTACCTTTTTTTAATGCCCAGACACCAGTACAGGAAGTTCCTTGAAAGTCTCTAGATCCAAGAGCAGATCTTCCTTGCCATAGAAAGTTAGTTCAAACATCTTAGTACAATGCAGTCAGAAACAAGATAAAAAAGTACCTACTCCATAATTCTTGAGAATTACTTTTGCATGGAGACTCACTTGTTAGTGCTGTGAGGCAAAAATTAAATATTCCAAGCTATGATAAAATATCAAATTGGGTAATGAAAAGCTTTGAACCTTGATCTTAAGGTTCAATTTGCTACACAATTTTTAAATATTGATTATATTACCAGTGTTCTTTAATACAACTATGAAATTAAATTAAAACTAAATGCATTAAGGGAACATTCTGGCTGCAAAGGTCAGCATTCAAAAACAAAGGAACAACAAATTTAAGATAGATAGTGCATTGTAAACTGGAGAAAGGAATAATATTTATTTTCATTCTCATTGCTCAATATGCAAACTCCTTTCTCATTAATTCTGCAACCATCATCTTGTGTGCTGAAGGCCTAATGACTCAAAAAACACGTGTGCTAATTTAGTGAAATCTATGGGCTTCAGAAAGCTTAACCAAATTTTTCTGTTCTGTGAACAAATGCTAATTCAGAATAAGGCACATATCTGTATGCTTGCACGAATCTAGAAAGGCAGAAAATATCTATACTTTATGAAGTCTAGCTCTTTTAGATGATAGATTATGTTTGTTCTGAAAAGTACCTAATGCATAAATGGCAAATGTGAACACACTTAAAGAAGAAAGCATAAAGACAGATGAAGCAAATTAGCCAGGTGAATGGGATAGTAGCAGGAAAAGAAGCTCACAGAATGGCTTAGTTAACATTAGAAATAATGTTCAACACCACAACTTAGTTAACTGTCTCATGCCTTTTCCACGGTCCACCATGTTGCAAGGCACAGATGATTCCTTCAGAAATCCCTCTTTAAAGTACAGTATAGAACACATTAAAATGAAAAGCTTTTTTCCAAAGGTAATTCCCAAATACTTCCAAAATGTAATCTAATAGCACAGGGAAGGAAATTTAAACAGAAAATTCTCTAGGTCTAGATCTCAGCATCAGAGGTGACATAATTTGTAAGGCAGTTTACAGATGCTAGTTTTCCTCCCTCTATTTAAAAAAATTGGTAATATTGCAGCAAAACTTAGTTTCCAGTTCTAAGTACTTATAATCCTTTGTCCTTGGTGCTTTTTCAGTGAGGCTCTGCTGCTTACATGCTCTGGCATTTTAGGGAACATGCATGCCTCAGTGTGAGTGTCCAGAGCTTTTCCTGGTGAGCAGCTCCAAAAGAGCATTTCATTTCCTGGCACTAACCTACTCTGGTCTCAGCCCTGAGCTGAGGTCAGCTGCAGGACCGAGGCTGGCTTCCAGCTATGCAGAGATTGCTAAGGAGAAAGACTCCTGGCAGAGTTACTCTGTGAGAGGTGACAGAAGAGTGACATCCTCCCTCAAAACCAAATATCTTCCAGACCTAGAGGTTTTATTGTCCCTGTGAGCGGCAKATTCAGTTTTACCGATGTTTCTGAAACAAGTCAGGATTACAGCACTAGACCTGAGCACAGGGTAAGGTCCAGCAGTGAGCGGGAAAGCTGTTGATTCCTGGGTCACATCTCTATGAAGATACACAAAAACACGCACAGTGCTTCACCCCGACATTAAACCAAAGCAATAACRTCTCTTCGTAGCTTCTCCACAATCAGAATCTCACCCTGAAATGACTTGCAGAGCAAACAGCAATCTCACAGCAAAGCTACACGGCAGCAGAGGTGCAAGGRTGTGCAGAGCTTAGAGGGCACCTGTGTCTGAAACAGTTCTTGCTAAAAAGGAGAAATGGGGGATTAATTTGCTATACTATTTGCCACAAAATATTACAGTTTATAACTGATAACTGAATGTCTTCACTGATAAAAGGGCTATTAGATAAAGTGGAGCAGATAATATATTGTTGTTAGGAAATATAACATGATTCCCCTAGTAATAGCATTCTGCCACACGACACAATGCAAGATTTTTGTGATATTGCCCATTATAGTGAAGTAGCCACAAAACCAATGTTCCACCTTAGGAAAAGAGAAATTCTTCTCTGCAACTTTTTCGGAGAGCCTGTCCTGACAAAAACAATTAACCTAGCTAAAGAATTAAAGGAAGGCCGCCTCATTTAGGGCCCCATGAATGTCATGTGGTTTCTTTGGTTAGCACTGTTTCTTTTGAGGGTTTCACAGACAAGTCTGTTTACTTTCTGTTTACATTTGTCGCCATTGGGAACTATGTACCTCTCCATCTCAACTGCTACTAATAATAAAACAACATAGCTGGGGGCAGGCTGCCAACTCAATAAGGCAGTAACAGGCTGTGTTAGAAAACATAAGGGCTGTTGCAGCGATGATCAAGAAGAAAAGAAATATTAAAATAAAAAGTAGTAAAAAAACACTGACAGTTGTTTATAACCAATGACAATAACATTACACCAAGACAGGTAATGGACAGAGGGTAAAGGGATGAACTGAAATTATGGCTAGCTCAGATTTCTTCAAAAGGAAACATTTTGGAAATTTTTTACCACCTGCTGAGTAGCTCTGGCAAGTCACCCTCAGAAAACTGCATCCCTTGGCCAGTCTGGTGGCATCCTTCTTGCTCTGAAAAGGAAAAGCTATGATATGTCCTAAGACATATCAAATCTTGACCGTTTAACCCTGCCTTTCTAGCTCTCAAAGTCAAATCACAGATCTCTACTGAAAAATACAACTACATATCTAACAATATTTGAGAAGTTTGTTAACACTTTTCCAATTTCATCACAGCAGAGAAAGATGGAAAACATAAAAAGACATTTTAAAACATTAAGTTTCCCCTTAATACCCTGCACAGGCATATGACACAGACATATGAAATTGAATTTGCTACTTCTTTCTTCAGCAGTGGGCCCTCGTAATTTCAAAATGTCCTGTCAATCCTCTGTCATGCATAACTCACTTTACACTCCACTCATCTCACTTTGCTTCTCCTTCTCCTTCTCCTTCTCCTTCTCCTTCTCCTTCTCCTTCTCCTTCTCCTTCTCCTTCTCCTTCTCCTTCTCCTTCTCCTTCTCTTCTCCTTCTCCTTCTCCTTCTCCTTTCCTAATTTTTTTCTTCCCTTTCCCTCTCCCTCTCCGCCTCTGCCTCTGTCTTCTGTCCTCTCCTTCTTCTTCTCCTCTCTTTACCTTTTCCTCCACAGACAAACAGACTTTGGCAAGGCAAGATCACACAAAAAAATAGAGTAGGAATTTATCAAATAGAAATAATTTTTCACACTTTAATTAAGCTTCTACTTTTTCAGTGTACATACATCTGCAATGACCTCTAAAATGAAAGAATCTCAGGGACCAAACCCCTTTTAACACTAAGGGACAAGCACAATCATGAAGCAGAAACTATGTTCAAGAATCATATTTGACATTCAAAGTCACTAAATCCACCTGGATTTACTATGCCTCTGAACRAATTTTTTTACATGAAAATCATAGAGCCTTGGTGACATTTCAGCATACCTCCCGTCAAATAATACTGAGGCTTGTACTATTTGACTAGAAATTGCGAGTCTCATGTTGAGACCAGCTGCAGTCTTTACCAATCTGCTGGTGAAGATTTTTGGGCATACACTTAAAGCAAACAATTATGAACAGTATCTGCTACTTGACTTTGAAATGCATAAACCACACAGGAAGATAGTTGGGCTACTTACTTGCAATTTATCATCTTATATTTTCATTAAAAGACCTTTCCATACTGAACTAACAACAGCAACGAAACTTAAATAAGCTTTGTTGCATGTCAGCAAGTGTGCACTAATGGAGACAGATGCTGTTCTGACCTCTACTTATTAGGATCTGGCAGCTGGTTTAGATACCATCTGCTACCCTTTAGGGATGTCACCTGCTAGTGACGTTACTGATGCGTCATGATGGCCAGTTGCTACTATTTATACAATACTTACGGTTCAGCAAATGGAGGCAGAACTTGAATGAAAAAAAACGTTCTGCTACTATACCTGCTGCAGAAAACTTGTCTCCTAACCTGACTGGGTATATAAAGTAAAAAGTTCCTAAAACATTTTCTCATGTGAGAAGAATATTTAATTCAAGTTTCAAAGACAAAAATGAAACTCTGTTTCATTTATCACCACAGTGATAAATTAAAGTACTATGGACTCACGACTATCAGCTGAAGATTTTCAAGAATTTCCTGTCACTCCTGTTATAAATAACTTACTACAGGTACCGAGCTTTTCCCTTATCTTCAGTGCTCAATCCTGCATCATGGCTATCTATTTTTTTACTGTTTCCTCTTTACTACTCTAAGTAAGAGGATATTTCTTAAATACAGTCACTGCAGCACTCACAAATGCTCTTTTGGGAGCTTAAACATTACAATTTAACTGTAATGTTAACAGTTTTAAACTTCCCAGTCTTATACTTGCTAATTTAACAGTCTCCTCCCATCCCACAAAAAAAGAAACTGAGAAACTGCCAGTTTTAAATAGATAATAGACTTAACGACAGTGTCAGGTCTGTTACACCGCAGCCTTTCAGGAAAAGCCAGACTTAGCCTATTTTACCCTGTACAACTTTGTTCCAGTAGAGGCTACCCATGATCTTCAGATGCCATCATAACACTAAAAAGACGACACCTCAATAGAGGTAAAAAGTTTTTTCTCCTACATTGTATAAGTGAACAGGATGCAGTTGCTGGTCTGGAAACCTTAAAAATCTATAGAATGAAAATAGCAAACAAAATTATTATTCCTCTAACTTTACAAAAGGTAAATTGAGACTCAGAAGTTTAAATGGTTTAGTAAAGGTTATGTACCAATTTGTTCCTTAGTTACTTGCTTATGATGAAATGTCCCTATATATCTTYCACAGATAATTATCCACATTTCTACAATATAAACCTTATTAAAGCAACAAAAATAAAATTAGATGTTTTAATAAGCATATGCCTGTAGATCTAGTTTAATATATGTGGTAAATGAAAGTAAATTAAGCAATGCAGTGTGCTTATTGTAATCTAAATATGGTATAGGTGACAGAACTGGATATATTTTAATAACAACATAATGTGTTATGCCTAAAAACATAAATTGAAATTACATGTCTCTAATACTGGGTTTGTTTATATTTTCAAAAATCACTATAATTAAATAGCTAATGATGTAAGAGACCAGAATAAGAGAACTATGTGCAATTTCATTATTATTCCCACATTCAGCTGCTTAAACAGCATACAATTATCCTATACAAAGTAAAAATGGAATAGAAACAGGGGAAAAAGAGGAGGGAAACAGAAGTGAAAGGTTGTCTACATTTTTCTTTCCCAACTTCCTCAATCATCCCTCACATGATTACTTTACTTGCCATTGAATTGGTCAGCCACCTTCCATTATTAAATGCTGTTAAGAGAATGTCAATAATGCCCAAACTTCCTTTTCAAAAGCAAGATTTGCAAACATCAGAAGAATCCGTGCCTTAGCTTCTGAAGCACAACGGGAAAGGCTGATGCTGTCAGTGATTTCCTRCTAGTGGAAAATGTATGTGTGCTCATCACAGATGCAACAGGGAGATCCCACAACAGATATGTAAAATCAAAGCATTACTTTTTCCTTTCAGGCTCACTCCTTTAGGACTACAGTGTGGCGGGCCTCAAAGGCTCAGAAGTTGTATCAAATCTGACTCTGAAGCTGTTTGCCTTCTCTACAACAAACCAATATCACATAACAGAGAATTGGGCCTTCAAATTTGTGGTGGATGGAAATATTAGAGAATGTAAAGAAATAGGATGGTTTCCTTTTTGTTTAGTTTCATTGCCCTAACCACACAATACAGTCTGATAACTAGAGCAGGCACCTGCAGGCATTCTAAAGATGCCCCTACTTCAAACAACAAATACTGTTGAGAATGGTTAATAGCTCTGTGATTTTTATGGAGATAGAAAATGGTTTTGTTTTGCCTTGCTTTCAGCATTATTTTTTTTTAAGTGTGGTTCCAAATTTACCTTCAGCTAGCCAGAACAAGGAGTTGTTTATGGCCAGATCTTCCATTACAGTAAAGCACTTTCAGACTGAAACCCGGAGCCTGCTCCCTCTGTTCTGCTGCAGACTTTCCAGCATCTGCCTGTTGCAACACGTAGCTTGCAGCACCTTCCCTTTCGCTGGCTGTGTTACTGAATGAAAGTTGTGGTGGGTGTTTCTGCTGAACTCTGTCACATTGGTCTACATCGCTCTGGGATTGCATGGGGCCCTCCAGGAGATTCACTTACATAGAAAGAGACTTAGTTTGGAAAGACCAGGTAGCGTTAGAAATGGAATAGTCAAGCCACAATTCTTGGCTTTCAACAGTCATTCAGGACCTAAGCAAGCTCAGCAGGATTTTTACAAGCTTTCTGACTCATGTTCTTAAACTTGGCCTTTATTACGCTTCAGATTAAATAACTACAATATTTGTGATATTGAGCCAAACTGCATATTAAACATTTACTCAGGCTGAAAACTGTTTACATAGGAAAATTCCAGAGATAGATTGAAAAGAAACTGGGAGGAAGGAAGGAAAACTGTTGCCACAACCAAAACCGAGAAAAAGATTTAAAAAAAAGGCAACACTTTTTACAAAAATGCAAGAAGTCTGACAGCTCCCTGGATATTTTGTCTTTGCAGAAGGAGTGGATTAAATGTTATATTAAAGGAAAAGATTACATGGGCCAATAAAAATATTTCTCTATGGATCTCATGGTATCACTTCTAATAGTATTGTTCTTTAGAGTATGCTTTATGTATTTATCTTTTTTAATTTCTCTTTTAAAATTAAAGGGGAAAAAACCCACTAGACTAGCAGTAGAAAGCATTAGTTTTTCTGTGTTTTTTTCTAGCCTTTAAAAAAAAAACAAGAAAGCAAATTAAAAAGAGGAAGTTTTATCTCTCCAGTCTCTATTGGTGGTTTAACACACACAGCATTTTCACTGTTTCAGTTTGACAGTGTAACATATAAAACATTTGCTGATTAATGTAAGAACCAGCTATTTTGCAGTTTAATCTCATATGTGTATAAGAATCTGAATTACCACTCTTGCTAGCCCATCTGTTTCCCTAATTGCTGCTGGCTTCTCCACAGGGATAGAAAACAGTAATTTAGTTGCTTCATGATTAACACCTGTGATTTTTGCTGGCTGAGAACAAATATGCTTTGTTCATAAAAAAGCCATACTAGCTTTCAGGTTCTTAGAAGGCCGTTTAATGCTGGACAAAGGTGGAAGGTTGCTACCACTGGAAACTCTTGATAAATTTATTGAAGGAAAAGACAAAGGCTGGCTGTGATAATATAAGCTCCCATATACCACCCTGCCAATATAATACAATTCTGGCTTAAGTTTTTCTCCATCATTCAAGGTGTTGGGTTTTTCTTCAATTTATGGATCAATTGATTGTCTCAAGGGAATTAGCAAAAAATTACTGCCATGAGCTCCACATTCCAGATATTTGGACAGCACCTGAAATTTTACACTGAGGGAAATACAGTACACTGAGGCCACTCATTAAAGTAGTTTTTTAAAAACTCATTTCACATTTTTTAATAGTAGAATATAGAGTTCCAACTTTTCAAAAACCAGCCATTTTTCTTCTTCATTTCCTTATAATAAACAAAGCATACTTTCCTCATCAGAACAACAGCCCTGAAAGGAGTAAAAACCTCTATGAATTACAATGAGCCTCAGGCAAAAAAGAAATGTGGATACTTATTCAAATGTTAGAATTACATTTTGGGATCTCCATCAAACAGAATACTGTTTCTGACAATCTAGATTACTGGTTTACAGGTAAATCACAATACAGTATCAAAATAATACTAAATTCACAATTAATTTTTCATTATTGATTGCAAAACTATTGTTAGGAATTGGAGCCTTCACTCTCATACAGTAAACGAATCCTCATCAGGTAATGTCATTTGTGCAGCTATGAAGGACATCAAAGAGTCTTACAGGAAACAGCCTGTCTGGAAGTTGTAGGTTGGGGACCACTAAACTAAAGATATGTAAGTAAGTTAGTGTTTTTACATTTAGCTTTAGGATGCTCYCTTCCTCTTTTTCATCTTCCCTTTAACATTTTCTTCCTCTACCTCCTCTCTTTGAGTTTTCTATTTCCATGCGTGAAATATAGTTTTTGTAGAGATAAAAGTTCATGGCTTGATATCCAAGTGGTAGAATGTCTAAATATTGCGATAATGTGAGTGGGATTTGAAGGGCATTAACACAGTGCTTTCTAAGTCAGAGTGATTGTCTTGTTCAATACTAGTCTACCAACACTGACATAAGCGCTAGAGAAACTACATATACTTCAAGGAACAGAGTCGTATTTCAGACTTATATCCTGCACCTCAAGTTATTTGTGAAGTTAACTGCAAAAAAAAGAAAAGGTAAGTAAGATTTTTATTCGTTGCTAGGTAATAAAATTAATACTTTCTTAAAAGGGGGAAATTATCAGATTCTGTCAAAGGAATTGCTCCAAAGAGAGTGAATAGTTCTCAAGTTGAAACTGATGTATAGTGTAGAAAGACCCCATCATTTTTTTACTCTTCCTGCCAACAGATGAAGAACACTTACGTTACTTTTGATATGAGAAAGCACAAAGACCTGTTTACTTGGCAGAGAGCAGAGCTACTCTTGAAAAGGTTTCATCTTTTCTGTTGGAGGTTTCAAAGCATAGTTCTGATAAAAAATTCATTTGTATGATCTCATGTAAGGATTATCTTATACCTGGCTTAGTCTTTTCTCTGGCCAGCAGCACTGTGAAGTGTAGTAGGAGCACCTACTCCRGAGTTTTCACCGTGGTGGTAGCATTCAGGAGACTGAGAGACTCTTACAATGGCTATCGCACTCTTAACCAATGGAAAGGTAACAGCTGGGCAGCTGAAGATCAGTCCAAATAAATTTACAATATAATTGGTAGGGTAGGTGACTCAAAACATAAGGCAAAGTGAAGATTTCTATGGGAGTGCGTGGTTCCCAGTTTTTTTACAGTCAAGCAGTGAGATTTCCAGGCACTGTAACACCAGTTTGCATCACAGTTATATCATCATTTTGCAAACAAGATGTGCAGGAAGGTATTTTTCTTTTTCTTCTTTTTCTTTTTCTGTTTTGTTTTCCATGTGGTAATGTCCTACCATCTGAATATGATAACTCTTATCTAAAGAGATATTCTCATTGGTTTACTGGGACACTTGTGTTTACAGTTTTGAAGCTATCTTACCACAGGGCACCCTAAATGTAGTTATCCCTCAGGCCAGCTTAGAAACCAAAGCCAATATAAAAATTTGTGGCTTCTTTATTGAATTGATTTCTCAGTGGGAATTTATAACATAATAATTTTGTGCTTTGCACTAGCTGCCTTCAGATCTCTGGATGGATTTTAAAGGTTTGATACTGATCTATAAAGACCAAAATAGTTTGGGTTCTGCCTATTTGATAAACTACTTCCCTTCTATGGTACAGCAGCAGACAGTGAAAAGCACTGCAGTAAAATGTCCTCAGTTTAACAGGGTAAATAATATTTCCAGGTCAGAGGGACACCTTCAATGTGGTCTCCATCGTCAATGCAGAAGAGAGTGAAGGGAATGAGGATGGAGAAAGAAAGACAAAGGAAGGGTGTTTTGACTCCATAATAGCTTGATTTGTATTGGACTCTGGGGTTTTGTGAAATGCAAAATTTCACCCCAAAAAGCTGAGGAAGGACTGCAGCTTTCCATTTCTTGCAGAAGTGATGTACAACATCAGAAAAAAATATGTTCATTACAGCATTTTTGAGACAGTTTAGAGCTGACCATGTACATTAAGAATTCTCTGAGCATGTGTGAAGGATTTGGGTGGGTCTATACATGACATCTCAGAGGATCGTATACGATTAGTAAAACTATGGAATTATCACTTTTGGGTACTTCCAGGATCAGAATGTTGAACCGCTATGTTGGTTTTGACAGAAATATTTTGATTCATGCAGCCTGCTAAAATTTAGTGCCACTATCCTGCTTGGGTTGTTTGTTAAGGATTTAACTGCTATTTTGGATCTCTCTGCACTGGGTTCAAGAAAAGAACCCCCAGGAAGAGTAAGTCATCTAAATATACTGTAGACTCCTGTCAGCTGGTCAGCTGAAATGTCTCATAGACTCCACTGCATATACTGACTGCATTTTCATTGAGTATGGTGGCAGCTCAAACACTCTGTACACATGGAGATAGCAAAATGCAGGTGTTTTAGTCTCAAGCTTATTCCACAAAATGTGGAAGCATGCTTCATCACAGAGGAAAAAACAGCTCTGCGTGTAGATGTGTCCACGGAGAGCAATGAATTGCTAGCAGGTTCCAGATTCCTCTATGTGGAAAGTCTCAAATTCCTCATATCCAAGTATTCTGATTAAACCAGAAGTGAAGATGTCACTCAGTAATGTTCATTAACAGACAGTTTTCTTAATTGCATAACATTTATTTTTTAAATCCAATAAATCAATTTTCCTCCAATCATCTTGTTTAAACAGTAATTAGTTTTTTATTTAATAATAACACAGAATAATCCTGGGGTCTGAAATCAGCTGACTTTGTAGACAATTTCCTCTAACTCCAATTTGCAAGCTGCAGATCTACTACTGATATGCACTGTTGCTATCTCCATCCATACCTGCTTATTGAAAGGAACACTGCATAAATTTGGTCTCCAGATTTCAAATTATTAATGGCACTTTTAATTCATAGTGGTTAGTAAAGAAATGTATATGCATGGTAAATGTTCTGATATTGATGGAATTTCCTCTCTTGGCTATAAGAATTAGGAACTGCTAAATAATTAAACTAAGCTTGTAAGTTTGGTCAAATGACACTACATACTCTTCCCATGTTTCACCTGTGATTTCATCCAGTTTCTCTTCTAATTGGGAGTGTAGGGTACCATTAAAGTATTTGCTTTTCTTTTCTGAATTTAATTTTTACTCCTATTTTGTTCTGGTTATCATTATATAGGATCCTGCAGTGCCTTTAACTTTCTACTAGGCTAAACAATGCATCATTATGGAGACAACCGGCACGAGTTTACATTCTCTGCATTAACTGGGGAACCTGCAGATTTTCTCTGAAGTTTTCAGGAACAGTCACTGGAAATAAAGCAGCTTCGGAGGTCAGGTAGGTTCTCTCAGTCTGTGCTATTGTGGCAACCCACTCACACCTTGTACATCTGACTAGAAAACACAGAGAAATCCTGCGGCCATATGCACTAGTCAGCAACAAATCATGTCCTCCATCACTGGCCAGTGCAGGATGCACTACATCCATGTAATTCTTTACACCTGTTTGTCTCATCTTTCTCAAAGGTCTCCRGTCTTCCCAGAGAAGCTATTCCAGAGGTCTGCTGTTCTTTACCATTAGGAAGCTTTTGTAGTGTTTGCCTGTTTTGTTGGACTCTAAATTTATCATGGATAAACCTGAACAATAAACTGAATGCAAGCTATGCTACTTGTTTAAGATATGCTAGGGAGATGCCTACTTTAAGCTGTTCTATATTGTAACGTAGCTATTTTGGGGTAGTTGTCAAAATGTAAGGCACTGTTTTATTTCACACAGCCAAATTCACCTCCAGTTTTACAGAACTCATAAAATGCTTAATTGTTTCTCGTGGACAAATACCTCCAAATAAGGATTGGTGAAGAGATATTACTGTATGAGATTGTTTGGTTCTTCCCTCGTGTCTTTTTATCCTTTTTCATTGATTCAGTTGGAAATTGGCACAAAATTTATTTCCTCATCTCTTGGTGATACCATTATACATTTTCAGAACAGATTGTGTATTTTTTTTTCATTTAGACATTACTTAACTATGCCATTCCTCCAGGTTGCAACCACAGAGCAGTGAGGCAGCCATTCAGTTGTTACACTCTTAACTCTCACCACTCAAGTCTTAGCATAGTGTAAAATAATGCTGCTAAGGGAGGAGTTACAGCCTATTCATTAAATCCATCCACCTTTTTTTCCAGTCCTGTGGAAGGACAATAATCAGCTGGAATCAAGGTCTTTTTAATATGTATTGTCATTGCTATAGTCCTATATCTAATCCTTATTTCAGCAGAAAATTAAAAAGATATTTTTTAAGTAATGAGACTCAAGTGTCTAAATTCTCTGAAATTATAGTTAAAGCTGGTAATGAGAAACCTCACAGGACTGACAGAAAATGTAAATGTGATTGTACTTATATGTTGGTATCTCTCTAATATTTTCATCACCATGAGAGGGTCTTGAAATAGATCTACACATCAATCCCCTAATCCTTAGGTATCTCAAAGTTATGCGGTTCTCTTTAAGAGTTAGAAGGTCATTGTCCAGTTCTTAACTTATCTGAAGTTTCAAACCTTAAAATTCTTCTCTGTCAGCCATTTCATGCACAGGAAGAATATAAAATATTTAAAGATTAATATCTCTCCAGTGTTAGAGAGTAAAAGCACTTTTTATACAATGGCATTTTAATAGTTCCTATTCTATGCCATAAAAGGGCATTTTTGGATTTCATCATATTTAAACTCTTCATTATTTCAAATCTTTCATCATGTTTCTGGGGTATGTACCTTTATATTGTATGTATGAGGTATGTTTCTGAGATGTACCTTTGAATGAATGTGAATTAAGATAATGGAATTCTTTAAGACGTAAGTGCAAATAATTAAAATTATTAGAGTATAAAATCAGTGATTTAAGATCAGATTAACAAACATCTCTAAAAGTTATCACTGAGGAGATGTCGTTAAATAGCATCTACTGGAAAGTTGGAGGGTTTGGTTGTAGCCTTAATGCTATTTAAGGAACTTGCGACATACCTGTTCCCCTTTAGAAAGCAGTGACTCTGAAGAGATACATAACATTTCAAGTAGAAAATCAGCTGACAGTGACCTCTCAGGAGGACTCTGTGGAGCAATATCCTTGGATCTGTAAACAAGACAGAGGGGCAGAAGAGTAGGAATTTGATTTTAACCCTGAATAAAGGGGTTTTAAGGAGTCCAGCTCTAAAGCATACCAGTCACAAGAAACAGAATCAGATACCTTAATCCAGGATTGAGATGTCTTACAGCAGGAGACTTGCATGCATTTTGGTTTTTTTGTTTTTCAAAAAAATATCAGGAGATTATCCTATATAATGTATAAATATCATCTTTAGTACCTCTTTTTTTTTTTTTTTTTTAAAGGGCTCTAGAAGAGGTGTCAAATCTGTTTCAGTGATGAGAAGCTGAAGACAGAGATCAGAATACAAACGAAGACACAGCTTTTCACAGTGACAGTGATTAGTCATCGCAGCAGCTAACCATTCAGTTGGTAGACTCTATCTCTCAAAGCCTTCAGATCACAACTGGATATTTCCATGGAAGTTATCTCTTAGGCAAACCCAGACATTCAAATCTGTAGGCAGTGTAACCGGGTGAAAACAAATTTTAGTTAAGCCCAGGGGTAACTTTCCTGGATGAAATTTAATAGTCTATACAAGGGGCTACAAGGACATTAGGTAATCTAATGGGCTCCCACAAATTCAGAAGGTAAGTATTAGGAGGGTAACTACATTGCCCTCTTTGCTTTGTTATAGTTTTTGGCAGCTAATGTTCGTGTATCCTGGACTGCAGGATGATAATTAGATATTCAGTATCATTTCAGCAAAGAGAAATAATGTTTCTTCTGAACCATTCCTGTGGTATATTTGATTTGCCTAAATGGACCAATACTAGATAAAGCAAAGTCGTCTTCATCCATGTGGTGTTTAAGGCACAAACTTTGAGCAAGAGCATCAGAGTTGGGTTGTCTATTTCGAACTTTGCTGTATTACATCGTAACCACTGCTCCCAATCTTGGGTTTTTTTAGTATTTTTTTTTTCAGATGGGCAGCTTTGAGTAAATTTGCCATACGAAACTGATCCTCCTCCTAGTCATCTGAAGAAAATGCTCAGAATGGAAAAATAGTCCCCATGGAGTTCAATTTGAAACTGTGATATTAGAAGCCAATATGTTGCAATGTCCAGGATGTGTGATGGTAGAGATAGTAACAGTGAATGAAACCACAAGAACCTCCCCTTAGAAACAAGGTTAAAAACATGTTTTTAGGAGAGATTTAATTTACTTTTCAGCTACTTGCTGAAAGCTGTGATATCACTAGTCTCAGATGAGGTTTTAAAACCTCTGCATTAGCAATCCCAAGAAAACGATGCGGGTTGGTATATTAATTACGATATCTTACTTGGCTCACTTTGCAGGTAAGTAGGGGATTTTTTTGGTTGGGATTTTTTTTTTTTTTACCCCAGGATTCTCCAAACCCTAACTGATCAAGGAAGGCAGTGTTAATTTTTAATCAAGGATGAAAGTGTCAGTTGCTCAGTTTTACTTTGTAAAGTCCTTAYGCTGCTGTTTATTGGAGGAAAGCAAAAATGAGAAAAAAGTATAAAAGTACTTAAAAGAGTAGATAGAAATTAAAGTTACACCTGACTGACACAAAATTAAAATTACATCTGAATGAAAAAGGAGAAAAAGATGGGTTCATTTTTGCCTGTTAGGAATCTATACTGATATTTGTATATATAGGTCAACTGCACAACATATTAAGTTTATTTCAGGATTTTTATAAAACTGGGTCTTGGAGTACTTTTAAAAGTGTATGTATTCACTTACACCAACAAACTTAAAGGAAAAAAAAAAACATAGAAGTTATTTGGGTCTAATATTTTTTAATTGTATAGCCTGGTGACAATGCAAAAGGTATTTCAGATATGAGCCATCTGTTTCTCTTCACAAAGTCAACTACCTCTCCTTCATTGACTGAGGTGAGACTGGTTTTCTGTGGGTAGTGAAATATTGCTATCAATGTGATGTACTGATTTTTTAAGATATTTACTTTTCACTCAAATGAAAGGAGTGTCCCAGAAACTCCTCTGGATTATTTCCATTTTAAAATCTGTTTCACGTTAGCTTTCAGGAATCTCTTGCAAGTACAGCCCAGTCATTTCTGAACATACATTTCTTAGTATATACATTCAAATGACAAAAAGTCTAAAAAGAATGACTATATAAAAGTAGGAGGAACCAGCTGTTTTAAAACATCTTATTGATTTGTTCTTATGTTTTTAAAAGCATGTTTTGTCTGCTCTTAGTAATGACTTTCCAATTTTTTATACTCTGTATAAAAATGCAGATATAAAATTTAAAAGACAAACTGTTTTATTTGACAGCAATTCCATAAATACAAGAACATTTGTGATGGAAATCTAGTTTTATGTCCTCAGATGTAAAAGAAAAGATTCATTTTACAGAATTTTTAATGTCTTTATTTGAACTCATTGGTCTATGTGAGAAACAGGTGCATCTATAGTTAAAAAAATACCAAAACCACACAACATTTTATCTGCTTAAACCTTTACTGTGGGATGAAATTAATCTTGCCTTTAAATTACTGTTTCTGTTCATTGACTACAAAGGGAGAGTACAGTTAAGTGTAGGCATTTAAATGTGGATATTTAAAGTATAAATAACTGAGTTTAAAGTAGAATAATCTCACTTGATTTATTAATTACAGATTCAAAGCTCAGATGCAGGTAAAGTTTAGTCATGTAAGGTGCTAAAAAGAGTGATATGTGACCTGAAATGGGTGTCAAACAGGGCATCGTTCTGTTGTTCACAAGAAATTGTAAGAGTTCATCACTACACTGCCTGGAAAAGCCCCTTCAAACTATTTGCCAGCTGAGATTGCCTAAGTAAAGTACACTTCAGTGTCCTCCAGGCTCATGCCATCACGCCTGTGGTGAGGGAGGAAATGCAGACGTTGCAGCCTGCCAACTTTTAGACTGGCTAGCCATTGCCTCTGGAAGAGGGACTGTCTGAATGCATTATCAGTTTAGCCTTTTGGATCCTTTGCAACTAATATCTGATCTGTTTCTTGAGGTGTATTTTCTTGTTCACAGCACTTTTTTTTGCCTTTTTTTTTTCCTTTTAGCTGTTCAAAGCACAATGATAGCTTTACTTCAGGCATGCTCCCAGTCATCCAGTCATTTTGTTCATTGTTGCCTGTATATGTGCAAGAATTTTCTTTCAAAATATCCATCATCTGTGGATTCATCATCCTTCTGCATTAACTGTATACAATTAGTTTATGTGTACACAGTATCCATATAAGGCTTTACTTGAAAAATCAAAAAAATACCCAAAGACCCTGGGATGTGATGTCAGGAACTGCCAAAGCTGAAAAATTATGGAAATTGAAGATTGTTTTGAGATTGCATAGAAAATATTCCAAGCAGTGAGTCTGAGTAAACTTGAATAATCCTTGTATTTAGTTTAATACAAGCATAGAATTTCTTTTTTCCTAACGTATTCATTASTGTTGTGTTTATTTCATTTTTAATTTTTATTCTGCTTAGCTGTAATTGTGTTTCCTTCTTTTCCAGTATTCTTGCCCATAATAAAGGGCATGCAAATATTTAAATAATGATGTATTGAAATAATAAGATAAAACCAATGGAGCATTAACATTACTTTTAATTGAGGTAATAATGATCTTCAGTTTCCTTTGGTCTAATCCCATTTTAATATAATCCTGGCTTTTTTTGTGATATTGACCTCTAGAACAATTGTAACTGTCATTTTTCCYCAGATCTCCTTCAAATTCACAGCATGGAAATAGATTTTTCACATCTTTTCATTAGTTTAATAATGACATAACTATCTCATACTGTAAATTGTATCATCTGTGCTACTGGCAATATGTATTTCCTGGTAAAACTCCTTCGTTAAAAATACTATACGCACATATACAGCAATTGTGAAAAGAGCGTTTCAGTTTTGCATGTTGATCAGCTTTTTCAGTAAATTGTTGCCAAAATGAGTTTTACAGTCATCCTTCATTTTTATACAAACTTTAATATGCCCAATGATTATCAATTMATTATTAATTGTGTAAATAATGTATCATCTGAAAAACTTTTACAGACAATAAAATTTGAGCCAGGAACTATTGTATACATAGGAAATATAATATTTAGATGAAGTGCAGACACTTGCAGAACAACATCTTAAGTTTGGAAAAGCATCTGTATTTTTGCTAGAACTTCTTGCAAGTTGAAAATATTGTCTGAAATTTCCTAGAGCAAAGCTTTGTTATGAAGCCATCCCAAAAATTTAAGAATAGTAGGAACTGTATGCAAATTTAATCTAGTCCTCTGCTCTGTTTGTGACTCCTACTTCATCACCTCCCAGGCTTGCAGTTCTTATACCCTATATGTAATTGATTTGATACGTGATCTTTAGGCAAAGTTACTGTCTTTCTAACGCTGTTTTGAAGACTGACTGCAGCGTTGGTTTCTCGGAGGGCAGTAGCAAAACCGTTGTTTGCCTCACTCCTGCGCACCTTTTGCTATACATGCTTACAGCTGTGGCTTTCTGTACGTCCAGATACCGGCTACGCCCAGGTATTCATCTGGCCAAGACAATCCTTCCTAAGAGAGCATACCTCTGTTTACTTGAATGTCCTTTATTGACACCTTACAGCCAGCAGCGGGCGAGAGCTTTTGGTCATGCAATACCCTGAAGACGCCAGCGTGCTCCTTAACTCCACGGTGTGGATGCTGTGTGTGTTTGAGTACCCCAATGAGGAGAACGAGGAGCCAGTCGTCTACTGGAGGAAAGGCCCCGACTGCCACAACCAGCAGAGCTTCCAGTCGAGCCCCGGCACGGGCAGGCCACAGGTACACATTACGAAGAACATCCTCAGGGGATTCTCCATCTTAAAACTGAGCAATGTTGACCAGAACGCCAGTAACTCCTATTTCTGCGACGTGACGTTAACACAGAAAATCCAGGGCAAATGTGGAAATGGCACCAAGCTGACAGTGCATGGTAAGGAGCATTTGGGAGTGACAGAAACGGGCTTGATGTGTGCAAGGTGAATTAGATTTTCTTTCAGCCTTCCTGCCTTCTCTCCCGCCACTCGCCTCTGCCAGAAGAAGGGTGGGAAAAAGCAGTCTACAGTCGTATGAGTAGGGGAGGGAAGGAAGGCACGCCTCTTCTTTGAACTATTTATACAGCTGGACAGACTGACTCCTCAGGGACAGAGACTTTCCTTTGGAGCTAAACCAGTTCACTGTGCAGTAGAACATTGACTCCATATTTTATATATTCTAAATATTTTATACATGTACATATATAGCATTAATTAATTTTTAGATATAGATATAGATATATAAATAGTTTTTCTTAATATTCTCCACACACAAACATTTGCTGGATCTTTACTTTAGTCCATACCAAAGCAAACAAACAAACAAAAATAAAATCCCTAACAATCTTTCATTGTCTTTTTTATTATTTTCTTCACTCTTTATAAGTCAATGGTTTCTTTTGAAATACGTAGTTTGTGCTTCCTCTCCCAGTTACTGAAAAGTGAACAGTACATTCACACAGCAACGTGAGGGTTTTCAGAAAGAGTGTACATGAAATTAGGATATGCTGGAGTGAAACTTTCTTTCCATTTGGTTGTAAAATCATTTTCAATACCTTATAACTCTTCCCCTATCCTCAAATTACGAATCCAGTTTCCGTAATCCTGCTGGGGATGTGACCTCAGTGACGGAGATACGCTATTTCAGATCAGCCAGGTTTTCTCCATGTGGACTTTCCAGACTAGCAAATGCTAAATGCCACAAAGCTCTCTCACATTTTAGATTTCACATTATGTTTAACAATTGTCCCACATAGTTCTTCTGAGTCCCTAAAAAAACACAGCACCAATGAAATTCTTCTGACTATCGCACCATAAGCTTATGTTTGGTTTAGTTTAAAAAAAAAAAAAAAAGAAGAAAAAGTAGTCTGAGACTTAGTAAGATAACTGTCATTTAGATCGGCTTTTTCATCATTACCTAAGAGTGTGCTACATAATAAAGATGGTTTTGGATATGCCACTTTTAGTAAACTGAGAATTTTGTATACTATCCATTTTGTAAGTAGCTTACAACAGGTTCAAAAATGTCATGTCTGAAGTAAAAAGAAGACAACAGTTCTCTCTATTAGAAGCTTAACCTTTTAGCCTGAAAAAACAGTGAAACAAAATGTGATAAAAATAAAGACAAATGTGCTGCCTGGTCAATCCTCACTAATCCTTCAAATAAAATCTTATCAGAAAAGCAACATTTTTTTCTTTTTCAAATACTTAATTTTCTTTCTTTTTGTTTCAGATTTCAAATGCAAAGATTGTATAAGATCAGATAAGACCTGGTGGGGTTGGTTCCTTCTTCTTGGATACACCATCTTTGTCACCACAGTTATCATAACTTTCGGTGTAAGTAATATTTTCAGAAATATATACTACAAACTTAAAGATGGGTGGCATCTTCCAATGGAAAGAAATGATAAGCAGATTAGCATGAATATGCACCAGTGGCAAAGTAAAAAGTCACTCTGTTTTCTGTTAACTAAAGAGTTAGAGGTACAACCCCCTGCCTGTGAATATTTTGAGGGCATGGCCATGAAAAAAAAAAAAAGGAAGCTGTGACATATAGAGAAATTATATCTGTTTTTCTCTGAGCTTGCTGACAACTGGGAAGATGTTTTCTATGTCACTGGCTGAACTCTTTACTTTTGCACRGAAACAAAAGAGAATGAGGAAAAAAATCACCTAAATGATTACCAGTTTGAAACACATCCTGCTCCCTCCATGCTTCTGGGCTCCAGCTCCTAATTTTATGAGCTCTCCTGGACACACATCAATGTCTGCTCATCTTTTGTCTTACCCATGTCCCGGCCAGCCAACCAGTCATGCCAGGGTTTTAAGCCCACTCCCACCCAAGTTGATACGGGCCACTGCCTGACATTTACCTGTCCAGCAGGGCAGCACCCTGGAAACTTGAAAACTTGAAAATATTTTGCAAGAGAAGGAGAAAACATTTTTTTTGATACAAAATTGCCTAAGCACAGGGTGATTTCTCATGCCTCCCATGATATTTTAAAAATCCTTCCCTCTTTCCAGTTGTGGTTCTGTTCTGCACTTCAGGAAAAACTTCATAATCATTTTAATCAATTATTTTTTGTTGAATCAAAATGTAAAAAGCCAGCTATTAACAAATAGCTCTACTTTGTTCCTACTTGGGAGTAACCTTTATGTAAATGAAACCATTTGGAAGGAAATAAACATGAGCTGAAGAAATCTSAGCTATGCCATAACTTGATGCAAATGAGCGTCAGTCTTTGAAGGCACGGATGGCGCTACACTCATGCCTAACCCTCAACTGTACAATATGCTCTGCTTATGTTTACAAGGTCCTTACTTGCAAGTGTAATTCAAAGATTATCATTTATAGGAGACCTAAAAAATTCCTTGTGCTTCACCAACAATGTCTCTTCTCAAAACCACTATTGTAGTGTCCTTTAAAAGTTAACAAACACAAACTAAATTGGACTAAGAGGGAAGAGGTACCAAACTTAACAGGCTTTGAGGAAGAAAACTTAGCTCTTGAGGAATCAATATGGTTTTAAACCAGTAGCTATTTTAAGTCCAGAAAGATAGACCTTTCAGGTAGCCAAGTCCTGACTGAAAGGTAGGATTTCCTTCGCCTTCTCTTCTCTTTCTCAGCTTGTACAGTTTAAAGGGGCCACTTCAGTATCACTGAACCTGGCATGGTGGCAACAGCTCCCTCTCTGCCGATACCACCACACAGACAAGAATTTCATTATTATATAAGACTCAGCACCAGTGACATAAGTTACAAGATTTACAAAAAGACATTTACGGTATCCGATTGCCCTTATAGGTCAAGTAAGATTTGGGTTTTGTTTTCTTTAACAACCAGTGGTTAAGTAGTGTTACCTCAAAGCCACATCAAAACCAGAAATGTTCACACAGTTCAGGCAGTAGGAGATGAGGTATGTGTATTTAGGGAGATCGTAAATTTGTGGCAGAGACAGACGTAAACAGTCAAACCTTGCTAAAATACAATAGCAGCAGAAGCCTGCCAGAAGCTGTTTCACATCTGAATATACAAAGTGAGCCAACTTAGTCTCTCCTAAAATGAGTCACTGTGAGCACAATTAGCAAGCAGTAGCAAACTCTACTTGGATCTGGCTGGGATGGAGTTTAACTTTCTCCATAGCAGCCCGCATGGTGCTGTGTTTTTGATTTGTAGTTAAAACAGTGTTGATAACACATCAACGTTTTGGCTCAACAGTGCTTGAATGGCATCAAGGCTTTCTCTTTTTCTCACTCTGTTGCCCCAGCAAGTAGGCTGGGGTGGGCAAGAGGCTGGGAGGGGACACAGCCAGGACAGCTGACCCCAACTGACCAAAGGGATATCCCATACTACATAATGTCATGCTCAGCAATAAAAGCTGGTGTAGAGGAAGAAGAACAAAGGTGTTTTTTTGCTTCCGAGGTGACCATTTCTCAGAGACTGGCTGGGCATTGGTCTGCTGGATGGAAGCAGTGAGTGATTTCCTCTGCATCAGTCGGTTTTCTGTTGTTTTGTAGGGTTTTCTTTTTTCCTCTCTCCTTCACTGTTAAATTGTCTTTATCTTGACCCATGAGTTTTTTCACTTTTGTTCTTCATATTCTCTCCCCAGTCCCACTGGGGATGGGGGAGTGAGCGAGCGAGCAGTTCTGCAGGTCCTTAGCTGCTGGCTGGGGTCAACCCACCACACCGACCAACACTGAAATTTATAAGGTTAGGAAGTTTATAACATTTAAAGGTCATTCCTTTACTAAATGACAAATGTTTCCTGTCATGAAAATGCACATTGTGTCAAAATCAAAGTGTAAACTAATGAAAGTGGGACTAGATGACTCAAAGGCCCTTTGGCCCTTACAGGCCACTGCTTAAATCTGGCGTGTTATGGCTGGTTATGTCCTTCAGGGAGCTTCTGTATGGAGCTGTTAAGCTTGAGAAGAGGTCTGACCCTTTTTCTGAGAGTGAAGTCCTCTCAGCTTTCCCTTGCTTCTTACTTCTGCCAAACTTTTCCTGTGCTTCCAAGTCCAGACTAGGGCACAGGAACGCGCTATCCCAATGACACCTGCGTGACAGTTGTGTCTGTTTTATGGAGAAACCATTACAGCGGTCACTTGGGGATTCTCCCCAAAAGAAGACACTCATCCACTCTTCAAAAAAATTTTTTATGCTACTTAAGAATAAAGAATGAATGAAAATGTCTCTCCCCCCACTCCCATGCTCTATTTTTTCTAAAGTAACAGCACACATACATCTTCAAAGATAGGATTGGGAATTGGAGAAGTATTAAATGAAATCACTGGTATACAGTCAGACACACTTTCTGCCTATTATTTCTTGAGTATAATATGAAACAACCTGTAAAGGCTTAGAATTCATCATATAAGTGGCTAATTCACTGAGATAAATTAACAGTTTGATATTAGTTCTTACTCTTATTTTAAACCAAAATGTAAGATAATAGTTCTGCTGTATCATAATGGCCCACATCTGATCATATTCCACTTGTTTATTAAGTTAGAACCAGATAAGCAAGAAAACAATAGTTATATAGGTATTAGTATCTTAGCTTACATATCACTAACATTTATTATTAATAGTAATAATGAATAGTCTGTCAATTCATGAAGGTGTAATTAAAATTAGTATTTCCACATTTCATTTTGACTGTGATATGTATAACAACTTCAAAAAAAAAAATCAGAATAAATGCTGGATTGTTATCCCAGTAAAGTTAGCAATATGTTCTCTGAAAAGATGGGGTAGCTGATGGAAACATTTTTACTGCTTAACAATATATTTGTGGAATATTGCAACAGATTCACCAATGCTGTAAAAAATGCAAGAATGACTCAAGAAATACAGCTAGCAGTGTTACCCTGCCAAGTGAATTGATTTATGACCAGCCGTCCAGACAAGTTAATAACGGGTTTAATCAAGAATATGAAGATATGTCACTAATAAGAACTTTCAGTGACATTGGAAGGAAAATTATATGAAAAACAAKGTGCATGCAGTTGTAACCAAGATATGAGCATGTGTGATGTGTGCTACTTCTATCAAGGTAGAAAAGAAACATACACATGAATCACTTCATTATCTTGGAATGTTTTTTGTTCAAGTTTTTTTCATCTGTTCATGTATTTATTTCAAACTAAAGACGTTACCACTCCATGCAGCTACAAATGAAATGAGCTTTAATGTGTGTAACTATCACAAAATACTGTAAAACCTGAAAGTATTCAAACATCTTTTCAATGCCAACAAATCTGACCATACATACTGGGTTTTTTTCTACTTCAAGCACAAAGACACAGTTGGAATTTTGGTTTTACCCAGGTTAAGACAGCTTCTTTGCTTTACGAATACAATCTGTAATGCAGTATCTGTCCAGTGTAATGACAGATTTAAAGAAGAGTTTGTCTGAGAGGAATTCCTYACATGCTCCCAGTGCACTGTCTGACCTTATTTCTAACTCCTTACACATCCCCTACGTTTACAAATCCCTGCAACTTCTTCCACTCTTAGCTATTTAGCCAGCTATGCCACTCATCTAATGCATATTGGGTACATGCATCTACCAATAGAATGAAAATACTTAATGTGTTTTTAAAAGTTTAACTTACATGTTTTCTGAAGAAACATTAATTACTGAAATCATCTTGACATGTAGATAGGCTACGTAGATATAAGTTTACTGCTGTAGGGCTTATCCTACTGTTTATATGCTACATTTAAGATTGTAATATAAAATATTTGGATTTAAAAAATGTCTTTTAAACTTGTTTTAAAGTGCTTAGAATACTTGTGGGATCTATGTAAATAACAACAATAGAACTAAGCTGCATAGAAAGAGCTTATCATAATTTGCATAGTAATGAAGTACTTGAGGAAGTGTTGCCTTGGTATAGTTATGTGTGACTTGAAGGAAATTAATATTTTGACAAAATATTTGAATTATTGAAATTTATTTTTTTTTTTTTTTTGCCCAGTCAAATATTGCAAGCTGAATATTGTGTTTCAAATTCGCTTACCACTGAAAATATATTATGTGAAAGGAAACGGTTCATAGAATAACATGACAGAAGTTACAGCCTTATACAATAATTGTGCAGTAGTTATAAAAAATGAGTAAACTCTGTTCACTTAAAAGGGGACAGCAAGTCATATAGGTGACACTCAGGGCTGGACATTAAGAAGTGGATACACGCTGCTAGCTGGATTCAGCTTCAACTTCATCGCTAACCTCTTTTTCTAAAATATTTCCTTATTCTATCAGTAAAGATGCCAAATAATTTTCATTTAAGAAATTGATCCAAGCATTTGATTCCTTTTGGTGAAAGTGCTGGCTAATACACTTAGAAAAAGTGAAATGTGACTTTCAGAGGGACAGATAGACTGTGCTTGGGCATTTGGATAGCCGGAGGAGGACAATCATGAAGAATCTTTATTTTGTTGTTATTATTTTTATTTTTTTTGTTTGGACAGTGGGAATTAAACAATGGTCTTCCCTCCTGCTCTATCTAAACTGGGAACTGATTGCATCCAGAGTCATACATACTTAGGTTTCCAGAGTCAGTAAATCAAACTCTAAATGTGGATGTAAATATGTAACTCATTTCTTTTCAAGCAAAACTATCTCTTCAGAAGCACTTCAGATTTCCTATTTTAAGAATCTTTTAAAAATAAAATCCTTGTTGCGTATAATATGTGTCTAACTCTTCACTTTAAAGTTAAAATTATAAATTGGGTTAAATATTCAGTCATTAAATACGGGGAATGTTAATACATTTAACATGGAGCTTTACAGGAGAGAGAAATAGCCATTCCATCCTTTAAAATGCGAGGTGTCAAGTCCATCTGAGCCAAAAATGCAGTTCTGTGGAGAAGAACTGAGGGCAGCTGTCACTGAACTGAAGTCACCTTCAAGTAAAAGAAGCACAAAGAGGTCAATGCCTTCAGTGAAACCTTTCAGCTCTGGCATTTTGTCAAAAATGACAAGAATTCATACCTAATCTAGCAGACATAACTAGAAGGTGCATTTAAAAAGCATCTCATTCAGATAACTCATATACTCGAATGGGGCCGTTTTCTTTCCACTTTATAACACTGCCTCCACTTCAGATCAATGGCCCTTCAAATGAAGGTCAATGTGGTTTCTGCACTTTTTCACATGCTTCTCAGAAACAGCTGAGCTATTTTCTACACAGGGTTTCCAAAGAAGTTGGACATAAACTTCCAGTCTGAAAGGCTAAATATTCAGAAAGTTCTGGGGGACTGAAAACAAGTAATAGGTAATATGTTCCATCATCTAATACCAAAAGCACAAGGACAGTAAAAAGACATTATTTGTTATGTTGCAGTCAGCAAGGTCATGGATTTTTATGGCGGCTAAGCACAGAATGAAACATCAGGACCGAATGAGTTTAGAATGCAAGCAATTCTTAATATTAGACATGTGAAATGTCACTTTTTTCTGTTTATATTTCTTTTTAAAAAAGTGCACATTGTAGCATTAAGAACGCTAATATTTATATAAAATGCTGATCCTACAATAAGTCAAAGAATCACAGAAACATTGGTTAGAGGTGACCTCTGGAGATCATGTATTCTAACCCCCCCAACTCAAGCAGGGTAAGATAAAGCTGGTTGCACAGGACCATGTCCGGATGGCTTTTGAATATCTACAAGGAGGAAGACTCCGCAACCTCTCTGGGCAACCTGTCCCAGTGCTCGGTCAGTCTCACAGTAAAAAGTTTCCTATGTTCAGGAAACAACTTGTGTTTCAGGTTGTGCCTATTGCCTCTTGTCCTGTCACTGGGCACCACTGAAAAGAACCTGTCTCCATCTTCTTCATTCCTTCCCATCAGGTATTTATATAAATTGATACAATCCCCCTGAGCCTTCTCTTCTCCAGGCTACATAGTTCCAGCTCTCTCAGCCTCTCGTACATCAGATGCTCCAGGCCTTAATAATCTTTGTGGGCCTGCAGTGGTCTTACTGCAGTAAGTCCATAACCTTCTTGTACTGGGGAACCCAGAACTGGACCCAGCACTCCAGATGTGGTCTAGCCGCTGCTTAGCAGAGAGGAAGGATCACCACCTTCGAACTGCTGGAAATGCTGTGCCTAACGCAGGCCAGGATGCTGTTGGCCTTCTTTGCCATGAAGGCACATCGCTGGCTCATGATCTGTTTGTTGTCCACAATACCCACAGGTCCTTCTGTGCAAAGCAGATGCAGGACTTTGCATGTGCCTTTGTTGAACTCGATGAGATTCTCTTCAGCCCAATTCTCCAGCCTGTCCAGGTCCCTCTGGACCACGTGTGTATCTTCAATTCCAAATGACTTGAAACAAGAATCTCAAGTTCATGACCTAATATTTGAAGGATGGAGTCTTAGCCCTCCGGGAGCTGGAGACAGAATTCCTACTACTTCTAGTAGGACTCAAGTTTACCTTCAAATCTCTTGAATATATATTCTGACAGGAAACACGCAGACAAGCTAAAGGAAAATAGTAACTGAAACAGTAACTTCTACTTAACTTCATCTGGTATTAAGGATTATTAAATATATGCTCAGCTACGAGTTTGACAGTAATTACAGATTTCAAGGTGTATTGAGTATAAATACATTTAGAGTGTGGAAAACCAGTCTGAAAATATTTCATAGAATTTTTGGACCACAGAAAAATGTATATAGTAATAGCGTGCATCCCATATAGTTTCTGGTTCTAGAGAAGGGAAAAGAAATGGGAAAAAGGATTGAAATTGATGTTCATATGAAGAGTGAGATAGGAGAAAGGATGGGTATTGAAGTTCATATGAAGAACTGATCTTGAAGGAATAAAGTGCCAGTCTAGGCATCAGACATTCATAGAGTACCTATATCTGGATGATGAGCATTACTGCTTAGCCTAGTAATCTCAGCCAATTACTATTTGTATTAGCCAATAAAACAATTGTTGCATACTTATAGTGATCTTCATTTCCAGCTGTCACACACAAAAAAAGGTGACCAAAGGTTTGAAGGTCAGAGCAGAGTTCAGTCTTTTTAGGAAAACAAGAGCTGTTAGAAAAGGCAGAATTACTCCTGAATATCCTAGACAGGGCATTGACAAGTTCAGATAGAAATTCATTGCACTTCTGAAAAACGGAAAATTATGAAATTCAAGAATGCAAGCATTAATTGAATGCAACATCCCAACCACTATCCAATTTCCAGGCAGGAATGAGTTCAAAGATTCTTTCATTTCAAGAGCTGAAGTGATCTTCCTCAACAGGTCTAAAAAGAGGTGAAGCTGTCATGTTTGCCTCAGCATGCAAAGAGACTGAAGTTTTAACTGGTGCAAACTACCTTTTTAGAGGGCATGCCTATACCAAAAGCTTCTAGCTGCAGCATTTCCTTTTCAAACATCCACAGCATGCTGCATGCACATGCTCAAGGCCTCAAGAAAATAACAATGATTTCATTACAATATCGCAAATGATAAAGCTACATTAGACTAGAATGAACAATGGGGGAAAAAAAAAAAAAAAGAGAAAAAGCCACAGTTGGATTGTTACCTGGTCCAAGTATATTAGGGTAGGAAGTTAAAACTGTAGCTCAAGTTCCAATGCACCCAAGAAGCTAACTGTTGGGAGGCTCCCAGACTGTGACTGCAACACGACTGTATTTCGTAAAGAAATTACCAGGCTCACCAATTCATGAACAATGCAGCAGTAACCTCCTTGCAACAGAGCTCACCAAGAATACCTCTCTTCTGCGTTCCCTTCATCCCACAAGTCTCCCAGTAAATACCAGGGTGGTTTCCAGAGTCTCAGCCCCAACTAGGTCTGGCTTGAGTTCCTGGAGGCGAGCACCGCTTTCTCCCTGTGGAACGAGCTCTTGCGTTCACTGTTTCTTATGGCAAAAGCTGAGCTGTCGTCACCAGGTGAAGTTAAGGAAACTGACTCAGGACTAAGCTTTCTGCTGTCTGACAGAACATGTACATGTAGCTACTTATGAAAAGGGGTTGGAGAGAGAAAATCAGGAGCAGGTCATCCATAACTTCGTTAATTATGGAGAATACTAATGGTTAAAGATAGACATCCATGGCTCTTTGGGGTACTTCCATGTTTTTCTTTCATAGTTGGTAGCTTTTCTAGAATTTATTTGTAGCTTAATGAGGGAAGATGGAAACCTACTGCATTTTTCTGTTCTCACATTGAAACTCTAATTTTCTAATCTCAGTAGGTGTCATGTTGTATATCCTTAACAAGATTATAATTAAAATGGAAGCCATGAAGTCTTACACAGATGTCCAATTCACAAATATGGAAAACAATATTCTTAATGTTTCTCTGTCTTTCCCTAGTACAGTTACAATTGCACAAGTTCTCTCCTTTGTAATTACCTAGAACTGATTAAGAAAAAATATATTTCAAATTTTTCATTACTTTGTGGCATATGAAAAAAATGGTGGTAACTGATCTGACTAGAGGAGGAACGATATCTACATATAGCTTACATTCTCAAACACAAGTCTATTCTTTGGGGAAATATGAAATTATTTGAGAAAAAAATTACTCCCTGACCAAACAATACCCAAATCATGTGAGACACATCTCTGGAATATAACAGGATCTCAGACTAGTTTCCTAAAATCAGTAAAAATATTTCAGCATAGAAGGATCTGTGCTGCCTAAAACACTCTTTACTATCTGTAGACCAAGAGGGAAAGATGCAGATGCAGTACAGAAATGAACTATTCTTAATAATCTCTTAGGATTTGTATGTCTTGCCTGTTTAAACATACTTCTGTATGGAATATTTAAATAAGAAAAAAAAATCTTAGCATATCCTTAGCATAATCTGAAGTAATAATCTTAGAACAGATATATTAACATTGTACTTTATCATAAAAGTATGTTCATCCTGAGGATAAAATATTACCTTATCCTGTCTCATCTTCAGACTGTGTCTGCACCAATGATTTGCAATTTGTGAAATCTGAGTTTAAAAAAAAACCAAAACAACAAAATAATGGTTTCTCAGACAAAGCAGCTAGCAGAGCTACTAACAATGTTTCAGCAGAAATGGTGAGTTTTATTTTTTTAAAATTTTAAGTATTGTTTGCACTTAACAGTCATAGAATCATAGAATGGTTTGGGTTGGAAGGACCTTAAAGATCATCTAGTTCCAACCCCCCTGCCACACGCAGGGACACCTTCCACTAGATCAGGTTGCTCAAAGCCCCATCCAACCTGACCTTGAACACTTCCAGGGATGGGGCATCCACAGCTTCTCTGGGCAACCTCTTCCAGTGCTTCAGCACCTCCATAGTGAAGAATTTCTTCCTTATATCTAATTTAAATCTACGCTCTTTCAGTTTAAAGCCATTACCCCTTGTCCTAACACTACACGCCTTTGTAAAAAGTCCCTCTCCAGCTTTCTTGTAGGCCTCCTTCAGGTACTGGAAGGCTGCTATAAGGTCTCCCCAGAGCCTTCTCTTCTCCAGGCTGAACAACCCCAACTCTCGCAGGCTGTCTTCATAGGAGAGGTACTCCAGCCCTCTGATGACCTTCGTAGCCTTCCTCTGGACTCGCTCCAACAGGTCCATGTCCTTCTTATGTTGGGGGCCCCAGAGCTGGACGCAGTACTCCAGATGGGGTCTCATGAGAGCAGAGTAGAGGGGCAGGATCACCTCCCTGGACCTGCTGGTCACGCTTCTTCTGATGCGGCCCAGGATACGGTTGGCCTTCTGGGCTGCAAGTGCACATTGTTGGGTCATGTTGAGCTTCTCATCAGCCAACACCCCCAAGTCCTTCTCCTCAGGGCTGCTCTCAATCCATTCTCTGTCCAGCCTGTATTTGTGCTTGGGATTGCCTTGGCCCATGTGCAGTACCCTGCATATGACCTTTTTGAACCTCATGAGGTTTGCACGGGCCCACCTCTCAAGCCTACCAAGGTCCCTCTGGATGGCATCCCTTCCCTCCAGTGTGTCAACTGCACCACTCAGCTTGGTGTCGTCGGCAAACTTGCTGAGGGTGCACTCGATCCCACTGTCGATGTCATTGCAACCACTTATTAACAGCATCATGGTACAAAATAGGCATGCGTTTTAGCAGGCTTCACTTCCTTCAGCCTTTTAAGATATTAAAAACATATTTTTTAAAAACAGTTATGCAGCCTATTTGTGTAGCAAGTCCACCAGAAGATGAAATTCTGACAAGTCCAGGTTCTGCTTTCAGCCACACAAGGACTACACCTAAAACACCCCTAACAGAACAGAACAACATAATGTACTTAATAAGTAGATTCTTAAAATTACAAATTAATATATTTCATTGCGGTTTGTTTTGACAAGAGAGATTGCTAACTGATTTTCAACTCCATTTATTTAGGACTTTTTGAAAGAGGACTCCCTGCTGCCTTAGGCTTTTGTGAGAAACGTAAACAAGGTGGGTAGGATCCTTTTTCAGCAGAACAGATTTATAGCGTTCTAACAGAAAATTCCAGCTATCAGTCAGCATAATTAGCCAGGAAAGATGCATACCAAACTGAAGAACTTGCAAAGTGGTAAAAAAAACCCTGAACTTCCTCCATTCAGAAAGCCTAATATTCACCCCTCRAAGAATATGACTACTGCAAATAGAAAAGAAGGTCTAAAATGCTCTAATGTTAGATTTCCCACTGTTTCTCTTTTAAATAGAAAATATTTAACCAATAAAAATGTACAAGTGTAATTGCCCAGTAAGACTATACATAGAAGATATTTAAAACAGAAAAATGATTAGGTTAGGAAGACAAGCAGTCATATATATTCCAACTAGGAAAGCTGAGATGGGGTATGGGTAGAATCAGTACTAATACAGATGGAGATGGGTAGGAGACTATTTAAAAGGGATCAGATCTTTTCCCATGAAACAGACCGACCTAAGTAGAGGTACTTATTAGCCTTCCTAACCTAGAAGCCACCTCTGCAAGCGTTCCTTGGTTTCTCCTCATTTGTGTAGTGAACGTGAATGGCACGTACATGCCACAAAACCAGAAACAACATTCCCCACAGCCATATGGTCTCCTCCATTCTAGATCATTTTCAGCAACAAAAACATTGCTATTTCATCAGATATGGGAAAGGCACTTAAATCTAGAGATTTTAAAATGAAAGTTGTGTCCAGGTTCAAACATTGAAATAGTGAGTCAGTAAATACAGAGCTAAACACAAAACTGAATTAGGAGGCTTTGACATTTACAAAGATAAAGAGGAAGAAATCATGATCAATTCACACAATTACGGAGACTAAACTAGAAAGCAAATAGATTCACCTTTAATAAGGTTATGTCTCTATTGTAAAATCACCACTTTGCTTAGGAAAAAATAGGTTCTTTTTAAACCTTGCATCTGATATTTTCAAGGTGATACAGTCGCGGGATTGGGGGAAGGAGGAAATAAAATAGGTAGCATTCACAAAACCTGAATGCTTAGAAGCAGCCTTGGTTTCCTACATGAAACAAAGAGACTATGACTATCCTCCTGATTTATCTTTTGCAAATATTTCCCAAATATGCTAAGAAATATCCCTTTTTTTCAAAGAAGATATTTTTCACACAAACAAAATGGATTTAAACTTAGTTGGCTGAAAATAATGCATTTCTGAATGTGCTTTACTAKGCTTCATTAGGACCAACTGAACAACTTCGAGAAAATAGGCTTGCATCCTTCTGCTTTGGGTAGGTCATCCACAATCAAAAAACATTTATAGAATAGTGGTAACCAAAAAACCTCTGAGTCTTGCTATGCATGCAGCAGTATCCACTCTGAACATTAGTGTTATGACTGAACAAATTTTTGTCCTCCTTCAACTTTTATGCTCCAACACAAAAAAAAACCAATTGATCTTATCACAGTGAACACTTCTACACCTTGTTTCTGCATTAATATGATTTTATTCTTCCTGAAAAATCTTGTATCATAGAATCGTATGAAGGTCTATTTCTAACGTTACCTTGGCTCTTAGGCCTCAGTAAACATGATACTGCATACGTTCCTGTGGGTGACATTAACACACCTGAAAGAAGTCAGATTGTTATGGATTAAACAGCATAGCAAACTGACAGTGTTGATGCTCAAAAGCAACATACATCATCACTAAATGAACTTCACATTTAATAACCCTCTCCTTTAAAAGCAACTCTTAAAAAACTGCATCCAGATAAATAAGCTTTGTATAGGCTCGCTAAATATATATGTATAGGCTCGCTAAATATATATATAATAAACATATTATTAAAAATAATATGGCACCATTATTGCTCATAAAGGTAACCGATTAGAAGATGTATGCTGTTTCTGAAAGCTTGTGAGTAGCTCCAAGCCCCCAGAATGCTAGGTGAAAAAGACCTGTTTTGAGCTTCCACCAGACTGCCAAAACAGGTATTATCATTGAATCGGAGACTTAGGCCACCGCAGATCAGTGTGAAAGAAGAGAATTCTTTAATAGCATTATCTGCTATTTCTATACATGCTGAAAATTATCCTCTGTATAAATGAGTATGCAAGTGAGCCAGACACAGGTGCCTTGGTAGTACAAAGGCAACTTATTTCAGTTTTACATGCAAAAATGCTGTCTACAAAATCTGGAAATCTTGCAAGCTATCCTGTTTTCACTGTATACAGAACCTCATGCATTTAGAAAGAGTTGCTATTCAAAAATGAAAGTGAGGTGCTTTACATCAGCTTTTGGTTTTTTTATTTCTTTCATTATCAAAAACAGTAATAATTGAATTCCTGCCACATGAATCCTAATCTGACGCAATCTACATACAAATATAAATCTGGCGGCTATGTGTTGAAGAGGCTTTCAAACAGCTAGATTTTTTTTAATCTTATTTCGTACCTCCCCAGATTTTCTGTTGTTTTTGGGGAATTCTATAATTTCATACATGTTTAATTCAATCTCCAATTATTATTTTTTTTTTAAGTATTAAGAAATCAACTTAAACACACTTGAAAAACAAACACTGTTTGCTTTTAAATAAACAGTTGTGGATTTTAGGATTTAGGCATTAAGACTGAAAATCCTGAACTTGCACTTAAGGTAGTCAATGCAAGGTGAATGGTAAAATAACAAGATACGTGAGCCCAAGTTCATTACCTGCTGACTTCCTTCAACTTCTCTCCAACAGACTGGTTTTTTTTGCAGACAATCAGGTTGTTATAGTATTCCAAGAAATTTATAAATGAGCTCTTGACAAAAGTTTCAAGAAAATACATTTATTCAATTTTAGCAGAGGAAGAAAACATAATAAATATAACAATTTCTTACATCCTTCTTTACAAGATACTTTTAGGTTCAAACATCACACTTCTGTTACAAATTTCAACTAGTATTTCAAACTTTAAAAGACCACATTCACTGAAAAAGGCAAGATCTTTTAATGTTAAAAAATACACGTATCAGAGTAAGAGAGTGCAAATGTTTTATTTCTTGTGGCTAGTGCTAAGTGTTCAAATCCTTTAGAACACTGCAAGATATGTATTAGACCAGCAATATTGCAAGCATCCAATTAGCACACACAACTATCACATTAAGTGAACAATACAGATTGTGATTTTTCATGGTACAACCTTGGTTTGTCTCTCAAATAACACTGAACAAGATTTTTGCAGATTTCTGCGATTATGGCAGTACGCGTTTTTTACAAATCCCACACTCAAGTCCTCAGCTGAAGCAAAGTGGATCTAAGCTTGAATCTCCTTGAAACAAGACAAGTACCAGGCAAGTACAATTCCCATTCTGGCATGTTTATAGAGGTCTTCGGAGTGCAACTGATACTTTCTCGGCAGAAGTAGATGCAATTCCATTGGGATTTTTATTTCCATAAACTGGAATTGGGACAGCAATCACTTAGATTCCGTAGGATGGCCGTAGCTGTGTTTTGACAGCCATCAGGTTTTGTTAATTTTCTATGTACCATCTATTCAAACCAGTTTTCTTTCAGTAAAAAACGTACAGCATCATCAAATCCATTTTGGTACAATGATTCCATTTTCTCCTGGTTTGGTGGGAACAAAGCTTGATTAAGTCTTATTAAGTTGGCCAGAGACAGCTGCAACAGAGCAAGAAGCTATAAATTAGTATATTAAAGCAACTTATCTAGACTTGACTGTGTTGTCTGTTCTGTCACCTGTTTCATGTAGCATATGTAAAAACAAAAGACCAGCATGGCTATGTCTACACTAGTAAATTAACCGTGTCCAGGTACGCTGCTGGGCGCCAAGACAAACTGGCACAAACGGTCTGCATACACACTATGAAACTCACAGCCTCCAAGACAGACTGTCTGCCTGTAAAACTGCACTGCCCAAAGTTTCTGAAACATTTTAACTTCGGAAACATACCCAGAACTGTCTGGCAGAGTGGTAGCTGGCACGTGGTAAGCTTCTGCAAGGAAATATTTTGACAGCTTACTAGTGCAAACAACCACATTCTTGGGAACATTCCCAGGGAATGTTTAACATATAAGTATCAATGTAGCTTGTATTACCAACAAGTTAAGAACTACTCAGGATCTCAAATAGTCACTTCAATGGTGTAAAAAGATTTCAGAACTCTTTCTTGAATAAAGACATTATTAAATTGTTTACAACAAAATTAAAAACATAATTAGATTTAATAAAGTTCTGAACACTTCATTTACATCATTAATTTAATACTTTAGCCACCTACTTTATTATACACAATTTTGAAAAACAATATCAAAATCATCTTCATTATTTGAAGTAAGCAATTATTCAAATTGACACTAAAGAGAGAGGAGGTTCAAAGAGACAGAAAACGGTTCACATTCCAATCCAGATAAATGAAGACGCACAACTCTTCATTTTCTGCAGATTACTATATTGCTGAAAAAAATTTATTTTTAGTTCACATTTTTACAGCTCTAAAAGCTACAAGTGATTCAAATGGAATAGTTTAAAATGTTGCCTGAGATTCTGTACAAGTCTGCACTTTCAGGACCCTAGAAGAAATGTAACTCTGCAATTAATTTTCTATCTCTAAACTAATCTAATCACCAGCTCATTTTTCCTCCTCTAGATGCACTAGATGTTAGATACAAATCACAACCAAGAAATAGAAAGTAAGCGATTGCATGTATTGTCAATATATATGAAATCAATAATCTCATGCTTTATGATAATTTACCAAGTACTATCATGCTTAAAATCGCTCTGTGAAACATTATAAATACTCAGAAATTGGTCCAATTTAGGATTACATCACTCAAATTAAGAAAACATATTAAGAACTGTCTAAAGGAAACTGAAAAAAAAAAAGTACAAATTATTGCTAATATTTATTTTTTCTTTCTAATGGAGTTTTGTTGACAGCTAGGGCTACTATTGGATATTTTCTTTCATCATGTCAAAGGAAGCAATATTGTGGTTAAGGTTTGTGGGACAAAGCTTGCAAAGACAGAAATGTCAACGATGAAAAGGAGACCATAAAAATCAGTCTTAGCCTATATTTCAATATACAGAAATGTTTCTGTAACATTAACAAAATAACTCCTGGAAAAATGTTGTGGTTACAAATGTTCAAAATCTTAACACGAGCTCTCTTGAGCAATGAGGTGACAAGTCATTGTATACCATTTCAAATGTACGACAAACTTGTATTTTAAGTTCAGTCAGAGCAGCTAATTTCAGTAAGTATGAATGGAAGTTCTGGAGCTTCCCTCTCCTGAGGTATTCTACAGAAGTTTTTTTGTTTGTTTGTTTCTAGAAACATTCTGCCTAGCCAAAGACAGCTGATACTTAAAGTAAGCCTAGATTATTTACATTTAATGGCCTGTGATAATTTGCTCAATTTTGTACTAGATCAATCCTTTTCAACCTTTCTGACAAAATTTATTCTACATTTTCCTTCGTGTTTAAGAAAAAGTTTACACTCCATTTGCAAAACAGAAAATGTCAAAACTTAAACGTAAGTTGATATATACACAAAAAGTAAACACTTAAAAATAAGCATAACCTTAACTGCTCAACTACGTTTTCTTCTTCTGCAGTTATTTAATAAACAAGCAACTCACCATTATATCTTGTTTTGCAAATTTAACATAAAGATCCACACGTCCTTTATCTTGTGGACAGATATCTAATCGACCGCTGAAGGGAGAAATCGTCACAGTTCTTCCAACAGGCAAGATAGGAAGGCCATTGGTAAGGCCACCATCAACCCACTTCTATTGGAAAATAAAAATATTTTCAAAGTAACCTTAGTACAGTATGTTCATAGCTGAATACTTCATCGTTCCTGTCCTTGCCTCTTCCACCCCACCCTCAAGAAAACTTACAGGTTTCCTTCTCAGAATACCATGAATAAACTTGAGTACGAGGCATAAAAATCAAGGAATTGACAATGTACACGCAGAGTGTTTAATCAATGAGCATTTGACATGATGCTTAAATATGTGTGTAATATATTTATCAAGCTAGTGATATGGCATGTTAGTTAATCTAATAACAAAATGCCCCATACAGAATTTTCCTCAATACATGCATGAAAAGATTGTTAATATTATGTGTGAACCATATCAGATAAAGTATACTCCTCTAAAACATTACTCTGATTCAAACTAGGAGCTGGACAATCTGTATGTGCAGGTAAACTGACTGCACAAGCTAAGCCAAGTATGACTTCTCTCTTCTTCTTCCAGAGCTTCTTGTCTCCTTACATATACAACACAAGACAGCAATAGCTGGAAAGCGGAGGGTAAAGGTGGGAAGGAGCTGAACAACTATGGCACACAAGAGGGAGCAGACATCGTCTGCTACAGGAGTCGAGTATAGGGAAGAATGAGGAAGAAAAAACAGAAGCAACCGATCAACTTCTTGCAGGCAGTCTAGGGGCGCAAGCCTGATGTTCACAGGGACCGTAGCCAAATTCCAACCCAGTATAAGAAGGGACAGCTGTGACACCTCTTTCCAATATATTCTATACATCTGTATTTCTTTCTGTGCTTACATGCATAACCCAAAACTCAACATCAGTCTACTGGCTAGATGCATTCCCTGACATCATACATGAGGTCTGGTGATCAGATGCATCTCACTAAAGTTTATACATCTACAGCCAAATGAGTCATTCTACACTTCCTTTATCGTCAAGGGAGAGAAAACACTTCTACCACATGATCCACCTTATCATAAAGTAGGCATTTACATCTGATTTGAATTGTGCTGAAAAAGTGCTTTCTTCTCTTCTTCTCCACTAATTACAAAGGAAACATGCATTAACTATTTAAGATATAGACTACTGCAGACACCTAAAGCTGGTCAAGTTGAAATGCTGTAAGAAATAATAAGATTAACCTCAGGGTTTCTTCAGGGTTTGACCTCCCCAAAGATAAACTGAATACTCCAGGATATCAGCTTCAGGTTTCATTAACAGAGAACACTACAAACAAATGGCAAATTGTACTAGTACTCTTTAGCACCGATCAGGCAGAAGACTCTTTTTCTGCTGTAGGTGGTACTATATGTCACCATTATGAAACGGCAAAATAATGTAAGTTTTCCCACAAAATTACTGAAAATGCAACAGGAATTTAGTCACAAAATTAAAAAAAAATCTCCCACAAAAAGTATGCTATTGGGAAGTTCTTTATGACATCTAAATTAAACTTGTCTTCAAACTGTTGGCAAGACACTAGCTTTCAGTGCAGTGACTGCTATACAGGAAGCACTACCTCAGGTTACAGTGTTTGCTCTTCAGAAGCCCCTGAGATTCTCTGAGGTCTGTCACTTGGTTGTATAGATCCCTCTCAGCTGCGTCCTTTGCTCTCGCTTAAAGCAAACCTCCTTTTAATTCTATAGGTATAGATTTCTCCCAGCGCCGCATTTGAGTTCATGCAACCAAAAGACTTTGTTGTCACTTGTCCCTCCTTCCACTGTCAACTCCCATATCTGGCAATACATGGATTTACTCTTTTACACATGGATATATAGCACACACCATTGGGGGGGGGAAAGGGAGGGGGGAGGGAGGTTGCTTTGTCCCTCTACCCCACCCTCTTCTTCACTTTCTGAGATGAAATTTCTCATTTCACACTTCTTTATGCTCCTGAGCTTACAATATAAGCTACAAATATTTACTTTCAATAGTCTCCATGGACCTTCTTACCCTATTATTTCATAACATGCTTTAGAGCTTGACTCTTGACATTAGCTCTTGATGTCAGTACCCACAATCCACCACTGAATTCCTTCACTTTCCACAAATATCATATACCTCAATGCTTAAGATTGAGACTGTTTTGCCTTAGAAAAGGAGGCAAAAAAAAAAWATCCAAAACCATTTAAAGCTATCTTTCAGACTTCTCAAACTCCATTACTCCATTGTTGCGATAACCGAGAGTAAAGCTGCAACATACCTTTACATCTCTAATACCAAGGCTTTTTTGTGTGCGTCTATAAATAGCCATTTGTTATTGATTTATATGCAACGTTCCTTGGAGTACTAAGTGGCTTTTTGTTGCAATTCCTACAGCGACAAGAACAGTGGAGTCCCTGTCTAAGCCAAGTCAAAAGACACTGTAACAGATGACATTATCAATGTCTTTCACAAGGCTAGCTTAGTACTTTTACAACTTAAAAGTTCTCCCACTTTTAAAAATTCTGATTATTTAGGGTTTTTCCCCCCTCCTCTTACGTAACTTCAATATTTATTTGAAAATCAAAATACTTACCAAGGCAAGGGCAATACTTTTTATTAAGCACTATCTTTTGTAGATTCTGTTATTCCTGGCTGACATGCCCTCTGTCATTTTAKTTTTTTTCAAACATTTGGGAGAAACTGCTTCTCAGTCAAAAATATTTTGGGTCCACAGTCCCTCATGTTACATAGTTAAAATAAAACGTTTTTATGCTGCTAATAGAGAGATATAATGTCCCAGATTTTAATTCCATCAACCAATTCTTGAAAAATGCTTCTTAACTGATGAGGCAAATTCCTGGTAACTTCTGAATTAGTTTCTTTTTTTTAAAGTACAGTGAAAAGACAGAGAAAGTTCTGAAATAATGTGCAATGAAAACCAAACCAGACAATGAAATTAAGGATGTGGGCTGGACCTAACAGAATCTACCCATTTACCGGTAGATGGCTTTTACAAAGCTGTTCTGTAAGAACTACAGTGACACAAATTACAACCTCATCATCAGATACAGCCAACTCAATCATCTGTGGATCTTTAGTTGTCTTGAAGATTAACCTTGCCAGAAATTCAGAGGACACCAAACTAACTCAAAGAAAGATAATTTCACGTGGAGCAAGTYTGCCCTGCTGTTACTGGAAGCCTAGTCCAACAGCACCTTAAATACCCCACCCAGGTAAAAAGCTAGTTGAGGCCATTAAGAGACCATAAATTCTCAGATGTTATTTTACACTCCCTTTTCCTTCAGATTCTTTTTAGGCTCATCAAACCAGAAGAAAACATACTATGAACAGACTGATGTTATGCCTATGCTACCATGCAATTTAGCTTATTCACCCCTAAAGTCTAGCCTCCAAGCATGCATACTTGCATGTGTGAGTCAACGTGAGCCAAATGCTTCCCAAAAAGCATTCTTCCCAAAAAGAAAACTAAAGTGCAATGCTGGGAACAGTCTACCCCGGGGTTCACTCTCTGTAGGCAGTATGGACAGGCTAGCAACAGGTTTGGCTATTTTCTCATACTATTCCAGCAAAACTGCACCATACTCCCTTACGAATCACACGACACATACCTCAGATAACATACTGGAACACATTTCAAAAACACTGCCAGATGACCTGGTGATATGTATGCAGGTGATGTGTGTAGCCCAGAGAAGATTCAGACCAACTGTTCTGAYGCACAGATAAGGTCAGTAGACTCGAGCAGCTAGCAGGGAGTAAGCTCAATTCCATGCTGCCATAGACCATACGGCCTAAGGAATTTAATCCCTGAAACTAGTGTAAATGCAGACAGACAGAACTTTGGTCTGTTACAGTAAAGCTTTCAGGAAACTTGGAATATGATGCTAATATGATAGGTGGCCTCGCAGAGCCAAATCAATACCCAATCCATCTTACTGACTTCAGTGCTTACCATTTCTGGATCATGAGGTTACATGCCATGTATCTGGCTCTACACTGTGCTTTAGGGCCACTATTACCCACCCACATATCCTCATTACCCACTATTCTATGGAAATTACCCACTAAGCTATGGAAATACTATTGCAATAGAAATGCCCTCACCCTGCTCTTAAGTATTTTGGACTAAAGAATGGAAGCCACATTCATTTACAGGCAACAGTTTTCTCAAAAAAAAAAAAAAAAAAAAAAAAATAAAAATTCCCCAAACTACAAATGCACTGTTTTACAGAGCATGAGAAAAGTCAGTGCAGACATGCAGAACTAATCATTCCAACGAATAATAATAACAAAAGCAACCTTCTTCTCAGAAACTGCCTTTTCTGAACCTAACTTAAGGAGAGTAGTAAGAAGCTTTGGGAATGACAACAAGCTTTCAAGTAACAGAAGAACCAGTTTCTGTGAAATATTCATTGATTTCACTTCTGAATGCAAAAAATAAAGTTGGGCAGGAACGAGAACCATCCACTAAGAGGAGGCTGCAGGTGTTTCAGTAAATACTACAATACCTAGGCAAATCATAACAGCAGTGTTCATTCAGTAAAATGGGTTTTAAAGAAGTTTTGGACAAAACCGAGCCAACTTCTCAATTTCTTAATTGAAAGAACAACACAAGAAATTTAAGAAAGACACTTCCTTCCCTTTAACTAAGGGCAGAATGAACCTAAAACAACCATGTATGCCCCTTGAACTGCACAAGCATCATATAAATACTCCAATCAACAAAATTTCCAGACCCTGGGAAGCTGCAAGCAGTCTCCATTTAACACAAGCAGTCAGGCAATAGTGATTTAAACTCTTCAAACATTTTAGCTGGTATGTATTGCTGTATACATAATTCTAAAGCTGACAAGCTTTCTGACATAACAAACTCCAACTCCCTCTTGCTAGAGACAAATGCGTATGGTTTTGTGTTTGTTTTTTTTTTTTTGGCAGGGCAGCTGTGAGGATTATAGATGTTCTAAAGGCATCATTTGGATGCATATGAGGAAACAAAGGAAAGAGTATCATGTAGTATTTCTCAGAAAGAAAAAAATGGCTATTTTCATAGCCATTTTCATACCTCTCCTTTATATTCCACTGGCTTAATTCCTGCATATATTGGTACAAAACTACTTGCTAGCAGGACCTAGAGAAAAGAGAGAAAAAAGAATAGAGAACAAAAGTGAAGAAAAGGCAACAAAGTAATTCTGAGCCAATATGTATTTTCATACATATTTATCTATATTAAATAATATAGCAGTAACCAGTTAATATATTAGTTTTTCATAAAACCACTGTCATCTCAAAATGTCTTGTTTTTGTGGTATGACAAAATGTGATTAAAAGTATTCAGTAGGATCTGGGTTTTTTTATGACTTGACAGTGACAACTCTCAAATCAAAATATCCAACCCATTCCACTGCTAGCATATGGAACAAAAGAATAGAACAGAAATGGTTAAGTCAATGAAAGAACTATTGAAATACTAATAAAATATATGTATTTCCAAGGTCATCTTGAAGCCTCTAATTGTCTTCAGGTTAGAAGATGTCACTGCAAAAAACCATAAACCTACAGAATAATAATCTCCATGCTTGTCACTGCTGGCTACCATAGCTAGACATAACACTGCATAATTTCAGATAAACTTATTGCATAATTATCTTTGCATGATTACGTCTTACAAATTTTGAGAACTGACTGACTATGTAGAATATAACAGGGTCAAGATTTAAAAAAAAAAAAAAGATACTTTAAAGGCAAACTTCCAATGCATACTTTGAGATTTTGTTAAGAGAGATTTTTATTTTCCCCTTAAGTGTTAATTATAAGGGACCTCTTACTTACTCTAAGCATCCACAAGGATAGGGAAAGAAGGAATTCCTTCTTATTCCATTTCCTCCTTTATTCTGCTGTATCTTAGGATGTCTTCCACTAAGATATAATCAATTACTAGAAAGAACATTTGCTTTACATGCATCTGAGTTCATCCTACCATTTCATATCAGATTATACATACAATTCTGATCCAAATTTAAAAAGTGCCAGTCAAAAGAAAAGAGATGGGCAGTAAAAGATATGCCTTCCAGCGACAGTTAAAATACAGTTCATATATGGTACTTAACATTTCATTACATCTATTCCCCACAAGGACTTGTAGAAAGTGTTGGATTTGTTTTTTTTTTTTTGAAGACAGGAACCTTCTTTTCTTTACTTTCTTTTGTGATGAAACATAATATAAATGGTAACAGGGAAGTAAGAGATGCAAACAAACCTCAGCGAATTGTTACAAAATTTGGAGATCCTCTATTTTATTCTCATCTACTGTAATCATTAGTTACCCTGTAACTTTTTAAACAGACTTTGCCTACAAGGTGGTAATTTAAAAACCGATGAAGGAAACACACACAAAAATAAATTTTAGCAAAATTTGCRAGAATGCAGGATCAAATTCTGCTTCCATTGTTTATGTTATGGTTGTAGCATCACTGATAGCATAAGTGATTACTCGAGTAAAACAGTGACTTATTGTACAGCTAATAACATACTCCTAAACCTTGAAGAAATTCAATCATTTATATTTAAAGCAGTAATATTCAACTTCATTACCTTAATGAGGTCCTCCCTCGAGGCAAAACTTGAAACTAAGTGATTTTCCCCATTTTTGGTGTTAGTGACTGACACATAGAGCCGGTTCTCAGCGATCTCATGAGCATTAGAAGGAAGAATAGACTCTATGCCTTCCCTAGAGTAAAGAAAATGGTAAACATTATTCTCCATCATTATTTAAAAACCTTGCAAATATGTTAGGGGTGAAAGAGTGCTGAGCTCCCCAAAGTAGAGGAAAAATATGCACACTCTCCATTTTCATTGAGAGAGCTTCACACAAAAATGATCTTATATAGATGCATTAAAATAGGTACCTAAGTGTTTTCATAAAATCATAACCAGGTGTTACAGCACCGAAGTCCAATTTTCTAACTTCCTCTGCAAATCCGTAGGCAAACTGCTTACATTTCTGCAAATTAAAATATTCACTATTAAGGACATTTTAGTTATGGGAAGTATGTTCAACCGTGGTATCTAAAACATACTAGTGGCTAATGAGGAGAGAGCTATAAGATATGACTAAAATATTTTCYCATATGTGCTTAGTTTGTAACAAGATATGCATAACAAAATGTTGATCCTTTTATAAGAACTGATTTGTAAGAAAACAGGGTCCCTAATTAAAAAAAAAATTAATAATAATAATAATAATAGAAAAACACCACAAGAATACCACTTTAACAATCAAGGAAAGTTAAAGGCTATTTGTCTATGTATTACCACTGCTAAATAATCAGTTCTCTGAACCATGTCATTACAAGAACAATAATTTATATTTCAACTGTAAAGCCACCTTTTATTTTAAAGACTACTTCAGTACTAAAACCAGACACAAGTACCTTAAGATGCCTATAAGCATTAAAAAAAAATTAGTTATTACAATTTCTTCTCACTAATGCAAAAACCATGCTACTAACTAATACACATATTTAATGAATAAAATACTATGGAAGTATTTAATGAATACTAGGACAGAAGACAAAGGAAGAAAAGACAACTGTAGAAAACCAGGCAACAGATTCCACTGCCCAGAGAACCTCTTTTACGCAAGCTGAAATGCCTAGTGTTAATGACTGCAGAAAAAGTCTGAAGTGTAAGCCATAAGAACTCCAAAAGGAGAGTAAAGGAATAGGTAGCATTTATTTTTTAGCAAAAATATTCTGAAACAATGAATTATGATTCTGAATGCTTAAGACTCACTATTCAGTATTTCTTTTTTTATCCTTTCATGCAGACTTCTCTAACAATTTTAGAGACTTGGGAAAAAAATAAATCCAATCTTATGCAACTTTCTGAAATTAGTACTCAATAAATATATTATACCTATATTCACCTATATAACCACATGTTTACAGAATAAAAGATCTGTCTATAGATAGTTTGGGGTTCCTGGCTTATTAGCTTCCTGCATGAAGAACAAGTATGTTGCTAGTATCAAAATAAATAATTGATGTGACTCGGGAAAAAAAAAAAAAAAAAAAAAAAAAAAGAGAAGCGAATGTGTCCTATTGAGGAGGATGGTGCAGGATTTAATGGAAGGAAAAAACAGAAAAGAGTTGGGGTGAGGATTAGTATGAGATCAGGAGCAAGCTGGCTGGAGCAGTTTAACTTCCTCACATCACTTGTACAACAGAGCACTCACCTAAGTGAAAGACAGAAATGCAGTTCTTGCATCTACTTTCTCTATATGGCCTTCGAACAAATGTATCAAAAAAGTTCATTAAGAGGTCCATATCTCTTAAAGCAACAATCACTGTAAAGATTTGTGCTAATTCATTTCACATAGGTCAGATCTGTACCTTTACCCTAGGAGGTACTTGCCACTGCATATGTAAGACTAGTTACATGCACCACTTGAATTTATTCTACACTAGGCAGTTAGGCTTCTTCTGTAGTCAATCAGCTGGAAAGAGGCACATTCAGACACCTCTCTCTAAATAGACAAGAAATCCACAAACACTACATAGAAGCACCTCAGAACTACTATCTTTATATCTAAGATACTTTATTAAAAGTGACAGGGAGCTAAGAGTAATAGGGAGCTGGATGAGTCCAACATAGATGAATGACAGAAAACTACTTTCCATACTACAGGTACTAAGAATAGACCATACAATTCTTGTTGCCAAAAGGGACAATTTCTTACAGCTGCAAATTGTTTATAATTTTAGTGCTAGAAGCTTTAAACAATACATCTGAATTTTAAATAGTGACTCAGGACATGTTCAGAAATTGTAACTACTTGTATTGAGTTAAGCAAACGACATCAAACATGATCAAGGTACTTTTGAAATAAATAGGTACTTATCTATAACTCTATAAGCCTCCCTAAAATTCTCAAATCCCATGCCTGTTCAACAGCAACAAAAATCCAAGATACGACTGAAAAACATTTGCAAACTGTCATATTAGAACAGCAACAGTCAAAGCAAGAAATCCTCAATGTTACATTCTCTCAAGATAAGGAAAGGTTGTGTTAGAGCTTTGAGACTAGGAGATAAAGAAAGTCCTAATTATAGCTTGTCTAACATAGCCATTTCTGGGGAGAGAGGGAAAAAAAGAAAAAAGTAATTAGCTGATGTAAGAGTTATATTTGTGGATATAAAATATTTCAAGTTAGAACTGTAATAAAGGCAATAATAAAATTATCCTGATAAGAAAAGTTAATTCTATTCAGTACACAACACTGCCTTTACTTAAATTCCCTGAGAATTAGGAAGAATTATTTCCCCCCAAAAAACAGCTCTCAATTTCCCATTTAAACAATACAACAGAATGACTAAAAAGTAAATAATAAAAAAAAAAAAATAAAAGGACTAAAAAGTTCATGAAACATTCTTTAGTTTGTATTAAAATGACATATTTTCAAGGAAAAATCCATCAGACTCAATGTAATGTAGGCTTAGTTCCCACAAACATAAAAAATAAAAACTCTTCTAATATTTTTATTTAGAAAGGCTTTTGTAAGTTGGACCAGGCTGGGAACAAATGCTCATACCCAGTGCCTAGAATAAGCAGAAAAATTTCCTTGGGCTAAGAAAAGGCTAGCTGCTGCGCTCACCRTATAGGAAATTGAAGTCAGAGGTATGCATTATACCAGGCAAACTTGAAACTGAACTACTAATCAAAGGCTACAGAAAAGGAGTACACCTGAACAGAATACAAGTAAGGTTCTCTTCACAACAGAGTAGAGCTTTCCTAATACAAAATCATATAAAGAAGGCACCTGGGGGTGGTGGGGTGGAAAGAGACCAGGGAAGAACTTACTGCTGAAAGCAAGAGAAGTATAGCTAACTGCAAGCTAAGTTCGTATCACAGCAGAAACAAACAACGAACAAACAGAAAGATCAGTGGCAAAGCGTGGTCTTGGCTGGGACTATTGTTTGAATCAAATGCAGTGAAAGTTGTAACAAGGGAGGCCCAGAGAAAGTCACCTGATGCTCTCTGGACTGAAACCTAAGTGTGCCTAGAACAAAAATCTAACAGCCTTTTTTTCCCCCACAATAATGCTGTTTATTATAATTCAAAATATTAAAGAAATATTAACATTTTGGCAAGGCCTAGTCCTCTACATATATTAAGGCAAAGTCACTACAGGCACTTCAGGAGGGCAAAGCAGACTTAAACTAAGGGGAAAAACAAACAAAGACAGGCTAATGCTCTCCCACAGAACTTGTAAAAGTAGTCAGTGAATATCACTTTGCCAACACTACATGACACCATATCCATGGTGAGAAAAGGGTGGCATCTCTGGAGAAAAAAACCCAAACACACATGTATGCAGTATGTCAGAACAGAACGCTGTGAGGGTTAATCCTCCCTGGCACACAGTGGGGCTACTGCTCTTAAATTGTGAACTGTACTGAGTCCAAAGGAGGCGCACAAGCCACTTCTTGCGCTGTCTAACGGAACACAGACAGCAAGGAAAAAATTTGAGCCGGTGTGCAGTGTTCTTCAACTTTATGAAGGTACAGTCCATCTACCATTTGCATCTTCTTTCACAAAAGGATGAAAGGATGGTGCTATGCATTTGCTTAACAAAGCCTACCTCTAGCCAAGAAAACAATGATTAACTTTGTAATGTACAGTGTGATTAAGTGATTAAGTGCATATACGTTTTGGTATATTAAAGTATATCTGGTTGCATACAACTCAACATTCACACACATGAAATTTATATTTACACAGCTTAAAATATAAAGTTTGTATGACAGACTTCTGTCATAAAAAAATATTAGATTCATAAACATTTCTGCCTGTGAGTCACAGGTTTTGTTAATGAGAACACATACATGAGTCCTGCTGCTTTACAAGAAGCAGGTAGAAAAACAAGAACCAAAGTATCTAAAAAAAACCTTAATGGTAGATGATTACATAAAAAATATCCTTTGAAAATGATCATGTCCTATACCTAGGAGTTTATTAATTTACCTCTATATTTTCTGGTACTGCTAATAAGACAGTGGCAGCCAGTGATCCCGCAGAAGCTCCCGCAAAAGCTTTCACAACTTTCAGTAACTTCTTACCATGCCTGTAAAAAGCAGCTGCTGCCCCCAAGTGGTAAATACCCAGAAACCCACAAGCTGCAAATGACAGACTGATGTGTCTCATTTTTGCTGTGGAAATAAAGTTTCACCGTCAGGAAAAGGATCAGTTAATTTTATCTTATACTATACATCTATTCTTTTGGCACAGAACACATAGTATGTTATATCTATATAACAAAAAGCTGTTTATTTAAGAACAGTAAAACTTTTGATTACCAAATACATCAAACAAGTAGCAGTTAGTTTAGCATCTCCAAAATTGAAAACAACTCTAAAATACTCCTTAGCACAAATCCCTTTTCCAATCAAGAAATATACATATATATCCATTTACAACGTAACTGCACATTTTCATCTAATTTGTCCAAGAAATACAAAATAAAAGTAGCTACTCAATAGTGATAAAAGAATGCTGTTGGAGAGCAAACACTGTTAGCCACCTAGAGTAAAAATCATATTAATTATAAAACTGCTGGCTACTGTGTCATCATACTCTCCTTATACGCTCAGAGCCTTGAACCCAATATCATTCTCTAAGAAAGCAATTTTTTCCTTCACCTTTGGAACTGATTTGCTTACTAGTATTATTAGTAATCATTAATAGACAAATTCTTATAGTCATTTCTTATTTAAAAAAGAAAAACATACAACATATCGTTGCTACTATTAAAATAAGAAGGAATAAAAAAACACCAAAGTAAAATACAAAGCACTAAATGTGCACTAAATGTGCACTAAATGTGTACAAAAACACTCTGAAGGTGTCAAGGATAGAATTTAAATCTAACACGAAACACAAACAGGAAGCGTAAGTTCAGATCCTCAGGGGTGGTTTATTTAAAAAAAACAAAGCCGCCCATTTTATTAGCTCTTCTGTTTCTGCAAATAACTACAATTATGAGAGCAAGCTATTCCACAGATTATATTGTACAGACATACAAGATATTGTACAGATTATCTTAGTATTGAATTAAAAATAAACTCCTAGTATATTTGGGTACGCAGCAATATGAATGGGACTAAAAAAAAAAAAAAATCAGTATACTTAGGACTATATTTTATTCTTCTGGTTCCTAATGAGATAGCTGATGAGATGTTTCTTTTCAAAATCATCTACAGACACTGCGGTGTCAGTTCTGATGAAGAGGGGGAAACATGCACAGCAACAGATTTTGCTTTAAGTTGCCTCTTCAGCTCGGAAATGGGAAGAGCAGGAAAGATGAGGGTAAGAAACAGCTTTCAAAACCACTAGGGAAGAAGACATTCTAAACTCATCTGCTTTACCCATAACATGATTAAAATCAGACCACGAATGGGTCTAACTAGGTTTACCATCTTCCTAAAAAAAAAAAAAAGAAGAAGAAGAGACAGAACGCGTGCACATCTCGTAGTGCCAGGGCATACTGTTTGGTACACCAGTCACGCTGCTAAAACACTACACTATCATAAGGTAGTTCATCAACTGCGCTTTACTCCCTTTACATTGGAAACACTTGCATATCCACTTGTAAGTACAAATACCTGTAACTTGTATCTAGCACATTTGTACTGATTGAAAGGATTTCAGGTTGGCTCTTGCTGTGGCAATATGAAGAGAAAGGTATTCGCAATGAAGCAAATGATAAATCATGCTACTACTTTTAAAAAGAAAGGATCTTTTAATTTAAAGAAAAATCACTGTACTGCATAGAAGATTAAAAAAGTTTACTCAAGATTTTACTGGAAAACAACAAACGCAATTCTACTTTGAATATTTTTTTTTTAGCAGAGTGGAAAAAAACTAAAATAGACTTTGAAGTATGATGCCACAATGTGCTTTCGTTCAGGCTAGTTAAACTCCCGGTAGTTTAACCAACTGCTGCACCTGTTTCCATGTCTTGTACAAATGAGGAGCAAAGATGTATTTGCATCACAGGCCACTCTGACAAAAAGGTAAAGTTGGTTAAAGCAATTGCATTATTAAGTAGGAAGAAAAAACTCCCATTTTTGTCCAAAAGAGATTTCAGGCTCAAGACACTACTAACATGAAACATTATATGAAGTAAGTGACCACATTTACGTAGTTGATTGGTCAGAAAATAAACAAGCAAAGTAAGAGTTCACAAATCCCAAGAATTACATCTAAGGGACCTATGACATGTAACTAAGAAACACAAGTGTGAGATAATAAGCTTATTTAAATAAAAACAAGCATATGTATGCTTATGTACATGTATATATATACATCTTCTAAACCTTCTACAAAGCATTCTAACAGGTATCTCTCCCTGCTGGAAAATATTTAGACGCTCACAAATCAAAAAAAAGATGAAAACTAAAGAAAGTATCTAAAGCGTAGTTACAGCAAGAAATTTTAGATTAAAGGATTTTTTTTTTAAAGAAAAAAATATCCCTACAAATGTTGAATACAGTCACACTCCAGTGTGTAAAGAATTGGCTGGTACATTTTCTCTAAAGTGAGAAGAACAGAAAAGCAGGTTATGTGAACTGAAGAGATTATTTGAATCTCAGATCAAAACCTACTGAAAATATAGACTAATGTCAGACGTCCATGCCTTCTCTTGTAAGGTTTCATGAGGAAGTTTTATTTTCTTACATGAACTTTAGTCCTACCTAATTATCAGTTATTGTGAGTAACCACTGTTCTCTTGATATCTGGATACATGGCATTCACTCTTCGATGAGAGTTAATTTCTTAACACTTAGATCCCATACTTCTCTTCCTCCTTCTTCATTCCCCTACCCAAGAGACAGAGATTATTGAATGAGTATTCACATCAGTTTCTTGACTGACAAAAGGATTCAGTAAGAGACTAACATCCAAGAAGAAAAAAGAACACTAAGATTTCAAGTAAAGGAATACTGTTAAAGAATGCTGCTAGTCTCACACTTTGTTAAGAGTAGACTTATTTCAAGTCCAAAAAGATGAAATGAATGCAATCCAAAAAAGAGTGGGKTTTTTTGTTTTTTGTTTTTTGTTTTTGTTTTTTTTAAACAGAAGTACTTGATCCACTGGATTTGTATGGCATGCAATACAGCACTGTTTTACAGATTCCCCAAGAGAACTTCAAATCAAAAGTAGCAACAGCATAGCTGTGTTATCAAGTCACTATATTTTTATTAATTAGGGTCAGTTCCCAGGTCTACATTATATATTTGTCACATATACCTGAAATTTAAAAATACTTCAGTATAAACGTTAATTGGCAGATGACATTCAGGTTCAAATGATGGATTCAATAGTTACACCTAGCTGCATGACTGAGAAATGGGTTTTGCATACACATGTAACAACCCTACGAGTGGGTAAATAATGAGAGAAAAATAATCATTGAATCATAGAAAAATTCAGGAGGTCTCTTGCCCAACCTTCTTCTGCTTAAAACAGGGTCAGCTATCAGATCAAATCGGGTTGCTCAGGGCTTTATCCAGCTGTTAACTGAAAAATCACATAATGTTTAGCTCCTAAGTGATAACTAGTACCTGTTGCTGGGTGAAACAATCAAGTCTTCTTTCATTTGTTCAGAATATTAAAATCAGTAGGGTATTGCAAATAATCAGCATTATAGAGAAGAAACAACAGAACATTAACATCTTCATTCAACACTATGCATCTACCTGCGGGGAGGTTCTGTACATTGAATTGAAGGCCTCTTACAACAAATCTGTAACAAAGCGCTTAACCTACAAAGATGATACAGATCCATAAGAATCATGGTTCTGTAAAGAACTATCTGCTTGACAGATGCAGTTAAGCAATGTCGTTTCACCTTGCAAAGGAATCTCTGGGTAAGAGGAAAAGATAAGAAAGCATTCATTATATGAATGTCCTGTAAAATCAGAAAAGCAAGAAACAGAAAACCAAGATACTCACTTTTATAAGAATATAAACTTGCCCATTTCTTGTGATTCTTGCAAATATGTCATGGCAACACTTGCTTTGCCAGTTAGAATGGTGTATTTCAGAGACAGTATGATTCAAAAATGTCTTTTGCTTTGATGATCTGGTAGATCACTGCTCTTTTGACCAAAAAGAATAGCAGGTTGTAACAACTCCCAAGAGGACACATAGAGAAACTTAATTAAGTTTACAGTATGGCTACCGCCTGCCAGTACCAGAAATAGGAGCACAGTCACATCTGGACATAGACCATTTTTTCAGCTGCCTGAGCGAACAGCAGAAATCTTGCTATCTTAGAAATGGTATGAAACACCTGTTCCACAAGACTTCAGAACAAATATTCTTAGAGGGTTTAATGTAAGTTCTGACTGTTAAAGATACTATCTATTAACTCAAAGTTATCATAATGGCATGTGTTAAGAAAAAATTTCAATGAACCTTAGAAGATGCACAAATACATTTCAGCTGGACAGTGCACATGCTGTAGAAATATGACGTAAATAGGACATAGCAAATGCTTTTGCCACTGCTTTTCAAAAACGTTGTCATCTTACGTGATTAGCAAATTTCAAAATATAAAGATTTTAACTGGCTAAGGGGATAGGTATGCTTCTGCTGTCTACAAGAAAAAACAGAAGCATAAGAAAAGATAAGTACAAGAAGAAACTAGGATGACACCAGGGCTGTTCAATCTCATTACTTTACAGATAATGCAGGAGCATTCAGGAATAAACATAAACCTAAGAGCTCTATTTAAAAGATTCTCTCATCCACATAAAAAAAAAAAAAAAATTCACTGGTGGTTAAAAATATACCGGGGGGGGTGGGCATTTCTGTTTACTCAGCAGTATCTCATCCATTCGTAATGCAAACCTACAAGAGAATGTATGTAAGGAGACAAGCCTGTACAGCAGAATTATGATATAGTACAATATAGCTTTTTCAGAATAGGTACTGTCTTCCTAATTGTCATGCACAAGAAATAGCACAGCAGTTTCTCATACTGCTGTTTCCTGAGCAATATAATTATGCAAACAGTATATGATCTCAGTGTCTTAACCAGTTATAACTACCTCCTTGTCATCCCATTTGTAAAAAAAATTTGAAAATGCCCAAAGCAACTGACTAAAAAACCTTTACAAACAAAAATTAAATATACATAGAATTCGAATGACCAAGCACCCTGAAGCACAGGAGCTAAAATATATGATGCATAACAGCACATTTGAGGATTAGTTATTAGCCAGGAATGACAAAACAAGCACAGTTATGGAAAGAACTGTTTAGCTAGGCAACATTGCTAAAATAAAGGTCATAACTGTAACTACTAATTTACCTGAATCAGAAATCACCACTCACACAGGAATGTTTAATTGTTTTTTCATGTTTATAACAGAAAAAAAAGTTCACTAGCATCACAGACCATTCGTAGCCCTCAGTGAATATTCAAGAAATTGACACTCCCAGCCAAAAATAGGCTCACACAAAACAATAACCCATCCAATAGATTATACTTTACTTAAAAGTCACCACAGTTGCTAGCAAGAGAACAGGAAAACTGAGTTTTGCATCTGTCCAGTCACATAGAATAAGCATTGTAAGAGTTTAATGAAGTTGAAAAAAAAAATTAAAATAATAATAATACTACAAAATAATCAATACACAATCCAATCAGCCATTAAGACACTTAGGAAAATTACATGAGTCTCTGCAAACTATAAAAATTGTGTATAATCCCCTTAAAATTAAAAAATAAACATATCACATGATACAAAACTTTCAAATTAAGAGTTTAGACCATCTTGATCATTAACACAAGATGTCTAGAGAGGACAGGGAAGGCTGACTTCTTAAGAAGAGGGTGGCAAAAGGTTCAATACCTTCTAATGAATGTTGACTTCCATCACGTACTCCGCTGGGACTTTTTCCAGCAGCTATTTTAGTTCCCTCTGCACTAGTAGTCATTCTTGTATCTACTACCAATCGTTTATCATTTACCTTGGAAACCTACAATCATACAGACAAATACTAGTATTTAAAAGAGAAACAACAGGCAAATATAAGATGAACATTAATTATCCTTAAATAGATTAATAAAGTCAATTAAAATAGTTGTAAAACCATCTAGATGAATTTCTCAATTGCTTAGCCCCCTCTAAACTAGTTGAAACCACAATGTTCTAGTATTTATAAAGTCCATGCAGCAATTTATATTTTAAAGAGGAACTTAGTTAGACATCTAGAAAAAGAAAAAAATTGCCATTTGGAACTGCCAGTGTCCACCACTAGCCTTAATTTTGTGTCCTTTCCCACTATTTTTGTTAATATCCACAGATTTCTTTTTATAATCAAACTCTCATGGTTTTATCCTCCCTTACTGATCCAATAAAAATTGACTTTTTTCTTCCCCTTTTTTGTGCAATATTGCATTAGTAAAAAGTTTTCCAGAGAACTCTGGTCCTATTCTTCACTGAACAGCTGTCACTCTAACTAATAAGCCTGTCAGCTATCAAGTGGTATTGTCTGAAGTATAATTTGAAAAAATTAATGTTTCTCCCCAGCTTAGAACTATCAGACACAGAAAGTTTATTCTGAAACACTGGTTTGCCTGCAGCTTCGTGCTGCCTGCCCCTTTACCCTGACAGGCATCTTCATTTCATAAATAAGGCTGCAAGATCAAAAGCTTAGCTCTGTAGATTCTAAAAGAAATGATATTATCACTGTACTGATGCATATCACTTATACCTAGAGCACCACAAAAATACTTACCTGGAATTCAACTCTCTTACGTGGCACTCTTATGGTGCAATAGTTTAGAATTCCAATCCAGAACTGCTGAGTTTTTGGAAACATGCAACTACACAGTCTGCCTTCTTGCAACTGAAACAACAGTATTTGAGCACTACAGAGACTTTTAGCAGTCCACATTTTCTTAAAAGGGACCTCTGGATCCAGATGATGAGATAACCAAACTGATACTCTCAGAAGCTGTTTTACCATGGATTTACAAAGGAAGTATCAATAAATGAGCTTGGACACCATAGAAGTACACAGGAGAAACCTCCTCTCTTCTAAACATAACCTGTTTAAAAACATGAAGGGGGGGAGGGGAAGAGTAGTTGAAAGGTAGTTGCACATCAAGGCCCTGATACTGTAACAAGGCCCTCTTCACAACCCTCTCACATTTAGCTTTCAAGGGATGACAACCTCGAAACAACAGGTGCATTAACAGTTGATTCATTTGACAATGAAAAGGTTCTAGGCAGAACTTTTGTTCACTAGCTACTGTCTCTCCCACCAGCCTCCATCTGGCACTGTGTTGTTCACCACCAACCATAAAGTCAATTGTTAATTTCAGAAACAGGAAGGACTTAAAATGCTAATAACCCAAAGAACAAGTGAACAAACTGTCCAGTATAATTAACAACATGAATACACTGTTCCTTCTACCTCAGCTGAAAAACCTGCAAGGAGTGTTCCAGCAACTTCAAACGAGCTGTTCACAAAAACAAAGTGCTGATGTCAAGATCCTAGTAAGAAAAACCCAAGCGTGCTGGCTGGTGCAAGGCAAGCCTTGTCATCTTCTATGCTACAAGGATATCGTAGGAGTGACACACAAATCAAACCTAAGTCTGGTTTACACCTAGCAAGACTTTGACCATAAAGAATAACATATGGAAATGCACTTGTTCACATGAAAAGAAAAACAGGTTATTGCCCTTACTAACAGTGCAAACAAACCCAGTGTGATTCTGTGTAGGCAGGTCTTGGAGGTAAACTATCAAACTCAAATTTAACCCCAATCAAGTAAGTGAGTTTCAGGTTTTCTGCTTCATCTTGCATGCCACGAGACGAGGCCAGCCATGCAATTTGATTATCCCTACCTCCACTTTTCTCAGGGAACAACCGACATCAGCAAACAAAACTGAGCTGAAACTGCGAGACAAAATTTTTAAATGCAACAAACGTAACAAATACAGAAAGTCAAGTGACAACTGAAGCGAGCACAGCATTAACAAAATTCACTGCGTCTTTCAAACTTGTAAACGTGCGACCGAAGGGCGATGTTTTAGCGGGCCACATTCCTACCAATTTTAAGCTCAAGACGCCCCTTCCCATCTTTCCCCGCTTCCCTCCGCGCAGGCTCTTGCCTCAGACCCTTCCGGGGCTCTAACGCGGCCTGGCCGACCCCCCTCGCTCCCAGGCGGGACCCGGGCCGCGGCGGAGCGGCCCCACCTCCCTCCTTAAGGGCCGCGGGGACAACGCCGGCAGGGAGCCGCGGAGCCCGCCGACAGCTCGGCCCCCCCCCCGCCCGCCGGAGGCTTGTCCTCGCGCCAAAGCGCGCGAGGCAGCCGGGGCTCCCCCGCCGCGCTACCTCCCCCGGCGGCGGCCTCCGTGCGCGGCGACGCGGGGGGGGGACGGGGCGCCCGCGGAGCCTTGGTGGAGCGGCCCCTCCCCCGTGACGTTGCCCCTGCGCGCCTGCGTAGCCGCGGGCAGTTGTCGCGCGCCGGACGCGGGCGGCCCGGCAGCCGTTGGGGGGGGCGGACGGGGACACAGTCGTGTCCCGAGCGCCGGGAGCAGCTGCGGCCTGGGGCTCCTCCGAGGGGCGCGGCCCGCAAGGAGAGGCTGTCGCCGGGCGAGGTGGGCTCGCTCCGCCTTCACCTGGCCGACAGGTGTTGGGTGTGGCGGCGTGCCGGCCCGGGCGGGCCTCCTCCTTCTGCGGCCTCCCGAGGGAGAAGGCCCGCGGGGTGCCTCTCCGCCCGCCGCCGCTCTGAGCTGTCGTGTGGGCGGGTGTCGGAAGCCTCTGAGCGCCGCCCTGGCACCGGTGGGCACTGTGTAGGGAGGGGCTTCCTGTTGCTGGAGGGGTGACCCCAGGGCGGCAATAAAGTTGGTTTTATTTTTTTTTCTTCCCTTTTTTGTGTGCGTGTTTTAGTAAGTTGATTGTGCTCGCCCTTTTGGCAGGCGAGTACCAGAGTCAACACAGTGTACAGATTCAAGATGGAGAGGGATCCTGTAGCCAGCAGTGGATGATGAAAACTAGGGAGAGCAAAGATGCCTGTGAGATAAAAGTGTAGTTGTGTGAACCCTCCCAGGGGTCTGACTGGGGTTAAAACTAAACTGGCTGGGGAAAAAAAAAATGTTAGATTTCATGCAGATTAACCTCCACCTCTGTCATCTATTACTGTTACTTTTTACTGGCATATTAGAGGGGCTGGTACAGGTTTGGGATAGAAGGAGGGGCAACCATCTTGAGGGGGAACCTTGGCAGCTTCTGTTGTTTGTAGTGGTTGTGTATCATTTAATTTAGTCATCTTTTCAACTGCTAAGTTTCCTACTCTTAAAGTATTTGCTTTAATAAGTAATAGTTAATTTGTGCTTCAGTTTAGTCTGTTGTAGACTTTAAAGGATTGAAGAATAGCCACATTTCCTTTCCAGAGCTGAACCTTTCAGTGTCCTTAAATTTGACTTAACTTGCCGCTTATCAAATTTATGCCTGTGGGAAACAATGTGCAGATAATACTGATGTATTTTTTTTCCACTAATTAATTTGACCCTAACATCTCACTAACAGACGTAGGTTTGTAATGATGGTATCCTAAAATAGAAAATACTAGAAATACTGACTAGTTTGCAGGATAGTTTCTACATGGAATCATTCAAAGCACCTATTTCTTATGTAGAGGCTACAGACCTTACTGTTGGATAATCCACAACTGCACTTCCTAACCTATAATGAAGCATAAATTAGCAGAGTTTCGACAGGAACAAAATCATAATATTTAAAAGGTGAATCATAGGAAAATTCACTTCTATTATGTATGTATGTTATCAGCAACTTGAAGATGGTTAGAAATGAGAACAGCAGATGTACATCCGTGGGCCTGAACATTGGAGGATACTGGTTTACATACTACTTTTCAGTGTAAGGAAAAAACACATTTAATGTGACTCATGCTAGTGAAATATGAACATTTACAAAATGTTAAGTGTTACAGGTATCTCCTTGTTCAACATGACTGTGAGTCTAATTGGATTTTTTTCTGTGTGATAGCTAGTGCATGTTATCAATCTATAAATTAAAATACTGCTTCTAAGTAAGAGGGAAGAAAATTAAATTATCAATGGCATAATCCTAAATACGCTTCTCATTAGGACAATATCTGCGGTTTCAGCCTCAGTTTTCACAAGAACACAAAGTGGATCTCTGACATTTTTACATGAATAGTGATCTCTAAAAGCTAGACAAAAAAGAAAATACAGACCTGAGTATGTCTCCCACTAATTAACTCCCTTTTTCTCCTCCCCTTCTTTCTACCTTTTCCACATGTCTATTACCCATTGCTTTTATCTCATTCTTACCCTAATTTAAATGATTGGCATGATCAGCAATATTAGATGCCACTTCAGCTGATTAGTAAAATACATTGTTTCTCGCATTGCTCAGGATGGGGAATGGAAAACATTTCAGAAACAAAGGAGCCTCTTTTTATTGCACTGTGTTAATACAATTGTAATCATAGACAAATACTGAATTTCTTGAGGTCATTAAGTTTCCCACAATCTTGTGTTTAACTTTTGTTAAACCTGTTTGTGACATATATGCACTTATAAAATAGGCCCATCTCCAAAGGACGATCACTACACTGAATAGCCTGCATATAGTGCTGTCCATCTCTGCAAAAATTAGGAAGTTCTGCACCCAGCTTTTTGAGGGAAGTGAAGACAGCCAAGTCTGAATCACTATTGCCACTGCATTTCAGTTTGCAATAAACCAGGAATGTATCCCATGGAACTGATGGAAGTTATACTAAAACCCTTCTGCATAAAGCACTATTTCTTTTGAATTTTCAGTGTTCATAAGGAATAGTCCTTTAATACTTTACAAAAGGAGTTGTGGGTGGTTTTGGTTGTTTGGGATTTACTTAAACTGAAATTTGCTGCAAATATTCTGTATGGGCAGGAAGAGGAAGCAGCAATAACAGCAACTGACTTGCAGCCCAAATGCACAGTAAAAAGAAATAGTTGCAAAACAGAGCCCTGGGATTGTCTTACAACACCCAAACTGTCTCGTGGTGGAGTTACTACACTCTCTTTTCATCATCCTGCATTCTTTCCCCATGTTTACAGGATGAGCTTTTAGATGAGAAAGCCAGATGAGCCCTAGTGGTGGAAAAAAAATCTTGCTTTAATTATAGACAGAGATCTAATTTGTAGTGGGCAGTAGTATCATTAGGACCACACTTGCGTCTAAATTGGTACTTTGGTTGATGGCTATGGCAAGTACAAAGGTCACAAATGTGGCAGGAGAACCCTCTTCATTCTCATCCTTCCAGATGTGGACTCAAGTATATTAGTTAGCTTCTTGTTCCTTCTGTACTGTGTCTGATCTATTGATGAATTGGAAAATGAGTGATGTAGATTAAGCTTTCTGAGTTGGTGAGAATTAAACCTTTAATCAGCGATAGTTCCAAGTGTAGGCAAAGCAAGTCATTGCCAAGGACAGCAAACAGAGATAGTGTCTCTCAATTGTAGCAGCTGGCATCCATGTCTCTTTTGCCCTTTTAGAAGAAAGTATAAATAAGCCTTCTTCGGCTCCGTATCTCAACTCAATCCTTTCTCTCTCCCTTTCCCATAGCTAGACTCAATCAGACCCTTATCCTTCAAGTGTCAAAGCTTCTTTTATCTGCTACGTGTTCATGTTTAGATCAATTTATCCATATTCAACATTTTTATAGCATGACATGTATCTTTCACTCTTCGTTCCTTTAATAGTTGTTGTTCTTCATAATACTCTGCCATTTTCTTAAGAATAAAATGTACCAAAAAAAGCTTACATGAATTATATAAACATTTCAGTGTTTTTACAACACGGTGTTTGCCAGCATAGGTATTTTGGAGCACCAATATAGTTAAGTTACAACTTATTTGGAGGTGTGTGTAAAATCAGTTCCCTTAACAGGCTAAGCTACAGCAGCAAAAGGAGCTTTTGGTAATATGACTTTAACTTTGTTACATTTTTGGTCAGCACGATTAAGTTGGTTAGTGGTGTGACTACTGTAACGTGTCTCTGCCAGTAAGACTGTGAATTCTTACTTCACAGATTGAGTCCTATACGGAAAATGAGGAGACATATAAAGAAAATCTTTGAGAGTAAAACTTAACTTGAAAGTCATCTTTTAGTACTGACAAAGATGTTATGCATATTATTCAGGATTGTATATATTTAAAAATTGTGTCTCCTACTGAATGTTTCTTTTCTGTGAGCTCTGCATAATAAATTTTCATGGGGAGGATAGAAGATTCTTGTTTTGGATAGGTGTCAGAGGATTTAATGCATTTTTTTGCAACATTAATTCAAATTAGCCTAGATCCAAATGCTGATATGTGGATTTAAAAGTTCAAGAAAATGTAATGATTTATTGCAGTATATTAAGATCTGAAGAAATGTCTGATGGTGTATCACAAGGAAAAGGATAAGCTTTTCTTATAGGGTGAACATGAGCATATAGGAGGTTACTGTTGAGCAACCGATACTCAAACATACAGGTTTGACTGGTAGCCACCTATAACTAATCCATTTCCTGACCTCCTGTGTCGCAGTCATCTCAGTGCTAAAAAAGAGGAGTGTGACTCCCTCTGTCTTGAAGTCTGTTTGGGTGTCTGTGCTCTAAGGATACCAGGCCATGACTGATACTACACAGCTATGTAACTATGGTGCAGGCTTCTGAGGAAATTGCTGGGTTGTGGAAAAAAAAAAAAAAAGCTGTCAGAAGGTCTGGAGAGGAGATTCATGTGAGACGAGAAAGCTGAAATTGCAGACAGGGTAAGACAAGGAAAAGCACCGACATGGGCAAGTATAAAATCATAAAGAAAACCTAGGGTGGCAGAAGATGGCACAACGGTGGCTGTGCTCCGGGGAACTGCAGGAACTCCCCCTTCTGACTCTTGCCTGTCTGGCTAGCAAAGACTCTGTTTGCCTTTTGTAAGAAGTGGTGAGCATATTAATGCCTAGCCTAATAGTGATCATTTGTCTATGATAACGAATAAATAATTTTTTACTCTTCTAAGCTGGGTATATCCTGCTTGCAGAATCACTTTGTGCTTGGCTAAGGTGTCCAAACAGGGACACAAAGAGGAACGATTACAGGAAGTTCACAGATAAAGCAAATGTAGGAATTGTCCCCCCACAAAAGATCTCAAAAGAATAGAGGTGCTTCCAGATAAAAGACATCTGGTTTTAGAGGGGGACTGGTGACTTCACAGGGTGAAAGCCGGGGTGGGGAATTAGAGTGGAAATGTCTAGCTACAAAGGAACTGTGGGAGAAAGGAGGTGTTAACAAAGCTGAAGATGTGTTGAGGCTCATGAGAGAGAAGAACAGTAGCAGAAGGCTTTCAGAAGGCAAAGTTCGACAGCTGGCTTGGAAACCAGCTGTGATACTAATGGCCAATTTTATGAAATTAGAGTTAGCAACCCCTAGCAAAGATCTTCTCCAAATGATGTAGACATAATATTGAAATATTTAATAAAAAGGGAAAAATAAAAACAAAATTAAGTTCACCTTGTTGAAAGGCAAGGTAAAAGTAGATCCAGTGTGTCATTGAGTCATGACTGAAATCTTTCTAAGGTGTACTTCCAAAGAGAATTTTTGGGAAAAAGTACTTTTTAAAAGTATATATTTTGTGAATGATACCTACAAGAAAGAAAAAAAAAACAAACCAAAACAAAACAACTTAGTTTGACTATAAATAAATGTGAAGGTGAAATGCAGTTCAGGGCATCATATGGGAAGATAATTTCTCAGAGCAGGGAGTGCAGTTACTTTTTTCATTAATTGCTTTTTCCAGTTCCTGTCCTGCTTCTTTTCAAGTCTGTGGGAAACAAATATAAAACATTGGGACTACACCTTTGCTAGTGAACTTTGTTAGTAAATGGTAACATTACTAAAGCCAAGCCAAGAGTTAAGGAGCAGTCCACAATTAAGAGTGGGCTTGAATTTTGTAGAATAGGTACAGCTTGCATTAATTGTTGAGTTTGTCATTGCAAATAAAAAGAGTAGATTTCCAGAGAAAGCAAAAAAGAGAAAGATTTTTTATTACTGGGAAGAAGAGCTAGATGCATGTACTTGAAAAGTTCGAGAAGGCTTTACCACATTTGATCCAAAAGTGTGAAGAGGAAAGGAAAATGGTGATATATCACTGTCAAAAAAACACTCAAAAGTGACGAAGAAGAATAAAGTGCATTTAACTGCTGCTCAAAAAAACAAGTAACTTTAGTTACAATAGTAATTACCATGGCATTGTATTATTAATTCTTACCACTTTCTGACTATTGTTTTGATTATAATCTGAATAATTGCAGTATCTCCCCATATTTGAAACCAAGTCCCTCAACAGTATGTAAGCAGAAGAAAAACATCATTATCAGCTGGACAGGCATTGCATTATTAGTTTGAATAAACTTTAGAAATCTAAAATCTCTGTTATCTGTTAAATCTAGAACTTTAACTAGTGAATAAGCCTTTTTTTACAGAATTCTGACTAAAGGGGGAAAACCCCTAAACTGCCTAATTTAAATTGTCCTTAGAAATGCTCAAGAAGTATTTTATTTGTCATACTCAATGAAATAAGAACCTATCTTAAGTTGCAGTTTAGAAAGCTGGAACATAGGCTACCAGGAGTCCACTGAACAATGGATTTTCCAGATGCAGCCCCGTAATTGGCCTCTCAGACGGAATCAGAACAAAAAATAAATATATGAAGTATGAGACAGTTCTCCTATTTAGTTGATATAAGCCAAGAAAATCATTCAAGGCAGAAGGCTAAGTCTCAGCCTTTCTGAACAAAAAGGTACTATACAATATAGTATATAGCTAGTAGGAAGTAGTTGGTTAGATATGCTGAACCTTACCAGAGGTTCAGTCCAAGCCTGAAGGGATTTTTTTGAGTTTAGTCACACACTAGTTTAGTCCTCTTCCTCTCCCTCCCCTCCCCTCCCCTTCCCTTCCTTTCCCTTCTCTAGCTTTATAGGAAATAACTTGCAGGCTGACCAGCCTGTAGTTGATTTGAGCAGCAAGTAAGGCTATGGTTGGCATAGTAAACTAAACAAAACATAAACATTGTGAAGACTAACTGACATTGTGTGATTTAAGGCTTCTTAAATAAAATAGTACAATATTGTTTGTAAGGAACATGTAACACTAGTTTTTCATGGTTGTATTGATTAAAGTTTCTCTTTATCCCAATTTCTGTCTGTTCCTTTCTGCCTCCAGTTTATCACTTGGGTGCCACTTAAATTTACTTTGATCAAGCTGAGTAGGCAAGGTTATCTTCATTTTTATTCCCTTGCACCTGTCTGTACTTTTTCTGGAACATTCTTTTAATTAAAACTGAATAACAGCAGCTAACAAAAAGACTGAGGGTGAGATTTCCCCCAGGCTGACTCACAGCTGCTATCTAGTCCCAAGATGACATGTTCAAATTACTTCTAAATATCAAAGAAAAGATAGTTCTTCCTCAGTTTCCAAAGGCCTCATCTATCTAGACTGAACAGAGTAGCATTATTTAAATCATGCATTCAATCTGATTTTGCCATCTAGATACTCTGCTAGATCAGCCTTTTAGCAACTTTACATCTCCCAACGACCTCTGAGAGTTTCGGTTGGGACATTATGTATTTATATTATCATCTAGTTATAATATTAAAAGCTGTTTTCAATATTAATTATCATTGTACCACAGCTACGGGAAGTAAGATAAGAGTTTGCTTGTCCTTTGTGGTATACAACTGACTACTTCAGACTAGAAAATTTGTCTTCACTGACACTTTGCCTGTAAAGCTAATCTGTGCTTTTCTTTGCCACGCACAGCAAATGTGCCAAGGAGTTTGTTCAAAAGGAATGCTAGTGAATAGAGACRCTTCTGTTTTCTACCCAAAACCAAAAATTGCAGGCCAAGGCATACTTTATTCTATTAAAAATGAATGTAATACATTTCAAAACAAAGTATTGCTCTGAAATGAGAATTTAAATTCTTGATTTTGAAAGATCCATATTAAAGATTTTCCTGCATGACTAATTTTGGCCAAAATTTTGTTCATTTATTTGTTTAATGTAAAGTAAACATTGACATTCATTTGCAGTAAGCTAAATCAGTTCATATCATATTTTAAGATGAAGCTACTCCCCCTGTGAATGGTCTCTCTTCTTTCAGGTACCCAAAGTGGCTGAATTAGAAGCCTCACTGTCAGGTGGCTTCAACTATTAGCATGTATCCTACATTTAGGGACTTGTATATTACTGGAATACTGTAATCATTTTACAAGAAGGATGGGGAATCTAAAACTCACAGCTTTCTAGAACGGTGTCTCCAGGAGCCCTTCTAAGGCTTTTTTTCACTGGTGGTGATCTCAACAGAAAATTTTGTAATAGGCTGTTGTGTATATGTGTATCACGACTGAGGTTTGAGAGAAGAAACACACAAAACAAGAGCACTGTAGCTTATTCATTATCTGGGTAGTACAAGAGGACGATAGTTCGTTGTTGTAAGTTGGAAAAACACCCCCACAAATGGCCATTACTTCCCAAAGGACCTAGTAACTTTTTCCTTTGTGCTACTTGCCATCCTCAGCCCCTCTTGCCCCGTGCCTGTTGGCAGGGGTCAGGGCTTGGGGGATAGCAGGGAAATCCTCGCCGGGGGCTGACGCGCGGGCTCAGTGCACTTCCTATCCTGACAGCTGTGGTGCGGGCTCTGTCCTAGCGTGTGTCATGCCTCAGCCTGAGGCGGGAATGAAATCAGGCGCAAAGATTTACTGAGGGGCTCTAAAGTTCTCGTGCAGATGGACCCCAGTACCCCTATGGTAAGAACTGCTCCTGGATACCTTGTTAAACACGTCAGTACAAACATTTCCTCCAAATGAGATTTGCTAGTATTTTATGTGCCCTTTATCAATTAAACTGAAAATAACATTATTTTCTGTAAGTTGTCTGTAAGAGAACAAATCATTAATTTTGGGAATAACTCGGTCTGCAAGTCCATTTTGTATGTGTGTGTTGTGAGTGAGTAAGAGAGAGAGAGAGAGTGTAGGAAGCTCAAGTGCTGCTGATGCGTTCCAAAATCATGTAACAAAACAAAGGACCATTTGACTGTGAAAGCAGTTGCCTTCCCACTCTATCCCTTAATTTAAAAATGTTTTTAAATTTCTTATTTCCCTGACTGGAATAATTTGAATGAAAAAATAAGACAGAAACGGAAGACAGTGATCTCACCCATGAACAGGGTGAGAGGGCCTGTTGTGACAGGACAAGGGGCAATGGTTTTAAACTAAAAGAGGGTAGATTTAGACTAGATATAAGGAAGAAATTTTTTACAGTGAGGGTGGTGAAACACTGGAACAGGTTGCCCAGAGAGGTGGTAGATGCCCCATCCCTGGGAACATTCAAGGTCAGGTTGGACGGGGCTCTGAGCAACCTGATCTGGTTGAAGCTGTCCCTGCCCACGGCAGGGGGGGTGGGCTAGATGACCTTTGAAGGTCCATCCCAACCCAAACTATTCTATGATTCTATGATTCTAACAGCTATTTGTTTTTAATTTTGCTTTTAAACTTATTTTTTTTAAGCTACACTGTATCAGTTACAGAAAGTAATTACTTCTCTAAGTGAACTTCCCACTGTAAACCATGCATAAGGTACCTGGACACAGCTCTCAGGAGTTTCTGTATTTCAAGTCTAAACAATAGGTGCCACTGCTGTTTGTCTAGTCTTTATGGGTCAATGTCAATGGCATTTGCCTTTTCCACTTCCCACTTCCACAGTACCCTTGATCTGGATAAGGAGTCAAGCAGAAATCTGAAATGCGAATCTTTTCTAAGTAAAAATAATAAAAAGATATGTTCAATATTGCCAAGGGATTAATTTGGGGAAAAAACATCAATGAAAACCCCCAAGAAATTATTACAAATCTGCAAATATAAAGCAGGTCTTTGTCACATGTTGCAAATTGTCTTTAAAAATTTCCTGATAATCTTATGACCTGTTGAATAAAACATAGGAATATTTAATGAAATTAGGAGCAGTCACAACAGGGGTAGTAATTTTGCTTTTTTGTTCTTTTTCTATTCTGTTTTTGCTTGTTTTTATTATAGCTGAAGCCAAAGACCTAAGTGACAATTAAGATTTTTGTCAGGCAATGTAGAATTGCTCTTGGTTCTTTAATGTCCCCAAAATAAAGTTGGGGTTTTTTTGCATCCCAAAGGTATGCATGTTGTTTGATATTAAGAGTTACCTTTCATAAATGTCCATGGAGTTCGTAAAAGGCCCAGTGATTTTTTGCTTGTTTGTTTTCATATAACCAGACAGTTTCATGTTTTCCCTCTCAGTTTTTGACATCTTGCGTGGGATTCGTCAAAGGAATGCAGGCATGGGCTGCAGTCTAGACATGGATATTTGAGCTAGTCATTCTAAGCTGCCTCATTGGTCAGTGAAGAGAAATAGACATTTTTGGAAAGGAATTCATTTCAACCCAGAGTAGCCTTTTGAAATATGTTAGGTGAATCATTCTCTAAAACTGCTTGTTTTTCTTTATTGACGTTGAGGAAGGTCTAAGAAAACCGCCTCAGAGGTAAATGATTGAAGTTTGGCAGAAGGAGCCTCTGTCCTGGCAACAGTGTAGACTCACTTGGCTGCCAAATGCTGAGTGCACCATCACTTGAAATTCTGAGGTGTGATAAATTGCTGTCTGGAAGCCAGAGAGCAAAACCTGAAGTCATCCATTAAATGGAAAATTCAGTCAGAAAAATGGACACTATAGAAGGGAATGGCACGTTGCTGTTAAATCGCTCCACCTGCTCACGATTTGTCTCATTTCATTTCCTAACACATTATTTAAAGTGTCTACTGTTGCACTCCATCTTTTTCCTCTTGCCACAGGCTGCGTGGATGCCTGTTTTCAGGTTCACAGCTGCCATGCCCATGAATAGGTTGCCCAGAGAAGTTGTGGATGGAACACATCCCTGGAAGTGTTCAAGGTCAGGTTGGATGAGGCTTTGAGCAACCTGATCTAGTGACAGATGGCCCTGCCCATGGCAGGGGGGTTGGACTAGATGATCTTTAAAGGTCCCTTCCAACCCAAACTATTCTGTGATTCTGTGATTTTGTGTTCTTCTCCCTACCACTTCCTCTGAAAACTCTTCTGTAGATGTTGGTTTGCTGTTTCTTCTGTTGAGTAACTGAGATTCAGTACAAGAATGAGAAGAGATGTTTGTAAACAATGACAGCTCATAATCATCACTGTTGATGTGTAGGCTACCATTCCTTTCCAAGTTCCAGTTCAGTATGTAAGTAGTTAGTTTTTTTCCATCTTTCACAGTCCCTAATACTTCAACTTTAGCAGATTGATAAGTTAATACATTTTTGCCTGATTCTCTGTGAAATTATCTTTTTTTCTTCCTAGTCCTGTACTACCTTTGCAAAAACATTTTTTATGTGGATTGGAAATGATTTTAAAATCTTCATACTCTTGATAACTTCCCTGTTTTGCATAATGTATTGTATGTGCAGTTACCAGAAGTCATTATTTTTCATCTGTTTTTTTTTCATCTTCTTGCCATCTGTCCTCTTGACCCTTTATCTCACCTTCCCATTGCTTTATCTTGTCTTCTTTATATTTCACGTTAAACGTATTGAAAGCATGTACAGTGGTGAACTTAATGAGTATGCTTACACCATATCTCTTTTATAAGTATTTCCCATGTATTCACTACATTTTGCATGTGACATTTCTGAAAATAGTGTTGCTTGTAACAACATTTGTCTTTCAGTGACTAATTAAGCAAATTACCGCTCAGTTTATTTTTTGTAATATGCTTTCTATCAATTTATTAGACTTTGTTAAGCTTTTGTCCACATAGGAACAGTAAAGAAAATTTATCTAAATAAACTAATGGTGTGAATATGAAGTGAATTAGTTAGGCCTCATTAATTCTTTGTAGCTACTGATTCAGAATTAAAAAGGTCATAACTGAGTTTGTAGACATAAAAAAATGTTTGTATGATTGTTAAAATAGAGCTCTCAAAACATACTAAAGCATTTTCATCTTTGTTTTCTGTTTCTATGCATAGAAAGGTAAAAAGAACAGATAAGACTTTGATTCCTGTGCTTAGGCAGGAATTTGATCTTTGTAAAAATACAAAAAAAGTAGTTGAGGAAAAAGCCAGACTCCCTGAGTAAGGACATGAATGATCACCTCAGCTTTTTTTTGGGCCACTTTTGATCTTGCTGTGACCTATTGTTTCCCCTCCTTGTGAAATCACAGCTTCCTTTTTCTATGGGGGCAGTATGTGATGGGTCAACACAGCCTCAAAGTGCTCACAAATGGCAGGTAGTGACCGAAGTGACTTGTGCTCTCTTTCACCAGGTAACACACCCCAAGAGCACATGATCTCATTGGACTATCTACAGATACTCTTAACTACAGCATCACTAACATTTAACTTAAATGTCTCCTTTTCTGGATTAGGGAGTACTAGACAGCAAGAAGAAAGTTATTTGTTGATTTACTATGCCAAAACATTCTTCTTTATCTAAAAATAAGCTGTTTGCAAGGAATTGTAGCAAATTCAGTGCAAAGCAAGAGAAAATTTGCTGAGCAGGGCAGTAGGAAAGGGCTTGGTGAGACTGAATAAGAGATTCTGTAGACAGAAGGATATAGAAGACAAAATTATCTGAATTTTTTTTAAATATCAGATCTGTCTGTTCTGAGTTCTGCTTTAGCGTCACAGCTCCTTCAGCTCTATATTTCACTGTATATTTTATGCCAGTAAACTTTACTAGCTAAAATCATCTCCATCACTGTAAAATCCACAAAAGACATTATTGTAATGATACTTGGCAGTATCATTAAAAGCTATTGAATAACATTTGCATAAGACAAACACTTGCTAATTGAAGCTCTTTCTACATTACTGTAGTATATCAAGGTCAGATTTAATTTGTACTCTATGATAGAGACAGAACAAAGCTATAAATATGACTTGTTTGCAGGATCTTTCCTTTCTTAGGATTCTACCACCAGTCTGATATAATGACTGCACTTTTATAGTGAGTATCTGCTTAAATGACTTGGAGATCTTGTAATAGACATGCGTATAAATACAATACATTCATGCAACAAATAGTTTAAAAAGGAGGCAAAAGTAGAGGTAAAATTTCAGTCTTTCAACGCAACCTGCATGAAGTTCATGTGCTGAATGTTTTGTGTATATCTTCCACTTTCCAAGCATGACTACAAAATAATAACTGTTACCAGACTCAAAGAAATTTAGTGAGGAACTGAAGCCAGACAGAAAAAATTGTGAAATATCAATAGTTTAGTAATGTTTACTTTAAACTGTCTGGTGTCTTAAAAAAATGGAAAATGGAATCTGTCACTCTTTGGAATATCTTTGCTAACCATGACTGCTGTACTAACATTTTCTGACAGATTCACTGAATCTTCCTGAGAGGTAAAGGTGAACAAAGTGGGATTATTTTGATAACATTATCTACCAGGAGATCAAGATTTTAACCTGACAAAGCAGGGGTTTGGATGAAATGTTATCCAGTAATACTGTTTTCTGCCTGATGTAAGATATCCTGAAACAGGTGGAAAGCTTGCTGCTGGGGAATATAGGGAAGATGATTTTATGACTGTCTAAATAAGGCTTGTATGAAAAGGATGAAAGAACCCTCTGCTTCCATCAGTTAACTTATGTTGTCAGTGCTAGTGTTTTATAAATATTTCCAAGATGTGAATTCTAGACGTAAAAAATCCTCTTTGGTCATATTGTTTCCCATCTTGCTAACATTTTTTTTTCTTGATACTTAAATTCAGTAGGCATTTAAATAGCTTAGCTCCAACAGAAACCGTGGAAATATACCTATCCTGAAATAGCTAAGTGATGAAAAGCTCATCTGAGTTGAAATCTGTTCCAGATGGGCAGAGCTGGGTTTAGAATGAAGACCATTGTCTAAGCATGAAGTAACTCTGGGGGGAGGCCACGCTCTTCTACCAGAAATGCCATCCTGAGAATTTTTTTTAAGTAAGACTTCATTTGAATGGTTCTGCTGCTATAGGTAAAAACAATTTGTTGAAAAATTCCTGTGTCTTTGCATGGCAATCCTCTCTGACTATATTCTGTTGCCGTGTATCCTCAGGAGCCTTTGCATGGGCCTCGTAGACATTGCATAAGCAACCTCATAGTGTTTTCCACTGTAAAGCAGGGAAAGGGTCAAGTCTCTCTGAATCCGGGTTATATGTGGCAGCAAGCAGCCGGAGCTGCGGTCAGATGATGATTCTCTGACTCTGGTTCTCGGGAATCCTAAGCAGGAGCAAAGAGGTCTGCGCGTGAGCAAGGACTTCTCACTTCTCAGCCCGGACCCTTTTCATACCGGGGCAGGGCTTGTCACCTCTGGGAAGCCTGGGGGAGCCCAGAGCACTTTGGGAACAACAAGATAATTTCAGAATGCAGGAATTCTTACAGGTGAAATTCAAACTAAAAATATTCTTTCCTTACAAACACTCTTAAAAATATCACAATACTTTCAATATAATTTGCTATTTCATGACAACTTTTATATGCTATAAATAATCCATGGCGACTTTTGGCATCAATGTGTTCAAAGTGCATGGTATCCAAATATGGCTTAATACTGGGACATTTTGCTCTGAGTTACTGGCACTCACTTTTTTTTTTTAAGTTTTTGTATTTAATAGTAAACTAATTTCCAAGCAATTTAATTTATTAAATTTTTGTTACCAGAAAAGTCCAGTGCTAGAAATCACAAATGAAATACAGTATAATAATAATAATAACCTTCCAGAAATGAACATAATTTCAGAAACTGTGTTTTAGGGTATTTCTTATTGGTTTTCATCATAACAAAAAAATCTCCCTAGATATTCAGTAAATTTATTAATTGGTAAAAATTGCATTTTAAATTCATTCTTTTGTAATTTAAAAATCAGTGACTAGATTTCTCTGAGCATTTGTTCGACTGGAGCAATAATACTAAATTGAATGTGCAAATACTTTTCTGGAATCATTATTAGAAATGGGTGAAAATGGCTTTATGAATAATTTGAACATGAACTACTGAAAGCATCTTATATGTTCAGATAGTTAAATAAGTATGAAACTAACTCTTTAAGCAGAAATATTTCATGTCAAGCTTTTTCTTCGTCCTTACTGGACAAAACATTTCTCCTTGCTGGAAGTGTTAGTGACAAAACACACAAAAAATTCTCTTCTGTCACCATTGTTTTGTGAACAAATAAATCCTGATAGTTTTAAAATACATGACAATCTTCATGATCACGATCCTCATGAGAAATGCCATGAGGCATTGAATGACGGATGCACTGGACCCCTTAACCAAACTAGCGGTAGTTTGGTACCGGCTCCAAAGGAGGTAAAGCCATAAACGGGCCGTGAACTCCTCTAGTTTCAATCTGTTCTCTGAAAACCCACAAAGGAGCAGAGTGACAGGATCAGCATCGATGCATATGAGCTTGGAACACCGATCATGCCATTAACACATGAATAGCGGGTGGCTTTTCCAAGACTCCTTTATCAAGGAACAAAGAAAGTTGCAGGTGCAACGAGTCTCATGCATACGTTTCCCATTGCATGTAACTTGACTACAAGCCAATGACTTTATTCCATAAATATGACAGCCTAGGTGAGCCTTCCTTGAGCTCTCCCTGCTAGGCAGCATGGCTGCATGGCGGTGATCTCCCTTGGAGCTGGGACACCTCTCAAGGTTGCTCCTCGAAGCAGAGAGACCTTTTAACAGTGGTAGAACTTTGGTAAGCTACCGATATCATGCATAACCTTGTAGTATGGTAACTGTGACTTGGTAACTTTGATTTGTGCCTTGGTAGTTTTGAATCATTGTTCAAATTATTGTGCTGTACAGTAATAGAGTGAACCTTGCCATCAAACTTCGTTAAGTCACACTTTTACATCATATTAAAACCACTTTTGCTAATACCTTTGACAGCAGTTCTTTAAGCAGTCTAAATCACCCATTTGCGACAGCCAGTTACAGGCAAAGATGTTTACAGAATACACAGAAGTAATGACAGCTCAGTGTTAGAACCCCTGAAGAACATCTTACACATGTTGGGAATAAAAAAATGTATTTTTACATATTTTTAAAAGGGACATATAAGCAGCTTTGGCTTACATGCCTCTTTCATGTACAGAATAGGTGAATACACCGCTCCTTAATTTGGAAGATGGGAAGACAGGCTGTCTCTGCTTCTCTCTTAGTGCATGGGAATCCACAGAACCTGAAGAAGAAAGGAGTTGCATTTTTATGTCCTCTTGATCAGTCAGTGCAGCTGGTAGGGAAAGGTACATTTTCAGATGTTTTAGTAGGTATGCAGCCTTCAAATGCATATTGAAGTCTCATTGAAGCATTCTGCTTCCTTAAGCAATGTAAAGTTCAGGTTTTTTGATAAATAATAGAAGTACAACTTTGGAATTATACTACATACAGTGATCATTGGTTGCACTTTTGCATGAATGTGTAAACATAAGAAAAACCCTCAGTTGCATTTAATTGGTCTTTAGTGCTTTCAGAAGTGATGATTGACCTTAAAGAGTCTGAGGGCAAAAATAGTTCTTTCCCCTTGCAACCAAACGAAACCACAAGGTAAACCTGTTGTCACCACAGAAGTGAAGGCAACACTTGTACTGTTGTAATCTGGATGAGACCTTCATGGACAGAGGCTGTGATGCCACTCTGTTTAAATCAGTGTATACGCTGACTGATGTTTTGATAGGACTTAGATAAACCTCTAAAAGGAATTAAATTTTTCAGTTGCTGTTTGTGTACAATTTCATAGTTGTCTTGATCTATATATCTGACCCATTTACTGTTTTGATTAGCTTTAATTACGACAGTCCATGTTCAGATAATATGCATGCAACTGGAAGTTTTTGAAGTGCAAGCTGTCAGATAGTGAAATGCTGTAAATCCACTATGTGGCCATGTTTGTGCTACAAAAGGTTAAGTTCATTCAGCAAAAATCTGGGACATTCTTGCAACTATCTGAGGCAAAAATATTCTTCTTCTTGCATATTACTTTTTTTACTAAAAGTAATTTTAGTACTTTGTCCTTCAGACTTTTTTACTACAAAAGGATTTTGCCTATCATCCTTCAGAGTCTGATTTATTAAATTTTAAATTAAGATTGACAGATTATATTTTGACAGTTTCTGGACATTTATGCTTTCAAATCAGGTGAATCCAGGAGGAAATCATTCTTATCTTGTAATTATGAATTGTACAAGATGAAGAAATTTGCATGTGCTTGGTTCAGACTGTGAGGTGCAAATATCCTCAAACGGGAAAAACCTCTATCATTTTAGCCTGCTCCTAGAATAGTTCAATCTGTTCAAACAGTTCAATCTGTTCAATGAAATTTGATTGCAGGTTTGCATATCTCCCAATATATTTATTTCCCTTTTCTGATCTCTGCCTGCCTCATTTCTGTGGTTTAGAATTGAAAAACTTTCATGACATTGTAAAGTTGTAAGACAGAAGAAAACCAAACTGAGATTCAGTTGTAACATTCAATACGTATCTATCGAAAAAAATACCCTCTTAATAAGAAGGCCAACTAACTGCAGAAATAACAGCAGTTATTTCATTTTTTTGATGTCAGAAATTGATCTGGGTGTGACACACTTGTAAGACTCTAATAGCTTGGACTTATACTGTAGTAGGAAGGAAAGCTGTTTTATTTTATAAATATGATCTTAGGGCTATATCACCAGATGTTCTGAAAGGGTATACCTATGCATAACCTTTATTGAAGTTCCAGTTTTCCCTACTTTCCTATTTTGAATAAAAAATAGATCTAATTTTAAATTAAACCAAGGAAAGGATATTATGGAACTAGATTTCTAATTTTTAAGAAAGTAACTCACTCCAAAATGTCAGTGCTGTTTGATCATTCTAGAGCAAGAGTCCTACTTACACCAGTCATTATCTTTGAGCTGCCAAATCTCTATATTCAGTATTTATAAAGCTAGAGTGAAACATCTTCTTAAGTGTTTGATTAATTTTTAGCACTTTCAGTCAGAAAGGATGGATAGATGCCTTCAGAGTGAATTCAGACAAATATTGTTGATGTTTACTCCAGGGGAATGTGAGAGAAGCAGAACACCAAGTGCTGCATTTTTTGCTACTTTTTTTAAGAAATGTGTGTAAGTATCTTTCTTCTTTCAGCTAATGGAACAACACAGCTTTTGAGCTATTTGTAAGCAAGAAATCAGCACATATGACTTATCTGGATGAAAGTTTTTGCAGTGTTTTTCAGAAAAGCATTAGAACTTTATAGAACTTGGTCCTGATAGCGTATTAGTGCCCTTCTTGTTGCACATTCACCTTACTCTCTCATCTTTGAACATCAAACATCATCATTGGTGTCATATGTGTTTAACAGAGTAAAAGCAGAGGTTAGCCTAAGATATGAATATAGCCCTAGCTTTTGGATTTCTCTGAAAAGAAAAAAGATGGGCTGTATCTTTTTCTGCACCAGTAGAGAAGCAGATCTCCATGAGTCAAGCATATGAAAGAAAAGTCACTGATTTTGTTTGTTTCAACTCTTCTTTCAGTAACACAGTCACAATCTTTTGACTGTTAGGAAAATCAAACAAAACCAAATTAGTCTGGAGTTTAATTTATAGCATTAAGAACCTTAAGCAAATGTTTATGATCCAAAAGTGTTTGTAATATTAGGCAACAATTTACCTGGATATTGTCAGTGCTGCACAGGGAAGCTCTTTCACTTTCACCCACATGAACTTTAAAGGATTTAGTTTCAAAGACTTCCAGGATTACAGCAAAATATTGGTGCTGTGGTTAATTATGTATAGTTGCTAAACTCAAACATAGCCTCTGGTCCATTTTTATTCACTGATTATAGAAGGATATTAATCTAGGGTAGATTCAGAGTTTTGCTTTCAACCTTTCCTCTCCCCCCCTCCCCCCAAGTTGTTAGTTATTTGTCCTCAGTTTCTGGGTACTTTCAATGATATACAGAAGTGGGAGAGACTTCTTGCTCTCTGGATCTAGTTCCCTGCAAGCTGAAGCCCATATTTAGAGGTTTCCAGATTTCCAGGTTTCCACAGATCTACTTGCATAGATCTGTGCCACTGTTGGAAAGGGAGTTCCTCTTTCTGTTCTTCCCAACTCCTCCATCACTCACGATGCAGTCCTGCCAACCAAAAAAAAAAAAAAGAAAAGAAAATTTTTCCTTCAGAAAAAGCTGTTTCCCATTACAGATGCAGAGGTTAAAATGGCTGTGTGTTCCTGATCACATGTGTTCCTGATCACATTCTATATGATTCATTTTACAATATTTAAACAAATATAGCTGTAGTTTATTTCTATGGATTAAGAATTATTAATGTAATACCTTCCTTTCAATTTTTCTATGAGTAATTCCCTAATCAAAAGTGAATGTATGCTGTCATTTCTTAGGCAACGATTTTAACTCTGTTTTATGTACCGATTGTCATTGTCCTCATAGTCTCCTGGAACTTTACAAACGCAGTGTAACTCCTTCCATGCATCCATTGTATATCCATTAATTCTGATTATTCAGTGATTTTGTTTAACACTCAAGGCTCTGTATATCTAATTATATTCATGCATTCTTCTCACTGTGTCAGAAGATTCCACTTATCCACTTTTATTTCTCAAAATTTTCACTGAAAAACAACACTGTTTGCTTGTTATTTACTGTATACTCTCCTGGATTGCTTTGCGGGCAGAAGGGGATAGACATCTCCAGGCGACAATCAATGTGATTGCCCTTCAGACATCTGCCATACAGACACCTTATCCTGCAGACTGCAGAAGGAGCCTTGAACAAGTTTCAACTAAACACTTGCAGATGCTTAGCATTGTATTCGTCTGAGTAGGCATCAAAAGTTCAATAAGAAGAATCAAATTTAGTGACATGAATCACGAAAAGCATTAAAATAAGCTTTGTGTGCTAATCTCATAGAATCATAGAATCATAGAATCATAGAATCATAGAATCATTAAGGTTGGAAAAGACCTCTAAGATCATCGAGTCCAACCATCAACCCAGTACCCATACCCACTAAACCATGTCCCGAAGCACCTCATCCACACGTTTTTTGAACACCTCCAGGGATGGTGACTCCACCACTTCCCTGGGCAGCCTGTTCCAATGCCTGACTACCCTTTCAGTGAAGAAATTTTTCC